>CM025656.2:5694133-5774787 GCA_014621495.2 Entosphenus tridentatus
CCTCGTTAGCGACCCTCGTTAGCCGACCCTCGTTAGCGACCCTCGTTAGCCGACCCTCGTTAGCGACCCTCGTTAGCCGAGCTTCGTTAGCCGAGCCTCGTTAGGGAGCCTCGTTAGCGACCCTCGTTAGCCGAGCTTCGTTAGCAGAGCCTCGTTAGGGAGCCTCATTAGCGACCCTCGTTAGCCGAGCTTCGTTAGCGGAGCTTCGTTAGCGGAGCCTCGTTAGGGAGCCTCGTTAGCGACCCTCGTTAGCGAACCTCGTTAGCCGAACCTCGTTAGCGACCCTCGTTTGTGACGCCACCAGGCATCGTAGTGGGCACCGGTGTGGTTGTGCCGCCCGCGGCCGTCGCCGGATGTGCTCGATCAAGAGTTGACGGCGTTGATGAAATCGGCGACGGAAACCGTTTTGTCGATTAAATGTTTCACGCTTTTTTTTTATCCGCTACGATGGGCCGCCGAGGACCAACGTTTGACTCGTGCCGAGATTGACGATTGACTCGTCCGGATGAAGATTCAGATTAAGAAAATTTAGTAACTTTAGGAGAGACTGCTGCCCACTAAGGAAGACTGTCAATGATCACTGGCTATATATGAATGTAAGAGCATCTAATGATATGCTAACATGATCATATTTTCGGTGAGGAAATAGCGTAACCCTCTGATTTAATAAATACAGGTGGGCTACATTTTCGACTGCTTTCGTCGACTAGACTATGAGAAAGACTAAATGAAATCCACAGGCTTTGGATGACTAACATCGCCTCAATATTGTCATATCTCAGAACCTACGCAGAGTTTGGCCTGGATAGCACTAGGATCGGCGACCACCATGCATACATCTAGATTGAAAACACATTTCTTTAGAACTGCTTTTTTTGCGTAAGTTTGTTGGCCTTCCCCCGCACCTCCGATTCGCGTGGTTGGCTACGTACAGTGCTAGAGAAGTTCAACACGCATACATAGATAAACAGGTTATCAAAGGCTTTCATGGCTATGTGGTGGGCAGCAGAATACAGTGCAGGGAAATACATTCTTGCATTTATTGTACATCGATGCTTAACCTCCTTCACCAGTCCACATCGGCCAGCCTGGTTAAGCATCGTCAATTAAACCCAACCACTGCCCATGCGGTCTGGGGGAGGCCCTCATCCAACAGTGAACTGACAAAGGGCCGTATATGTGCGTGTAAAGCTACTGCTCTGCGAGTCATATACCCTCCAGTTTTGAAGCCCTGTGAGTAAAATGCATTTTCAGGAGGTACAATCTAACATTCCCTTCAAGAAGCTGGTAACCAATGAAGTTAACACACGGCGCCCTCCCCTAACCCCCTCCAGCATAACAAAAAGAGGCTTAATTTAACCCTCCCCCACGGCCCATCTTGGCTCCCCCCCCCCTTAATCTGTATATAGTCTCGTGTCTTATAGTTCTCTCCACTTGATCCAGTAATTTTGCCGTGACGGTGCCACTTGAAGACGGAGGCTTGTGTTGCCTCCGAAACGTCGTGATTTAATTTATTTTAATTTTATTTTTTACCTACGTGACTTTACCGAAAAAACCAACGAGTAAAGTTAAAAACGAGCTCGTTGCACACCACAGTGGCCCAGACACCACGATTCACGATAGCTTCGGGCCACTCTCCGATAGCAAACAAAAAAAGGATAGAAGAAAAACATTTTATTTGTATCATCGTTACAAATGTAATGTTTTTTTAAAGCGTAACACAATGAGTAGTACGTAGCTTTCCCACTCCCTGTCTCCCCCACCACAGAGAGAGAGATTTGATGAAATTGGAAAAATTAATTGCCATAATTAAATTTAGGAATCAATGTATATATTTTTTTCTCGTTTCTAATTGCGTTTGTTGTGGTTTTTTGTTCCTTCTACTTGCCCAAGGGTCCATTCGCATGCAATCGGCTAACATCGTCCATCCCGAGATGTACAACTCTGAAGAAATGAACCGCGAGCGCACGCAATCCATTTCAGTCTGCGAGTGAACAAATAATGCTTGCCCGTTAATTTCTTTGCCGTGTGACGAATGAAGATCTTTTTGGCGGGAGGCCAAAGGAAGTTGTAAATGTGTCGAAACCCTCCACCACCCGACAGCCAATTAGTAAGGGATTTGTCACGTAAACCAAACGCTAAATAGTTACTGCTATTTGCAAATCAGGTGATTTGCAAATAGCAGTAACTACTTGCAAATCGCTGGATGTAATTACCAGCGAAAAGTCATACTCAAATTGTAAATGTTGTGGATTTACTCTCCAACACACTGGTGGGTTGAAGTAGTAACTATTTGGCGTTTTGTTTGCGTGACAAATCCATTACTAATTGGCTGTGTCAGGCGGTGGAGGGTTTCGACACATTTATACTTACGCGATCCTACCCAAAAACTTTTATTATGAATAATATTGGTCGTGAAAGCCTACGTGATTCAACCAATGGAAGCTGCTGGTTGTTATTTGTTGTTTTGTCCATGACATATCTCCAACCAAAATGCTGGCCGCAAGGATTGCATCATGACCTCAGCTTTGGGCCATGAAACCCAATAATGCAAACGTGAATTCGAATGGCAAAGGGGGGGGGGGGGGGTGAGTTAAGTATGTATAAATGTGTGGCTTGCAACGGAATCAGTGCCAAGGAAAATAAAACCTCAAACCAATTGGCTAATTCCTCATGCCTGGAATGGTGGTGCAAGGTGGAAATTGTTTGTATGTATGTTAAACTTCTCTTGCACCATACGTCGCCAACCATGCTAATCAGTGGTGCTGAGGAAGGACAAAAAACTAAACACAAAAAGCAGTTCTCAAGAAACGAGTTTTAAATCCAGATTTGTAGGTGCTATGCAGAAGGGCCTGAAACGTGACCTATTATATATTTTTATTTTTAAGGTCACACAGTGTTATTGACAAATGTTTTCTTTTTTTACATTGATCTTATGAACCGCTGCCAATGTAGCAGCATCGCTAAATAATTTACTTTCACTATAACTCTCTGGAAATTCCTCCTGTGGAATTTTAGCAATGTGTGTTTGTTACTTTAGTCAAGTGGCAACGTGGCAGTTTGGTATGAAAACCAGTGACTTCCGAGTTTTATTCCCGGCCATGGCTAATGCTGTTGATGAGCAATATCCCTTGTCATCCATCATTAGATCGAGCTTGGCTGTTGATCATGATGATAATGATTATTCTATAATCTCTGATTTTCAATGAAGGGTGAGGTTATAGACTCCTGAAGGTTGTTTGTTTTTTAGGATTCAGAACTTTCAGTACACAACAAGAGACCTTGTCAGCATAAAAAATATAATTAGGTTACCGAATGAGAAGAGCTATTGTAATGTTATCGTTACAAAATGACGGACCACATTGTTGCTTAATTTGCAACCACTGGTCTACATCGAGTTAATATAAGATAATTTTAAAACCTGCCTTATATGCTTAAATAGGCCAGTTTGCTCCGAAGAGTCATGTTGAAGGTATTGCGCTGTTAGGGTCGGTATTTCACACGGTATTCTAACAGTTCATATTTACTCAGCCTGTTAATGTTGCTGATGAGCTTTCACTCAACAGTTGCATGTAAATAAAGGAATCGATTTATTGATGGAGTGATTGATGATCCAGAGTGCTCAGCTGACCCGCTTTGAGCTGTGCGATTCTCTCCGATCGGGGCTATTTTCGTCCGTTTCATCTGTTATCTATAAAGCCAGCTCTGACAGCTTGTATTTGTATCCCTGCTGGCAGATCGGTGTTGCTCTGCACCCCTAAATCATTTCCCTGCAAGGGATAAATACTTTCGACGAACGTGGTGTTCGTTTTCCGAGCGGTTGCATGCCCGCTCGCGAAACTTCCGTACGCTTTGTCTATTCACAGTGATGGGCGTCAGGCGGCCCACTGGCTCGTTTGGACCAAGCGACCATGACTAAAGAGCTCTCGCGGCTAACGGAACGCCGTTTACTTAATGCTCAAAGTCACAGATGTTGCGACAGCTTGTGAGGCCAAGGTGCCACCCACGCTTGCAGCGTTAGAGGGCGAATGTCGTCACTTTTTCAAGTTCTCTCTGGGTTTATTTTAATACCATGGACTCTGGCCCAGGTTTAAACGAATTCGTTGCATCCGCAGAGCACAATTGTGGCCATGTGGCTGAGAGGTCAGAGGTCAGAGCACTGAGCTGGCACCGCTGACATCCTGGGATCAAATCTAGGCAGTTGTCTGTGATTAAATTAGATTTTTAAGTGAAGATAGGTGATGGTCTCAGCCAAAGAAAAAATCCGTCCCGCAAGAAAAACTTGGTTCTGCACTTAATCGGCTATATTCCAGGTTTGACTCCTGCACTGTTATGTGTGGACTATATGTCACTTGAAGGGATCCCAGAGGTAGCTCTGTGATATCAGCTTCTGCGGGCCGTTATACGACACAAGAGGTCGGAATGAACTCGCCGTCTCACGGCACGACGGTGAGAGCACAGTCGGAATAAAGTTGTTAGAAAAATGTTGAAAAACACCCCAAAAAAACGATAGATCCCATTGTTGTAAATCCTGAGAAACCTGACCTCCGATGCCCTTCCATCGTGTTTACAGCCACGAGTCGTGACCACTTTTGCTGCTCATTACAGCTACGTAATTGGCTTCTTGGAACAACCCCGTAGTGTTTGCACCTGTGGGATGAGCCAATCACACGCTCTTTGTTATTATTTAGTGCTGTTACATTGCCGCTTTAAGCCCTGGATGTGCCAGTCGATTATTATCATTAACAAAATCTTTGTTCAATTTGCTATGCAAAAAGAAAAAATACTCAATTACACTGTGGATGAACAGTGAACTGTGACCGACTTAAACCATCACGTGAACTCCGGTCATCCTCGCAGCGGCTTTTGGCTCGCCATCGATCAAAGACAGTCACTGCATTGTGCATTTTCAGATGCGCTTCTGCGGCCATCTCGAACGCTCTTCCTTCTGATATTAGGAAGCCACTGGAGCTACGCACTTTTAAATCATCTAAATTGAAAACCCATTTCTTTAGAACTGCTTTTTGTGTTTAGTTTCTTGTCCTTCCCCTCATCTCCGATTTGCACGGTTGACTAAGTACGGTGAAAAGAAGTTCAACATGCATACATACATATGTGTGAGATTATTAATCGAAGCCTATTTGCCAGTTTTAACAATTACCGCTTTGTTGGTATATTTACTATGTCGCTGGTAAAAACGTCCGTTTGCCGCCCAATCCAGGAGGCCCTGCGGACAAGGTTGGCCTGCAGCCCCTGGACACCATCTTGCTACTCAACGACATGGACGTCAGGCCCTGCAAGTGCGTGGAGCTTGCCAATGCCATCAGGTGAGTGGCAGCTACCCCGTCGCTTAGCAATTAATTGGCAGTGGTGCGCCGTCGCGACCTTGCCCATCGCGGGGGTTACGTTCAGTAAAATCCGCAATCCGGTTGCCGAACGGATACATTGTAAGTTTGCACTCATTATACACAAAGTGCTTTCCACAAATGAACCACACAATACCTCGCTGATCTCGGCAAGGAGCACACACCATCGTGCAAACTCCGGTCGTGCTCGCAGCGGCTTATGGCTCGCCATCGGACAAAGATGGTCACCGCATCGCGCGGCGTTTTCAGATGTGCTTCTGCGGCCATCTAGAACGCTCTTCAGATATTGAGGAAGCCACTGGATCTATGCACTTTTACACCTCGATTGAAAACGAATTTATGTAGAACTGCTATAGGTGTTTAGTTTGTTGTCCTTCCCCCGCACCTCCGATTAGCACGGTTGGCTACGTACGGTGCGAAAGAAGTTCAACATACGTAAGGTTTTGATTCATGGTTTGTAATAGGACACCCCCTCAATTTGTTTACCCTATATTAACTTCAAAGTGAAGCAGGAATAATTTTTAAGTAAAATATGATTACTATTTTCTATAGTATTAAATGTAACTTGTACAGTAAATATATAGAATGAAAAAATATATATACACATGGTGTACTGTTTTTGTATACGTGAAAGTAAACCTGAAAATAAAGATAAGGTGAATGAAATATCTACAGTAAATTTCATGCAGTAAAAAAAATATATACCCAGACTATATTATGAATGATGATGATGATGGTGTCTGTATCCTTCTGCGGCAGCATCATCGCAAGCAGTGTAGTTAGATTACAGTACTTGTTTATGATGTATATAGGAATCTCGCGGTAAACTGCGGATGATAGAGCCACAGGGACGCTATGGACGAACTGTACCTTTGTTAATTTGCGCGCGAATGGGAAAACCCGCGATGGGCAAAGTTTTGAGTGTACTATATCAAGATTATAATAAAAAAAGCTTACCCTTTCTGGCATAAATACAGGTGTTAAGATGTTCGTGAAAAATGGTCCCATGAATATAACTGCTTCACCCGAGCTATTCATGCTTTTCTCGTTTGCATTGTCCTTGTACTGCTTGCCTATGGGCAGCCATTTGGTCTACAGCACTGATGAGACAAAGCAATGAAGGAGACTGCCCTCTTGTGTAGGCCAATCAAGTTCCAAGGACAATTGCACACGCTATCACAGCATGTTTTGCTTGCATGTTTTACCACAAGCGTGCGTGGTTAATGCAGTCTTGATGGCTTGTAATAGATGTTTTGGCATCTTAACACCACATGTACTTATGCCAGATGGGGTAAAGCCTTTTTTATATATATAAGAACAGACTGGTGAAACAACGGCCTTCTCCCTTGGGTTTGCAACGAAGGTGGTGGGCCGGTCAAGGGCAGGAAGGACGGGGAGGAGAGCATTCTTTATGACTATCTTTGTCCATTTCTCTGTGTCTATCAGTCTCTCCTCTGCGTCTATCTTTCTACGTCTGCACATTTTCCGCGACCTCTCTTTCGTCGCTGGCGCTCCCCCTTCCCCGCTCCCCACACAGCTTCGCCACTTTGGGCAGGCAGCGGTCGATGCTCAGCGCTTAGATCAGGCCTCGCTAGGGCCCTGGTGCGGACGGAGAGGCCGGTTTTCATAAAGCAACGTTGGTGTGGATTCTGTGGCGTCGTATCCCGCGGCCTTTCGCTGTTGTCGCTTCTCGCTTTTCGAGAGAAACGGCTGGAATTGTATTAATTTTGCAAACCTGCCGTCGAAGCCGCAGTTGGCAGATGCGGCAATTGCAAGAATTTTTTTTATGAAAAGGGGATGCTTCGTTCCCTACCCAGGTTAAGAGTTGACGCGTGTCGCCTGTTGAAGAGAGCATCGGGGCTGGCACTCAACTTCAATGGCAGTTCTGGCTTCAGTGTGACTCGTGCCGTGCTACGGGAAGTCAACTGTGGCTACCGTATTGAGATACTAACACCCCCACCCACCCACCCACTGTAGAAATGTGGAATTTCCATCACGGGCGCAGTACCACGAAGAAGGATGAGCTCCACCCAATTCTTATTTGTGAATGAGGACACACACCTTGATTGTTTGTATATTTATATCGTACTTATATGTAGTGCTGGGTGATTGTGAAGCCATCTCGTCGTATTAGTGTCCAATTTATTTTTTTACTAATGTATATTTTTATATTCTGTTTAAAATATAACTTAATATTATGAGATGATGATGCATGCAAATGTTTAGTACATTCTACGAAGACGCATCTCGTATGTTGGGGCTTGTTTTAATCCCAACAGATATTGTGGTTTTGCAAGCAACAAGGTGGCACAAAAACCGTCGATTTTCCAAAGTTTTGGATGAAGTCTTTGTTGACACACTGAGCGCAGATTGCCAATACCCTGGCCTCGAGGCCCCCAGACTCGGCACAGCTTCATTGTTTTCTTCTTTTGCCAAAAGGAGATGAAACAACACCACGCCAAGAAATGAAAAATAAATAAACTGGAAGATGATAAAAAAAACTGCGTCGGGAAAAGTTACCGGAACTAAATTGTTACGAAACATTGGGCAGCATTTTTTTTCCGGTAAACTCCAAAATGAAGATCACCGAGTTGAAGTGTAAGAGGCATTAAAGCATGACTGTAACAACACACTCCTAAGTGAGCTGCCCTGAGAGACATTTGAAAGTCCCACCATGCAAATCAAGGCGGGACATTACAGTCACCCTCTGTATGAAGTCGTGGTGCATAGTGTACAGTATACAACGTACATATAAAGTTACAAAAATCAAACAAAGGTGGCCAGGTGTGTGTTCAGATAATTATCTGAACAGGTCCTGGGCCTCCCCTACGTCGACTCAGCCTTAAATGAGTACCTGGTGCGGTGTGTAAACATCGTCACTGGGGAGGCAAAGGCGGCCGGGTGTGGTATTGGCCACCCACTCCCTCGTGTGCCGTGCCAGCCTTCATAGGTGCTCGCTAACAACACTTGCCCCAACAGCATGTCAAGGCTATACGGGGGACCTTTATCTTTGTGTCATGGTGCGTCCCTGTCTGTTATCCACACAATCACACAACGATTCAGTCTCCCCTTGAATGCTTCTGTTTCCCATCTCAAACGTACAATGAAGGTTACGTGGATTGTGGCTGTTTCTGACGGCTCAGACACCTTGCACACAGCTACCATCGGTTTGTCTCACTCTACTCCGTATATCTTAGCAGCTGACATATGCAATTGATGTAAAGGTTGCAGTCTGCATGGCCATAAGCATTGCACCCAAATCACACTATATATGGCTTGTGCATTCACCTTATTGATTATAATCAATAATTATCTTATCTTAAAGGAATTTAGATAGCGCCTTAACAAAGGCGCTTTACAAATAATTTACAACGGTAGAACAACAACGGCGCGTGAACGTGACGGTGGAGATGGGGGTGAAGGAAATAGATGGGAGGAAGCAATGGGGGCAAATCTGTGATGATGCGTGAATTCGGTGAAAGTGAACTTGATGGCAGTAAATAATGACAATTGTACAAACTAGATTTGAAGCTTTCGTGACTGCAGGAATTACTCTTTGGTTCTTTCGGTAAAGTCACGTAGAAATAAATTAAATTAAATAATAATATAATACGACGTTTCGATTCCAACACCCCCCCCCTCTCTCTCTATTTAAGGCCTCGACACAGAGACGTTGTCTTTCTGTGTGCCTATGTGTGTGTCTCTCTCTCTATTTGTCTGTGTGTGAGTCTCTCCCTACTTGTGCGTCTGTCTGTGTGTCTATGTTGTGTGTCTCTCTGTGTGTCTATGTTGTGTGCCTCTCTCTGTTTGTCTCTGTGTGAGTCTCTCTCAGCTTGTGTGTCTGTCTGTGTGTCTCCGTGTCTGTGTTCTGTCTCTCTCTCAAATTTAGCAATCTTTGGAAGAGCGTAATCAACCAGGTGGGGTGTTGACTGTTTTGTTGGCCGACTCTCTGTGTTGTATTTTATTATATTTCCAAGCTTACTGGGCTTGTTTTCTCATTCATTTGTACGTGATGATGTCGTATTCTATTATTATTGAATTTAATTTCTTTTTACGTGACTTTACCAAAAGAACCAGAGTAATAACAATTGTAATGAATAAAGCGCCCTTAAATCATCGTTCTTGGGGCGCTGTACTGATGCTGAATGGATTGAATGAATGGGGAATGAGTGATAACCATAGAATGAGAATTTGAAGAGGGAACAGCAACTGTGGTGGTGGAGTGGGTGATTAAAGGGTCGTGGGGTGAGCAGGTTATGCCTACAATTTACAGGGTGGCATTCAATGTGGGAAGGGAAAAACACAATTGAATTTGACCCTCGTAACTCGAGAGAAAAGAACATCTGAATTCTTGTCAGTGGAATGTCCAGTCTCCCTAAAGTTTACAACAAGAAGCTGCCTTGCTATGGATGTTTGTCTCAGCTTAATGGGCGGCATCTAAACAGAGAGGTCTCTTGAGGCGCACAGGCACTGATTTCTTCATCTGAAACCTTTTATGGTCATTTGCTGCAACTAAAGTAAGTTCACCAACGTGCTCGTATACACGTACAAAGACAAAGATCCCCCGTATAGCCAAGACAGCCTGTTGGGGCAAGTGCTGTTAGCGAGTAGCATCTACGAAGGCCTGCACGGCACGCGAGGGGGTGGGTGGCCAGCACCACGCCCGGCCGCCTTTGTCTCCCCAGTGGCGATGTTTACACTTCGTACCAGGTACCTATTTGAGGCTGAGTCGACCTAGGGGAAGCTCAGACAATCGTCACTGGTGTTGGCCATGAGCGGGAATCGAATTCAAGTCGCCGGGTTCGTAGTGCAGCACGCTAAGTGCTGCACTACGCCTCCCCAATACACGTACACACACATATATATGCACACACACACAAATGCTGTTCGCGGGCACCTATGAAGGCCGGCATGGCAAATCATGAGGTGGTGTGGCCAGCACCACACCCTGCCGACTTTAACTCCGCAGTGCCAATTATTACATACCACACCAGGTAAACCGAGGAAGAGGCCCATAACCGGTTAAGATAGTTGCCGCTGGTGTTGGCCGTGAGTGGGGATCGAACGCAGATCGCCGGGTTCACTGCACAGCGCGCCAACCGTCACCCTAGCTCTCTCCACACACGACCACGCACATATATTTTAAACGTAAAATGTTAATTGCAAAGTTCGTTGCAGACACCATGCCGATATTAGGAAAGGTAATTGTCCCTGTCAGTATGTAAGTCATTCGGAATTCCACCTCTGAGCTAAGCCGAAGTTGCAAAGGCCAAACAAAAATGAAAGACACCCATTCCTGCGTGATAGGCCTGGCTTTGATGAAGTCAACCCTTGAGCAGTACGCTGTGGGAATGTTTTGTTATGCCCGTCCAGTTTCCGGCATTCTCCCCGATCTAATTATAAACATCGCGTGCTGAAATGCGCGTCGTTGTTTTCACAGCTGAGGCGAACGCTCCTCAAAAAAGAAGCCCCTAAAGTCCCTGGCTCGGGCTGCATCAGTATGTGCTTCATCCCAGCCGGGTGGGACGTTGATCCGGTCAAGTTTTCTGATAATTTTACTGTGGCAGTCGCCATCCCCCTTTTGAAGTCCTTTTGGTCACGGTTTGAGCTGCCAGAGCCTTCGACTGGCGGGTCTTTGAAAGGCAGAAATGGAGCAGCAGAACAGGTCTGTTACGTCTGGTGGTTTTCTTTAATTCTATCCGCAAGCGTCACATCTTAGCCGTCTGCATGCGAGTACATGTCCGCGCCTGCGTGGCTTCTCTTTGTATGCGTTTGACGAAGACTTTCTCTAAATCGGGGGTGGTGGGGGGGGTGCCCGGTCGTTGTCAGGATTATTTTGCCGGTGTGGAAACAGTGGAGGTATGATGTCAGCCTGGTTGTTAGCGTTTGCCCATGGATGTGTGTGAGGACTTTGCTAGGTGCTGTTTACTGTCTCGGTGAACCGTGCCCTCCCCATGTCACTCCACCTCGAGGAGCAGAGCGTTGAGCAGTTGCCAACACCCCCCGCCAAGCTTGAATACGCGGGCCGGTGTTTGCGAATGGGTTAGAAGGCAGCTCTCAGAACTGAAGGGTTGAGAGTTCAAATTCTGGTCTGGCATCGAATAGGTCAATGGCGTTGATAAAAAAAACGAGCAACTTTTTGGTCGAGATCAATGTAGCAAAGGCATCAACAGAAAAAGTGTGCACAGAGCGCTGAAGAGGATCGTGCTCTGAATTGCACTCGGGAAGAGCAGGAGGACAAGATGGCTTAGAGAATATGCTACGCAAGCTCAATACATCGCATTGACTCTTCAGGGAAGTAAGTCGGTTTGGGTCGGGCACGTCGCTAGGAGCGATGGTGACCAAGCAGCAGCCAAATAGGGAAGACGCCTGTGAGGATGTTGTCTGCGGAGATGGAGCAATTAAAGTGCTAGATGAGTTGTTGCACCACAGCACTGCGAGGGGTGCCATGGTGGCAAGATGTTAACGACCTCGTCTGGTATACAGGATGTCGTGGGTTCGATCCCGTCCCTGACGCCTGCTGCTGTATATTTAGAGTTTGCATTTCTCTCTCCCCATGGTCACGTGGATTTTTCTCCGGGTCCTCTGGTTTTCCCCTCCACATTTAGAAACATGCGTTGAGATCGTTTGGCTGCCGTAAATGTCCTCTTGACAAGCCACTTTGGTTGAGCTCTGATTTGTGGCCAGGTCGCTTCTGCAAAATAGCTATTCAGCTCAGTGGGCCTTACCTGTGTAAAATAAAAAGTTTAGTTTTTATTTAAAAAGTTTAGTTTTTATTTTACATTCACGGTGGCTTGGCGAGGCCTTCATTCAGCAGTGGATATATCACGTGGCTGATGGTGATGATGAATGATGGAGTCAACTTTGCTTGGTTTATGCATTGCCTGAACCTCACCCATGGGGTGTGGAATTCTCATTACTGGCTCTGAGGCTGTAGGCAGGCGGTAAGCACCAACTGACACCACTGGCTCGTTTGCATAACGACGACGACGACGATGACGATCTCAACGACGAATATTCCGTCTCAGAATTGAGAGAAGATAGGAATAGGCTTTACCCTTTCTGGGAATAAAAACAGGTGTTAAGATCTTCAAGCACAAAATAGATGTGAAACATTCAAACATGTTTTTTCCACAAGTATGTGCGGTGAATGCAGACATGATGCCTTGCAATAAATATCTCTTTTGCGTTTGAACATCTTAACACCGTATTCTTGGTTCTTTCGGGAAAGAGTCACGTAGAAGGGAAATAATACAATTATTTTCCTTCTACGGGAATAATGCAATTATTTCCCTTCTACGTGACTTTACTGAAAGAACCAAGAATATGAATCCCTGCAGTCACAAAAGCTTTACATCGAAATCTTAACACCGGTTTTATGATCATTTTGACACTGGAAAAAAGGTCCCACAATATAATTGAGGGAGCAAAAATCCGAGCTGCACTTATGCAACTGTCTCTAAATATTTTGATGATGGCTTATAAAATCGGTCTAACTTATTTATGTATCTGCTCATTTACACGCGGCATTCATCTATAATAGAGGGGGCTGCCATTAGTATTGAGGTTGTTATGGTAACCCGAAAAGAGCGTGCACTTTACAGGGTCGAGACGGTGCTTTTTCTGAATTATAAATGTGCTTCAAGTGTCGACAGAGCAAATCGTGGCATTGTTTGGCCCTTTTCTTATTTTCATAACCCGCAAATGCAACCGTAAGCACGCAGGCCACACTTCACTCTGGCCTCTCAAACTCTGGGAACACGAACTGTGACCCTTCATGCGACTCGCAGCACAAGGATGGTGTGTTTAAAGCGCTTGACTATTTAGATATAGATATTCACATGGGCGTTTCTTGCATAACTCGTGACAACTCGTTACTGAAAAAAAAACGTGCTTGTCAGATCACTCTGTATGAAGCTAATTTCCCCATACATTTCGATTTAAAGCTTTCGTGACTGCAGGGATTCATTTTCTTGCTAAATTCCTCTTGATATGCAAATTATTTTGTCAAGGCGCACCTTCACACCTTCCAACCCAGCTTAAATATACGCTCCAAGCATGGTGTTGTTTCATTCAGACGCTGTCTCCCCGACAGACCTGGTCTTCACCTGAGGACGGCTGCTTGCATTGTGGCCGAAACGTCGTGATAATTATTTAATTATGTTTTATTTGTATTATTTTATTATTTCCATTCTACGTGACTATACCGAAAGAACCAAGAAGATGATTCCCCATACATGTTACAAGCGTGGGAGGGTTACCAAAGAAAAATTAAGTGAATAATTTCACCTCATTATTTTAACCCTCCATTTAGAAAATACATATAAATGTAATACTTAATAATAATAGTATTAACTTTCGATTTAAAGCTTTCGTGACTGCAGGGATTCATCTTCTTGGTTCTTTCGGTAAAATCACGTAGAAGGGAAGTAATAAAATAATAAAAATAAAACATAATAAAATAATTCTCACGACGTTTCGGCCACAATGCAAGCAGCCGTCCTCAGGTGAAACCAGGTCTGTCGAGGCGACCAAGAAGATGAATAGTATTAACATTACAAAAAAACGTAATAAGGAGCTTAATGATAATTATTAACGTTACAAAGATTGCTACTTACAAAGATAACTTAACCAGGCGTAACTTATTATTTCCCATTATAAAAAATATACGTACACAGCGGGCGAACATTTCAGTGGTGCAACGCTCTCTGCCGCTCGCACACCGCTGACTTGGCGGCCCCCTGCGCTGGGCCATCGCCGCTGGCTGTGGCACTCTCGCCCATCGGATGCCCTGAGCAGAAATTGTTTTTTTGGAGCGCCCCCCCCCCCCAGCCGCCCCCTCCCCCTTCAATGAATAAACTCTGAAGTGAGATGAAAGAGGTAATACAAAGAAGAGATGTAGTGAGATGACGGAAATGTGGACAAACGATCGCGGCGGCGTCAGATGAGCGATTGCGAGATGAGAGAGATATAAACAAGAGATGGAGTTGTTAGACACGAGAGAGATTAATGTGCTTATTCAATGGCTTTTTCATGTTTATTAGGATCTGAATTCGAGCTGATAGTTGGCACATCCCTATTTATTAATTCATTCAGAATCATAATCTTTATTTATCCTGAAGAAATCCGATGAGCTGTGAAGTTATTTTTCCACAGATGTCCAGTAAGGGGCGGGCCAGGAAGTTACCACAACAAACAACGCAACAAACGATCAGAGTGCAGAGTATGGGAAAGAAAAGCAAATCACAAAAACAAACACGCACAATACATAAAGCATATAAGTTCAAATTGGGCGCCCGGTTCACTCGTGCCCAGCGCCGCCGATGGAACGCCGCGTCTCTCCGTGCCGCTTGCAGGAACTGCCCCGCGACGATCACACTCACGGTGCAGCGTCTCACGCCGGGGACGTCCTCCGACGGCTCTCCTCCTCCTCCGTCCGCTGAGAAAGCCCGCGGCGTGCGGCCACCGCCGCGCCTCTCCGCCGGCGGGCCGGGCTCCGTCGTGGCTCCCTGCCGCTCGCTTTCCTTCTCCGCCACCGTCCCCGGCGGCCACTGCGCCCGACGATTTAGCAGCCCCACGTCGGTGGGGCGAGCCTCCGTGTCCGGCCAGAGGCGCGGCTTCGTTGCGCCGCCACCGCCTCCTCCGCCGCCGGCGTTGTCGCCACCACCACCACCACCGACGCCGTGTTGCCCAGAACAGCAGCAGCAGCAGCCGGAGGAGGGGAGGGCTGTGCGGTGCTGCCGACACATCGACGGAGGACATCCCATCCTCACCGACCTCAACCGCAATCAGATCATAGGCCCCGTGCATGTGGCCGAGCACGAACAGGTTGTTACAGTCGCGTAACCTTTCTAGCTCTTGGGTCGCGGGAGGTGACGGTGGCGGCGGTGGCTTGAGGAGGCCTTCATCCGGCAGTGGACTGACCATGGCTGTTGATGTTGAGGATGTGTTTTTGGGTTGTGTACAGTGAGTTGTTCCGCATGTCGCCCGCGCCGGGAGCTGCTTAAAGAACTGAACTTAATTAATTTCCTGGGCAAACGCGTATCACAACCCGGAAACACATGAAGGAGCTGTACAGCACAAATCCTAACCTACTTGGAAGGAGTTTATCCCTTTCTCATGCATCTCGTGTGTATGGGAACGGCGGCTTGTGGCATCTCAAGGCTGTATGGGATGGCGTCGACTTGATGATGCCCTTATCCAGCAGTGGATAGTTCATGGTTGACGATGATGACAATGGTGATTCATCCAGTTCTGGCAGCGTTGAAAGATTAACTGCAGGCTTGGCTCAGGCTATCATCCTTAAACGGTCGATAAATTGAGAACCGCTTTGTGCAATGTTAACAGTCGTAATCATACCATGATAATGTAGAATTTCGATAAATTGTTCAGAACCATAAATTGAAATGAAACAGTGCCCCGTTCATCATTTGAGCAGGGGAATCATTTTGATTTCACTTCAAATTTATTTTATCCAGGAAAGCCTTGCTGAGTCACACAATTCTCTTTTCATGAGGGTCCTGCATTGGAATATTTGGTCCAGATCTCAGCCACTATCATCACGTGCACAATTTTATAATCGCTGTGAAACGCCTTGGAATGAGGCACTACATAAACCTCCGTGAGATAAGATGAGAGCTATCCCACCACATATGCGCATGTGAAGTTCCACGCACAGGTGAGTCGATAACCCACTTGCTATACTGCCATCACGTGGCTACCTCAAAGCCCTGCGAGTTGGGAGTTTGGGAGGTTGGGAGACCGGGTTGGTACATATTCTTAGCTTTTTTCGGTAAAGTCACGTAGGTAAAAAATTTATAAAAGTAAAATAAAATAAAAATCACGACGTTTTGGAGGCAATACAAGCTTCCATTTTCAGGTGGAACCGTCACAACACGATAGCTGTATTATTTTATTTTACTTTTATTAATTAAACATTTTTACCTACGTGACTTTACCGAAAAAAACCTAAGAATATAAATCCTTGCAGTCACGAAAGCTTCAAATCCGGGTTGGTACACTCCACAAATCTCACCTCTGCCGGATGACAAACGTGAGTCACCGCATGCTACTTTGCACTTCGCGGAGCCATGGGGAGAAGCGTCAATTTTCACTTTACTTCAGCCCCATTTCCAGACTTTTCCCGGAAAAGAGATGATCCGCTAATGGGTAGCTGGAGTGTGATGGCAGCAGGAGGCAGATTGGACAGTAACACCGACCTCTCACGCCGAGACCTAGACAAAGTCCGTTTTGTTGTTTTTCTCGCAATCACCGACATCAGAATCATTTCAACATTTTTGAAAAAAAAGAGGTCTGTAAAGGGACGAACATTGTAAGCATTGTCGTCCAAGCAGGCTGGAACTAGGGTTGGCGGAGACAGCAGCCTGAAATCAGAAGTTTTTTGAGAGCTCAGTCCTCAGTCGAGGGTCAACTTAGCCCTTCGTCCTTCCTGGCTTGATGAGACGATTCCCGCTTTGGGAAAATTCAACGGTGATTCGCCTCCGCTCTGAGGATATTCGATTCCCCACCACTGGATATGAACAACACTGCAACACGCTCGTTTGCCATCTTTTAAAATGCTGGAAATCTTAGATTGTTGGTGGCAGTGCCGTCATGCACAGCGCACAAAGGATAATTTAATACACGTGTAGATAATAATTCACGGACCTTTTTCAATCCACTGCTGGATGAATGCCTTTTCCCCATAATGTGTCTGTCGTTGAGGTTGTTTAACCATACTTCACCACACTGGTCAGTGTAGGCTAGTCAAGTGATAGGGCCCAATATCTGCTGTAGACATCACTTGCCACCACTGTTCGTCATGGCCAGGAATCGAACTCAGGTAGCCAGGTCCGTAGAGCGGTGCCCTAACCTCTGTGACACCGTTCCCTCCAGTCTAATTCACGATGATTAATCGAACGTTATTAATTCATGGCAAGTGAAGCGAATGAATTGGCATGGCATTGGCGTTGCGAGCAAAGTTGTCGTTGTAATCGGTAAATGGCAAGCAGAATATGAGCATGTCCAACACAGAAGACAACACAATTCGCATCTCAGTAGTTCAAGCACCACTCCAGGCAACTGTGACTTTGATTCGCAGGGTTCAGGGTTTTTTATGAAAATTGAATTAAGCCCAATTGCAGGCACAATCGACTAATACGTGAATAAATTAGCTTTGATAGTCGGAGATTTCGTAAATACAAAAGTAAAGTTCCTGTGAGTATAATGTTACATATACCTTCTAAGTAATGTGAAAACCATTTATTATTCTGTCATACACAGGTGAAAAATGAATAATGTAAAACACGTAAAAAGATTAATAGCTTCATACGTATGTATTAAGTGTAACGATGCAATTACGGCACGTGATTCAATTCATGCTTTTAAGAATAAATGGCTTTAAATTTGTCTTTGTTATATTTAATTGGTTAAGGTATTCCTTGCAACCACTAGTGGCCGCTAGATATACTACATTGTCAAAAAAACGCTTCACCCTGAATCGTGACCGTTCATCTCATCACGGGGGTGGAGGGCTGAATCATTCCACTCTGAGAGCATATTTCTACACAAGGTCACCGCAGATTCAAAGTTGACACCGTTTAGCCGGCGGCGACTGAATGAACGCTTCATATTTTTTACACATTACTGTTCAGACAATGGGAGCTCCATATACTAATATTTGAAATGTGAGCATATGGTGGCTGGTTTGACTCCGAGGTCAATGCCAAGTCCGCACCTCCAAGGTCTTGTTATTAAATCGAGGTTTCAGCCTCCTGTGATTAATCCAGGCTGCCAAGTATAGCGAGTCACCATTGACTGGATGGAAGAGCCGTCACAGTAAATCAGTGTTTTCACTTCATTTGGCTGCATTCCTGCTCGTGAATTGAAATATATAGACACGCATATCAGTTTGTCATGTGCCGAATAATCTAATGGCTCAATGCAGCATCAAATAAATCGAGTACCTGATGAGTAAACATACGTGGCCATGTGTGAGGAGTGATCGACGACAAAGGCTCCCACGTGTGTAATGTCGGGGTTTTCAACAGGTGCTCGCAAACCCCATTTGCCCGAAAGTCCGTACGACCAATCTTACGACGTTAATCCTCCCCTACTTATGTGCGCACATTGAAATGCTTCGGCGTGTGTTTACGCCCATGAATTGTCTCAAAGCACCTTTATATATAGAGAACTGCAGAGCTTGGGAGGTGGGGACGGTGGTGAGGGGTTTGATACCGGCTCACCAGATGGCTGTCTCTGGTGCGCTTCCTCCCCATGCCCCCCCCCTCCCCCGAGTCGTTCTTTGAGGGCGAGCGAAAGCTTCGGCGCGCTGCAAGTTGATGTTTACGAGCGACGTTGCGTGTTGACCCTGGCACGAGTGGCCGTCCAGGAAAGTGGCAAGACGAGAAAGGGGGGGGGGGGAAGACCCCCCCTCCCCATCACCGACCACCCTTGTGTGCAATTGTAGTGTAGCAGCAAATATTTGACAGCCAGCGTCTCGGCGGCCGACACGGAGACCCTGTCGGTCATGCCTGTGGGTGTTGTCAAAGACGATGGCACCAGGAGTGACTCTGTTGTGTGTCGGTGTCTTGCAGCTGCTCCGATGCACGGGCAGAGCAAGCGGCAGTGGGCGCGGTAAGTGTCTGCTCGGTGAAACATTCTCTTGGTTTAAGATGAGAAATGGTGGCGTCGTGACTGTTGTTGTCTCGTGCGGATGCTTAATAATGATCTGCTTGGGCAGTTTATTCCTTTATGCATTGCCATAACTGTGGATGTTTGATCAGAACACCGTCATTCTACATCGTAATCTAATTTGAATAATTGGCTGCAGTGGTTAGTGCACCGCGCTATGAACCCGGCGACATGGATTTTATTCAGCTAATCTAAGTGGTGAGTGATCCAACTAACATCAATATATTTAATGTGACTGTAGACCAGAATAAGCTTGACCTGCGTTCATGTGACATGCGATTCGTGTCCAGTATATGATGCACATTGCTGTTGTTTTCCACCAGACAAGGAACCCATTGTTGCAATAATTAGTAAACTAAACATATCTCATGTCTCACCTTTACTAACCTGCACTGACCAGCATGGTGTAGTATGGTTCAACAACATCCCCTCCCTGACACACACGGCATAGGGAGCCATTCAACTATCATTTAAATAACAAAGCAGTGTCATTACATTTTTCTAAGACAACCATCAGTAACAATTGCTGCTTTAAGAAATATAGTATTACGATATGATTTTTGTTTTGCTTTTTACGATTGTGAACCTTCGAAGTTGATGCGAACAGTGAGAATTTGTAGTCCTCACTGAATAATCGGTGTGTTGGGTATGGTGAGGGAAAGTGTGGGCACTCACACCTCTACCAGAGCGTCTGGCCAGTGTGGAAGGGGAGACTAAAATACCTTATAGAAGAGCTGCTGAAGTGGAGGCCTCTATAGTGTGCCACGGTGGCTAGGAGATGTTAACTACCTCGCCTAGCATACAGGAGGTCGTGGTCTTTGTGTTTTTTCGGTAAAGTCACGTAGGTAAAAAATTAAGCGGGGTGCTTTCGCAAAGTTGTCCCCACCTGAAGAAGGACGCTTGTGTTGCACACTCGAAATGAAGGACGTGGGCAGGTGCTCCAAATCGAGGGCAAGCACATTTATTTATTGTGGTTAATATTAATCTTGTGAAGAACAGCACCGTCACTCTGTAAAATGCAACAACACGTGTGTTACAACCAGCCTTGCTCCCGAGCCGCCATTAACCACGTGACTGGTATATCCGCGTGGTCATTCAATAACCCTGCCAGCCACCTACAGGCCCGACTCAGTCATCACATGCTGCTGTACACACATGCATTGATGCACTGCACAGCACATCAGGACCTTCACAGAACCACACTTTACTCCCTTGCTGCACAAGGATATAATTAAAAGAGTGATCCATTCCTAATGTGCCACACTTGCATTGCACCCAAAACGTCGTGATTTAATTTATTTTCATTTTTTACCTATGTGACTTTACCGAAAAAAACAAAGAGTATGAATCCTTGCAGTTGCGAAAACTTCAAATCTAGAAGGAGGTGGTGGGTTCGATCCCGATCCTGACGCCTGTATATTTGGGGTTTGCTTGTTTTCTCCCTATGGTCGAGTGGATTTTTCTCCGGGTCCTCTGTTTTTTACCTACACATTTAGAGACACGCGTTTATATAGTATTTGGCTGCTATAAATGTCCACGTGATAAGCCACTTTGTTGAGCTATCATTTGTGGCCAGGTCGTTTCTGAAAAAGAGCTATACAGCTCGGTGGGCCTTACCTGGTAAAATAAAAATAGTTTAGTTTTAGTTAATAGTTTATGCAGGCAGTGGTGTGAGCAAAGCAATTGCAGAGCTGCACCCTTACCTTTTTCAATTGTCCATGTGATTCCTGCACAATTAGCTACCTTGGCACGCATTTTTTATGATGTTCTATGAGCAAACTGAGTGCTCCTGTGCTCAGTGTGAGTTGAAATGCAAGTGCGGAGTCAACTCTGCTCTTCATCGTCGTCATGATGCATTCGTGGAAGCCTTACCGACAGCAGTTGCATGAGCGGTAATTGCACGGTTGCGCCTTTACCCCGTACCACCATTTTGCTAAACGATTCCAACGGAAAAACCAATTGAAGAAGTACAACGTAGTGCAAATTAGGTTAGTGGAACACAACGTGCTATTTTCCATATGGGCCACAAGAACGCGTTGGCCCAAGTAAAAACTAATTTCACCAAAATCTTTTTATACGTCAATCCTCATCAACTTTTTCAAATTTATAGAAATTATTCCTTTAGTTTATGAGTTGGTAGTTGAGCATAGGTTTGTTAAATGAAGATGAAATTTGGGTAAATATGCCAGATAATAAGTAGTTTTTTTTCCAAGGGAGGCGTAGGCATTCTGTTTCCTGTAGTAAAATGTGCGTAGATTAAACCTGCACCTTCCATAATTGCAATGTTCTACAATAAATATTGGTCACGTGAAATATTAGCTGAAGGAAGTTCAAAGCGCAACCCTGCAATTGCATTCTCATGCCACTGCTGGCAGAAGGGCCTCCTACAAGTAGGAGCCATTTTGAGCCCCTCTCGACGACATTTGGCCTACTCTTCCACGCAGGCCAGACGTCTTTGGAAGAGGTGGGAGTTACCCACACTTTACCTCACCACTTCACGAGCTGTGTTGCACTCCATGTATTGTAAGAAATGTGCACCGTTGTTTCAGCTGCCGCACCGGGAGATGGAATAGAACCGGCGGCCTCTAGATTGCAATACTGCCACTGCGCTAAATGTTGCACCGGGGCAGCATCACGTAAAATATTAATGCAATCGAGATTCTATTTTAGGTAAAATTGGTAAATGTGGAAACACTTGTAAAAATATATATACGCAATTATTTTTAGCGGAAAGAAACCACGATGTTTATAACATTTCCGATAAGGAACGCAGTTTTCATGAATACACGTTTATCACACTTCACTATTGAAGGAGACGCAACACAATAGCATGCCTTTCTTTCATGGGCACATAGAGAACTGCACTCTTGAACAGGAAGCATCTGTGCCTGACGTCAGGTCATTGCTGCCGAGATATAAATGTCACAAGTGCCGCTTGCTGCCACAGGGCTGGCGGTCTTATTGTGTGTCTGGCTATCGAGCACATTTAGCTGACAGCCCGACAGTTTTTCTTTTTTAGCAAATCAGCCCACACACGCACACAGGCCACGCTCATAACTGTTCGTAGTGGTCACGCAAGCTTCTTGCTTTTGAGGAATCCATAAAATTCAGCAAGCATGACGGAGCTGAGCACAGGTAAGCTCGATGATGGCGATGGTGACGACAGCAGATTGTTATCCCGCTGGGCATACAGGCATGTTTGTGGGTTAAATGTCCATAATGCAGTTGTTTTTGGGCTGGATCGCCTAAATATATAAATGTGTCGTTAAACCCGCCACCACCCGACACAGTCAATTAGTAAGGTTTGTCACGTAAACGGAACATGCCAATTCGTCACTAGTACAGCACATCGGTGTGTTGTCATGTTCTGTTGAAGTGACAAACCTTACTAATTGGCTGTGTCGGGTGGTGGCGGGTTTAATGACACATTAATATTTACGCGATCTAACCCAAAAAAACTGTATTGTGGATGATATTGGTCGCGAAAGCTGACGTGTTGAACTGGGTTAAATGTCCTTAAACCAGGACCATTATTAGTACTTCTTGGCAAACTGGTGTCACTCTAAGCTGCGTTAAATTGTGTTGTCTGCGAGTTGGTGAATTGCTGGTTCACCGCCTTCATATGTACATATCAAATACATTGTGAAGTTATATGGTCAATAGATTGGTTATTCTACGCCAAAATTAAAATAAATATTACTGTGCTGGTGACACTCCGGCCTGTAAAACGTACAGCTTGATGAATAGACGTGGTTCTTTAACGTGTGGACCTCTTTTGTGGCAATTCCTGCGCATGGCACTATGTTCAAGAGCTGAATGTCAATTTCGAGGTCTGCTGGCCACGACAGGGCTTCAGGAGAGTGTTCGTGTCGTTTTGATATTCCTCCTTTGAGGGAGTGCAGACTACAGTGGTTTACTATATTGTGCACCGTTTGGATTGTATGACCACACGTGCACCACTATGGCATCTCTTTAATTTCCCATTCATGGAGGAGATGTGCGCAGCGGCCTCTGGATGGTCTGGTTAGACCACCGGTGGTGTCTTTGAGGAGGAATATCAAAGCCAGGAGGTGTGATGTTTGAATCTCGAATTAGGTGTTCATTCTGGACGTCCGCATTGTTCCACTCGGTATCGCCAGCGTTCTGTGGGTGAGATTGTAAGCACCTACACTGAATGTGTGTGTGTGTTGCAGGCGTCGCACCTCAAAGTTTGGGGAATGACCTGCAGAAGCCCATCGTCTTCCCACTCTCTGTACAGGTAGAGAACAATTTCACGCATTTTCAAACATTCCCGAGACACCGAGGTGAGTCTTTTACAAGCAACCCAGGTCACCAAAGTGACGAAAGCAAAACTACCAAATCGAGTTACAGCAATGAAGCAAATAGAATTCGGATAATTCCTTGGCTTCTGTCATGCTGCATGAGGTCGACCGGTGGGTGGCACAGTGGTTTGTGCACACACTGTGCAATAGGAACCTGACCACCTGAGTTTGATTCCCAACTACGGCTGACAATTGGTTGCGATTGTCAGCTGAAGCAGTCCTGGTCCACACCCTTCTCCGACCCCCCCCACCCAACTGACCAACGTGGTGAATTACGTTTGTGCAAAACAAACACAAAAACATGACCTGCAAAGGGGTGGGGATACTTTCATCCAGCAGTGGATTGACGAACAGGCTCCACATGTAAAAAATACTGCTGCATATGAGGGTTGATCAGAAAGTCTGTGGCCTGACACGGGAAGTAATGAATGACCTCGGTTGAGCTGTACATTTTTCTTATTCGGCCCCATTAAATCCAATGCATGCGGCTCCTTGAAAATCCAAAGCGTTCATTCTTACCCAGAAGGACTCTCTGTCTAGTTCCTCAAACTACCCGTACAACACACTGAAAGGCAGCCAATCTCATCGGACATTGAGAAGACAAGCCGGTTTAAGCCTGGTTCTTAGATAAGTTGACACTGGGGTTTGTCCAGCATCATAGGCTTGTGAATGCGAGGTGTGGCCAGGGGATGGCAATGCTGAATGTCACCCCCGAGTGTAGTGTATAGTGCAGTGTATGGTATAGTGTATAGTAGTGTATGGGAGAGGGGCGCTTTCGCCGATAAGACATCGGTGTGCGAGGGCCGCCACACATTTGAAACCTTTGGGTTTGAGAGCACGATGGGGTGTGTCAGCGGCTGCACTAAAGGGTACCAGGGGTTGCCAGTGGCCTGTGGGCCTTGCAATGAAGAACACTGTCCTAGTCTGTGTGGGTTTTTGTCCGGGTTCTCTGGTTTCCTCCCAACAAGGCGAAGCCTCGTTAAATGTATTGGTCAAACATTCCGAGACTGAACTCTCATTAAAATACCCTTGAGACCCGGTGAGACTCTCTCCTTCGTAAACGATTAACATTGGCATCTTTTACACGAGAAATGTGCTCTCCCCCACGTGTGGAAGGAACTGGGAGACGAGGTGTGGTTAGAGCTAGTCTCCTCCAGCTTTCTGTGAATGTCTCTTTTATTTTTTCAATTCTCGGTTATGACACGGAAAAAAAGACATCTGAAATACATTTATCAAGGCTGTCTTTTGCTATGAGATTTGGTATTTCTTATTTTGTTAGACTATACTTTTTAAGTGAACAGTCGTCGCTTCTTGAATCATCACTCTTTCTATGTTGGCCCAGAGTCTTCAGTCATCCTGCACATGTACAGTATGTGAGGTGATACAAAGTATTCATATTTATTCCACTAATGCATTCATAATCACTGGACTCGCAATCCAGAGGTCGTCAGTTCGGTTTGGTTCGATCTCCCGGCACGGCAGTCTAAACAATGGGAGCAAGTTTCTTAAAACCCCAACCTTAGACCACCCAAGAGTACAAAGGGGTACGGCATAGTTACTCGATTGGAAGGTCACATGTGGTAAGGTAAAGTGTGGGTGGATACTCCCAAATCTTTCAAGATGTCTGACCAGCATAGATCTGCTAATGGGCTGCCTATCTACGAACCTGTTATGCAGACGGGAAACTAAAATTAACATTAACGCTCATATCAGTACTTGTCAATAACACGATTTTGGAGGTAAACAAATTCCCTTAAAACGTTCCTTTGGAACTATTTTTTTTAATCAAACATTAAAAAGCGTTAATGCATTAGATACGTCTGTGTGTATTGGTTCCTCTGTCCGTCTGCCTGTACCACGCCATCACGATAACGCTCGTGAATTTGATCCAGTGCAAATGTAACGTTTGTGTAAAGTTGTGATACTGTCAGAGGAAACCGGGCAAATTCACCAGAGGGTTAACGAAAGCTTGCCGATAAATTCCGGGCGACAACTGGCTCGCCTTAATTCCGGCCAACGCGATGGACGTTACGCGCCATGCACACGCCCTTGATGATGTCGCTTGAAGTGTGCCGCCACTTTCGTGCGTGTGATTTTTCTTCTTTCTCTTTGTTTCGTTTGGTGACGTGTAAGCCGATAGCCCTGCACGAGCAAGTGCGCACGCTCTGCTTCTCGGATGACGTGCTTTGGAGACAGTCGTCAAAGGATGTACAAAAGGTGAGGACAGGAAATTAAATGACAATCACATTGACATGAAAGCATCCACTTTCCGTAAATATTTTTTGTAGCTTGAAAATATCACGTGTTTTGGAGGTCGTGTGAAAATGTCAGTCGTCAAGTAGTTGGGTTTCAAATTGAAGATAATCAATGCCATTTCGCGGATTGACGAGCGGCAGAATGTGGCATATGACTTCAAACTACAGGTAGTCCTCTACTTACGATGGAAATGCGTTACGACGACCCCATCGTAAGTCAAAAATATCCTAAGTCGAAGATGGCCTAGCCTATCCAGGAGTCTTACAGAATGGTGATAATTTAGCAAAACAGAGCAATTTACAGTATCGTACTGTATAAACTATATACTGTATGTATTTATTAATTACAATACTGTATTGCACAGTAAAATGTAAAGTAAAAAAACAAAGTAAATTCTTAGCCTACCTATATGAACTGCAATTTAATAGAAAGTTTTTTCAGGAAACAATCCTATCTGCTATGAAAACGTTTAACATGCATTGAACGTATCGTGCCTCGTAAGCTGCTGCGTTTGACTGCCGCGAGAATTTTATTTAATTTTTTTATTTTGCCATCGCCATTGTAAGATTGAAATATCCTAAGTCGGACCGTCGTAACTCGGGGACTACCTGTATATTTTAAGGTTTCACTGTGTGCCATGACGTCAATGACATGCATGCATACATACACGCATCAAATGTCTCTTACTTATTGCCCCACTTACCTGCACCATCTAATATCCAAAGCCCCAATAAATCTGCAATAAATCCCATCGTCTGTTTTTTTCACGGATAACCAGTGACCCACAAGTGGCAGGAAATGTATAAATTTCATCACATGTATCTGTCAATAATGGCTCCAATAACAACCGCTATTTATTGTGTGGAAATGCACTGATAATATAATAAGATCGGCCAATAGCAGCGCTCATATCAACATTTGAAATTTGAGTTCGACGACGTTCCGCTGTTGATTGAAAGCAGCTTCATCAGGCGATTTGCCAAGATTGTGTGGAGTGGTCTTCCTGTTTTGGGCCTTGTAAAGTCTTGCAACGACTGCGGATCCGTGAAATAGTGACGATGCCGTTTGCAGGTGCGTCTGTTCGTCTACAATGACCTGCTGCTGCTGGCTCAGAGAAATGATCGAGATGAGTTCCTGGTTTTGAGAAACCCCGTGTACCTGTGCTCCGCTTGGCTGCCCGACCCCGAACATGGTGAGTGCCCGCACAATGTCTTATCAGGAATAAGGCGCTTTGCAAAAGTTCTAAAATCTGCACGTAAGATGATAGTGGTTGAAATAAAGTTTGGTGATTAAACGTGGTGGTGGTAGTGGTGTAGTTATGGTGACATTTCAGAGAACAGGCGGGAGAGGTTAAGGAGGGGTAGTGATAGGGGTTGGGGTAGTTATAGGGGTTTGAGGAAGTGATAAGGGTTGGGGTAGTTATAGGGGTAGTGATAGGTGTTGGGGTAGTGATGGGGGTTGTGGTAGTGATAGGGGTTAAGAGTAGAGATAAGAGTTTGGGTAGTGATCGGGTTTGGGGGAGTGATCGGGTTTGGGGTAGTGATAGGGGTTGTGGTAGTGACAGGGGTAGTGATAGGGGTTGTTGTAGTGATAGGGTTTTGGGGAGTGATAGGGCTTGGAGTAGTGATAATAGTTTGGTTAGTGATAGGGACAGGGGTTGGGGAGTGATAGGAGTGTTGGTAGTGATAGGGTTTGGGGGAGTGACATTGGTGGTATACCTGCTCATAGCTGGGGGCCAGAGAGTAGCAATAGGATAGGCCAGGGAGAAGTGATGGGTTTTAAATGCTGGACTCCGCACACAGCGCTTGTCGTCGGGTGGCAGCACTCATAAACATTTGTCCACACTGCCGGATGCACGGTGAGGTAAGGTCCCACTTTTAGTGGAGTCCCATAATTGATATTATGAGACAATGGCCAAACCAGCTGTTATATTGTAGTGATCTTACTTTTATATTTTATAACAAAAATCACGAAGACTCCCTTTCAGGTGGGTTCTATATACAGTGAGCAATCACTAAGTTGCGTGTGATGGGGTAAGATCTTGTAAATCCCACCACATCCAAGAGGTCTGGTCAACATGGTGCACGAGGCCCAATTTACTTTTTAGAAGATGCTCTCTAGAACTCCCGCTAGTAGAAGCCCTTTCTGCCAGCAGTGACGTGAGTAAGCAATTGCGGGGCTGCACCTTGCCTTAGCTAAACTATATGCTTTGCTAATGAATGAATGTTTAGCTTCGTGTGCTTTTGGCCTAAACACTGCCCTGCTATGCAGGCAAAGTGCTCCGAGGAATGATGTTTGTCAGCCCAACAGTTTTTGTTTGACAATCCTCACTCTACTAATGAGACCCAAAAGGTCAAAGCCGGTCCAGAGTTTGCTTGCTGCTGAGTAACTTTGTTTTAGAGAAACAGAAGGTCAATGGACTCACGCACTAAAAATGTTTTCTTTTTTACGTGAAAAGATAAACAGAAGTATGCTTATTTATTTATTTGGTATTGTAGGCTAAGCAACGTGGAAGTTTGGCAGAGAATGCATTAAGAAAGCAATTTAGACATAATCAGGAAGAGGATTTGTAGTGGGTCAGACGTAGGACTGGGTCAACCACACATTACACGCACGCCTCTAGTCCAGCACTGTGGAAGCAGCAAGTGTTGGTGATCGCACAGCCATCCTGAAACTCCCTTTCCTGTGGGCGTCGAGGTGCCATTCTCCTGGCTTGCCAGGCGAATCCGGTCCAGCAAATATGTGAACTCCACCTGTTGCATCTGTATGGGATAGAGTGTTGCTCCCTTACTTGCATAGGATTTGTCCTCCCAGGTGTATACACTCATCAATTGGCTGATAGCACCTTCATACAGAGAGGACCCCAGAGTTCAGGAAATTGTTGCTGCTGGCTCACCCACATGTCTGTGGTTCCTCCTAGCACTGCCAAAGTTGTCGTCTCCCTTCTAGAGTGAATAACGCACGTTACAAAAATTCAATTCTAAGTGTTTACTTGATTAAGGGGGAGGCAAGTTACTGAGACAGGGTTTGGCATGACACTCAGAGGTCAGAGACCGATGTAAAAAAAATAAGCCAGATGGTGAGATTTTGCAAGAAGAGACCTTAGGGGCTGGGTGTCGACTACAAAAGCCATCTCATGGCATTCTAATTACATTGTCTTTTGTACTATGTACGTGTGTATGTTGAAGTTATTTTGCACCGTGCGTAACCAACCGTGCTATTTGGAGGTGCGGCGGGGAGGACAGCAAACTAAACACAAAAAGCAGTTCGAAAGAAATTCGTTTTCAATCTGGATTAATAGGTGTGTAGCATCCTAATATCGGAAGCAAGAGCATTCCAGACGGCCGCAGAAGCGCATTTGCAAGCGCACGATGCAATGAACGTAATGGTAAAGGAGACATCTGTGGATGCTAGTAACGATTCCCAAACCACTGTTTTGCCGAGGTACAAAACCTCCTTGTTTTACTTTGCACACAATTTTGGTCCACTGCCAATTGCAACGCAAGTTAGTTCATCATCATTATCACCATCATCATTTATTACTTGAGTTATAAACGAGTCCCAAAGCGCTCATGGAATGAGGTCCAATTTTGAAGAGAGCCACTGCACGTGGTCGCATCCTCAGCTTCCATATTTCATTGTTAGTTATCCCACCCACCCACCCTGGTCATCCCGTGTATTTTTACACGCGTCTTTTTTCCTGCGTGACCAACAGGATACTCTAATGCTCTTGCAGCGGTTGCAGGAAGTGTGCTGAATTTAACTGATAAACATTTCGCCCTCTTTTTGGTAAGTTAAAAGCAGAAGGCCACCGATGTAGGAAGTGGGGATTGTGGGATTTTTTTCCCTGATCTATTTAAATTTGTGATCGTCGGTTCTTCCTGAGCACTGGAACATCAAATACAATAAATGTCATTCCCTCGGTTATTCCCCTCCCCCCTGCTCTATTATCTACGTCTAATATGATCTTCCTTCTCTATGCCGCATTGCACGCGTGCCAACTCATTGAAGTCGGGAACACCTAAACAAATCAACTTGAGGTCTCGAACACGCGCGCGGTGACATCGACGAGAACTGGGACGGAAGTATTGATGCGGAAGATTGGCATCAACGTGCGACAAACGCGATGGCTTCGTTACGTTCGCTTTGACGTCTGACTGCTTTGCCAACGGGGATGTCCCGACAATGGCTCTCACCCTGCCTGCCATAATACCTGGGGGGAAGGGAATGTTTTTCATTCTGAAATTAGACTGTACACAAGCTTTGTGTGCATATTAATAGAGCTTTCCTGCATGGAGACCTTGACATCAAAAGAATAAGGCTCAATGGCACTATGTATTAACAGTTTAATACCCCTTCTAATTTGGGCAGACATGTTTCGATAAAGCTCCTACATTAATTAATTGTTGTAATCAGTCAACAGCACCTGGCCAGGTGGCACTGTGGCAGTGCAGGTCACTCTCAACCAGAAGGTTCATATTCTGATCATCTGTCTGGTCAGTAAAATGAGCACCACTTTTGTACTTTTTCCCATCCATAGGAATATGTAATTTCCAACACGCACTCAGAATTTCGGGGAAAATGAACACTGGAGTGCTCATATGACCATGGGGATATACTTTGACTTTAAGTGAAGAACAGGGCACTCATGAGACACGGGACGCTGTCATGGTATAATGGTTAGCTTCACTGGCCTTGCAACCTAGAGGTCGTCGGGGTTCAATATCCCCATCATGGGAGTTGAACTAATTCCAAGAATACTTAAATGGGTGCACCGCACTTAGTCGATCGGCAAGTCGTGTGTGGTGGGGTGAATGTGCATACTCCGACAACTTTAAATATGTCAGACCAGCATGAAGGGTCGGACAGAATTCCCTCTCAAGGTTTTTTTTGTACAGCTCCCCTTTAGTGGAGGCCCTTTTCCCCAGCAGGGGCATTAGCAAGCAAGTGCAGGGTTGCACCTTTGCCTTTACTTAAGACACCTTTAAGTGAACACAAGACAGTAACTAAGACCCTAACACGTTCCGACGAATGGGTGGGCATTAATTCTCCCCTGCAGCATCTATGATCTTGAGATGTAGTTACTTTAAGGTGCCTTATGAATCCGAAAGTTATTATTAATAGAAATGGTATTATCAATTTCTGCTTACAATAAAAAAATAACCACTTACAGCCCTTTGTCAATCTGATGATAAGGTGGAGGCGTTCTCATGCCGTGTAAATCATGGGGTTGTACGCTTGACCATACTTCACCATTCTGCTCAGTTTGGGTTGGTTAAGGTGGGGCATGAGACCTGTCTGGATATTGCTAGCTGCTGACGTTAGCTACGGCCGTAAATCAAACTCAGGCCGTGAGTTTCGTATTGCAATGCGCTCACCACTGCGGCATCGGTTCTTCCCTATTTTAGTCCGATTCGCGATCTGCACCGATGAGCACGGTTAGCTATGTGTGGTACGAAAGAAGTTCAACATACATACATAGAGCCTACAATGCAATATGAATGCAATCCAGTAATGCAATGGTGACAGGCACTGGGAGTGGACACACATTTCAGTGATCAAGGGAGTGACCTAAAGCCAGATAGCGGGATACCGTAAGAGCACTCTCTGAAAGTGGGGATGCTGACTTTGCAACAACTATAGGATCTAGCGAGCGGAAGGAAGGAGGTGATGGTGAGGTACAGTGGCATCAACGGCATTGGCCGTGGTGACCTCTTGACCTTGATTGTAGCTCAGTTCCTTTTTAAATCCTTTATATTACGTTCACTTGCACGCTTGCTTGCTTACGACCGTGCAAATCTTTCGGTCGTTTTTTAACCCACTTCCCGTGATCCAATCGAGCTGACATTTTCCACACAGACTCGTTGTGCGTGACAAGTAATGTTCGTGAATTTTTTTTTCCAAAAATGTACACATTTTAGGACAAAAATATTATATTTAATTACCAATTGCTTAATGCTGACATGCAATCATCTGACCCATAGGTGGCAGCCATCTCAAGCCAGAGGACGAGAGGACTCTAGCCGCCACGCATATAAAGGATTTATAGTGAAAAACTTTGTTTTTACGGGTTAATTTTTTCTGTCTTCCTGTCCCAGCCCCTCTATGGAGGGTGCTGGGTCCATGAACTTCTGACAGCAGCAGCAGTCCTCCACTGTTGACGATAATCGTCTTATCCCCACCTACTGCTTTATGTTGCCGGTCGCCCTCTGCCTCTGTTACCTTCCACTAACATTGCCATTGCTTTTGCAGAATTCCTGTTTGATCCGTTATAATGAATCTGTCCGAGACGACTTTCAATCGAGGAATTGTTTATTTTTTTTTCTTCATGTTTGTGCGTTGTCTTTAAACCCTTCCGTAACACGGTTGCTTTTGCTTCTGATTTCTATTTGTGTCAATTGTCATTTTGGTGAGCCATATCACGCTTGCATATTAGACTCTCCTGGTCTCTTGAGGTCTCACTACCTGGTTAAACAAAATAAACTTAGACCGTACCATAGCAGCGTGCATTCCTTGATTCTTTCAACTATCGTTCATTCCATTTTCAAGTTTATTATGATGTCTAAATGTATTATTCTATTTAACCTTCCTACTCCCAAGTGTTTGAAATCGTTCCATTGGAATTGGGATGAGTAATTATTTCGAATTTTGTAAAAGACATATTTTAAGTTCACTCTTGAATAGAGAGAGAGAGCAAATGAATCAGAGGCGTGGGAAACCAGAGCCAAGTGGGGCGTCAGCCAGAACCGGCTCCAACAATTGCACAAATTCTGTGGCCCTATATTGGGTTGTTTGGCCAACTAATAGGACAAAGGCATCGTGCCATATTAACCCCTCCCACCATCAGCTCCATCGGTGGTGAGATGTTAACTGCCTTGTCCAGTATACAGGAGGTCGTGGGCTCGATCCTGACCCCGACTCCTGTATATTTACATTTAGCATCTTTCTTTCTCTCCGGGTCCTCTGGTTTTTTACTGCACATTTAGAATCAACATGCGACTCGAGTATTTGCTGCTATCAATTTCCACGCGATAAACCACTTCATTGAGTTATAATTTGTGGCCAGGTCGCTTCTGAAAAAGACCGATATAGCTCAATGGGCTTACCTGGTCAAATACATTTTTAAAACATACAGTTGCACTGTGAGCCCACAGCGACTGACCAAACGAGTAATGAGATCAGAGACCCTTGAACTCAGAGCAGATGCAGAATCACTTAGTGCATCTCCACAGACTGGGACATCGGGCATGAGAATGCAGTGCATGCGAAACGTTGATTCACTCTGCACACTTCCACACATCGTGCCGAATGATCATGATTGGTGGTTGTTAAGAGCACGGTTTGTAAATATGTTTTATTCTCTTGTTTTGCAGAGACATTGGATGACTGCACTATTCCCATCAGTTACAAATCTGAGGTAAAACACGGTTTGTTATTGTTATATTTGCTTTACGATCGTCTCGTCGTTGCGATTCACACTAATTATGTTGTTAACATTTATGGGCAATAGTTCATATTTAATCACCTCCAAAACAACACTGCAAATACGACAGATGCATTACTTCCAAATAAAAAATAGAATTGCCAACGCACAACAAGTACATGTAATAATGTGCTCACAATTTGCTCACAGCTGTGTTGTGATTGTTGCTGCATTTAATCGGACTCAAGAAAAAAAATGCCTATATGGCAGTGCTAATGGTGCATCACCATTTGGGTATTTTTTAAACCGTAATGGCTTTACAAGTGAACAATACCACATGGCAACATCTTCCAAGCTATTTCTACCGATATTGTTCGCACGTTGCGCACAATTAGCATTCATGAGCATTTCAAAACACACATTTCTACGTTACACGTGTTGGCAAGCTTTAATATTTCATTCGGATCATGGGATTGTCATTAAAGCAATGCTTTAATTGTTAATGCGCGTGAATTTCGAGGGGCATTGTTGTGACCTTGTGTAGCCAGATTAGAATTCCAACCCCAAATTAAGTCTCTCGCAGATGCCTGGCTACGATGGCTCCGACAGACAGCAGGGGTGGTGTACTGCACCATGTAGTAAAGTGGGTAACCGGTGGTTACACCATTAGAACCTCATTTGCCAGTAAAAAATATGATAATTGTTAATTTACCCTTCTATCTGGCAAAAAAACTGACACCTTTTTTACAAGGAGTCATGTTTGCATAGACCACAATACCTGCAGCCATAATGCAAACAAAAAACATAACTCTGATAATATATGCACTGTCCTTGAAGTTGATTGGTCCACACCCGAGACAGCTTTCCTTAGAGCCTAGTCTCACATGGGTTGGACCAGATGACACCAAAAGGCGTGCGCCGGGTGTGGACCAATCAACTTCAAGGACAGTGCATATATTATCAGAGTTATGTTTTTTGTTTGCATTATGGCTGCAGGTATTGTGGTCTATGCAAACATGACTCCTCGTAAAAAAGGTGTCAGTTTTGTTGCCAGATAGAAGGGTAAAAAACAATTATCAACCAGTGGTTAGTTTAAGCCGGGAACACTCCGGAACACTAACCCCGGTAATTACTTTGGACGCGCCACATCCATCTCATCTTTTTTTGGTCCTAGACGTTTCCATAGGATTTTAAATATATACGGAGTAAAATTATATGGGGTTACTCGCCCGGGACTTGGATTCTTGTCTCGGATTAATACACGGCCTACACGGAGGGTGGGGGAGGGGTATGCGTGACGTCAGCAGGCATACTGCGTGACGCTGCCGCATGCGGATGACATCACAGATGTGACGATGTGACGTCACCGCTCACTTGCCGTGCAAAATATATCCATTATTGCGCCCCCCCCAAAAAAATATATAAAAGTCTATTTTTATACTTTTTCCATTGTGTACAGTCTGGAAGCTACCCACATGCCAAATTTCAAGTTTGTAGCATGTTGGGAAGTATGCTAAACATTTCTAACAGACACGCATATTCACAAATTTCCCTTTTATATATAGATATATCTATATAAGATAAGATATATAATGGATTCCAGCATCGCAGAGTAGGCCAAATACGCCCTTGATGAGGGTCACCCTGAAGCTCCGTCTAGTGGAGGTTCTTCTGCCAGCAGTGGTGTGAGCAACACATTTCAGGGCTGAACCTTTACAAAATTAAGTGCAAATAACACATGCATGGATGAAAGTACGCAGGCTAATGACGTCATTCAAACTGTTCATAAAAGTAAGTGGGCTTGAGCAGGAGATGCCTCTAGAAGGGATGATAGCCCATTATTGAGACTAATGACAGAGTAGATGAAGTGATGAGATTAGATCGTGTGCCTTAGCGAAATTGCTTGTGGCATCACAGAACTGTGAGAGATGGCAAAAGCCTGGGGAAACCTTTATCGAGCATTGGCTGATGCATGTGTGGGGAGTGGTTGTCATGTAGTTGTTAGTGCGCTGCGCTACGAACCCGGCGACCCGGGTTCGATTGACGCTCACGGCCAACACCAGTGACGATTATCTGAACCGGTCCTAGGCCTCCTCTAGGTCGACTCAGCTTCAAATGAGTACCTGGTGCCGTGTGTAAACATCGCCACTGGGAAGACAAAGGCGGCCGGGCGTAGTGCTGGCCACCCTCCCCCTCGTGTGCCATGACGGCCTTCATAGGTGCTCGCTAACAGCACTTTCCCCTACAGTCTGTTAAGGCTACACGGGGGGTCTTTGTTTTCATCTTTGCTGTGTGTCACAACCTGGCTGAGTAGCAATGCAGTCGCAAAGTACCCTTTAATACATCAAAACTATTTGTCAGTTTGGCCTTGCTAAGCATCGTGCCGTGGAAGCTGCAGCCTCTTTACCATTAATCGAGCACTGTCCCGTGCAGCCAGTGGAGTGGTACACGAGGGCCCTCAGCACCAGAGCGAGCCTATTGCATCGAACTCGCGTGCATCGGCCGCCCGCTCTGGGCACGGGGCTGAGTCTGGCGGGGCTCCGTGTAAACACCGCGGAGGGGTCGTGGGGCCAGAACAAGCTGATGGTGATCGATGTCTACATAGAACAAGGGACACGGCTAAAACACGAAAAGAGGATTTAAAAAACAAGATCAGAGAGAGAGAGGCTATTTTTAACAGTGTCTTGGTCTTAAAATAGAAATAAATAAATCGAAATTCTTGCCATCTGTCTCGTGTTCAGTGAAATTGAGCTCGCTTGATGAAGGGCTGGCATTGGTGAGGCTTGTACCGAAGCAAGCAGGGGTAATCATTCTGCGGTTTGTGTAGCAAATATTGCATATTTCCTCTTCATTAATGATTCGTAGTCAACGACAAACTGAATTATTGCTCAAATGACATTAAGGTGGTGCTCATCTCCATTTGGTAGCCTTGAGCCATTGGAGGAAATTCCACGTTCCAATGGCAGGGCGAGTCCATTCTAGGACAACCACCAGTGACTTTTTTTTTATCTGGCAAGCGTGATGCGTGACATTTCAGGGTGTGATAATTTGCACCGCATCAATGTCCTAGAAGATTGTGCAAATGTTTCAAAAATGTCCATTGATCTTATCGCGAGAATGTTTGGGGGCGCTTGAGTATTGTTTTCATTGGGTCTATTGAACATGGCACAAAGTTAAGCCACGTTGGAAAACAAGAAAAAAATCAGCAAAGCATACAGACACAAAAACAACTGGGCAGACATTTCTATGCTTGAGCATATGTTTGTTTTTATCTGTTATGATAAAGGTGTCTTCCTTGCCCAAACAAACATCATATAAGGTTTAAAAAAAGCACTCAATGGAATACAATTTGGATTTTTAAGCGTCTAAGTGTAGCCACACCTCAGACCTCTGTGTAAACTAGTAGGAGGTTTATCACAACGAAAAGGGGGTTTCTATATAATGTACAATGTTAATAACTTACGACCTTTTGTCACTCTACTTCAAGTGATTGAAGTGTCAGTCATGGAGATTGTTTGGCAGTGCAGTGCTTGACAATCCTGATCGGTGCCGGTTGGGTGAATGAGGGTCCTCCGGTTTGTCCATCCACATTTAGAATTAACGCGCATTTAAAGTATTTGGCTGCTATACATTTCCACGTACTAAGCCTTTTTTTAATTGTGGCTTCTGAAGAAGAGCTAAACAGGTCAGTGGGCCTTACCTGTGAATCTTTTTTTTATATTTAGTTTACATTGGACACGAGCAAAAAGGATAACACTTTGAATCACATTGAATGCTCAGAAACTAACCCCCCCCCCCCGCTTCGTGGGGTGTCAGTGGTTGTGCAGTACAGCCCTCCGATGTGATCTCGGGGTTGTTATCGCGTGTTGTTCGACCGGGAGCTTCTTCAGGAAGCGAAGAAGAACCTTCGAAGTGAAACGTCGGACTTCATGCCGAAACGACACGCGGCACATCCGGAAATCACGTCGGAGAGCTTCTGTGAAACCGCTCTACTTTTTGTATTTGCAGGTTCTGGTGACTGTTGTTATTGAACACACAAAGATTGCCGTGGGCGATTGACTCGCGTATATTCCGATAATGGTCTAAGGCGAGCTACACAGCTGGAATGTGGCACGAATATAGTGAAGTCCTTATAATTCCAAAAATTAATTGGGTGGAAATGTTCCGTACTTCTTAATTAATAAAAGTTTGCATATTGAGTTTGATGCTTAAGCTCATAGAAAGCAGGCAAAGCCCACCATTAATATGTATTCATATTCAACGTATCCAGTCAGATAACACCACCAAGAGCATGTATAGCATTGTCTAAAGTCTATGCATTAAAATCCTAGCTTCAGCGGTCGATGCAGCTCATCACCCCTGTTAGGTCTCCAAATAAAAATAATTTCGCACCACGCGAATCAGAGGTCGCAAACGGGTTTTGATTTCTTACCCGTACCCGTACCCGGCCGCACCAGGGTGGCAAACGGGTACCCGTACCCGTACCCGGCCATACCCGTACCCAACCCGTACCCGGCTGGGTACGGGTAGGGTACGGGTATCGGGTACCTGATTGCGACCTCTGGGATGAAGCCATGTTGCAGGCGCGGGTGGGTTGATTCTAGGAACTTTAATTGTGAGAAGAGACAAGACGTTGGGAAATGAGTAACAAACAGTTACTCACCAGTGACTCACGGTCTACCCGTACCCAGCCGGGTACGGGTAGCCGGGTATCGGGTAGGGTACGGGTATCGGGTACCCAGTTGCGACCTCTGACACGAATGCAACAACGGTTGCACCTACAATGAAGGCTTTAAACGCTGCCGTCGAAATGTGGGGCCTCCTCCGCTGGTGCAGAGGGGCTCACCCAATTCGGGACCGCTCGCCGTGCTCCACGTTCACGTTGAGCGGGAAGGGCATGTCGGGCAAACGTCGGGGCTTGGCACGTTCGTGGAGTGGGTTTCGCCAGGCGCAGGGCGGGCCAACGTGTTGGCTGTAACGCAGAGGGGGAGAGAGCTCACGGCTCGGAGCGCACGTCTGAGGACTCGGAGGGCTCTGGGCAGAGGGCTGACTCGCTTTCATAATGTGCTCGCTTGGTGTTGCGTGTAATTAGATTAGCCAGCAAGGAGCTGGAGAGAGATCTGTGGGTTATTGCTGCTCGTGAACTATTATTTTCCGCCGAGCGTTGTGGATCCGAGGTCATTAAAACGAACATTAAGTTATTTTTATCTTAATTATTCCAAAAGGAAAAGATGCTTTAGGATAATAATACATTTTTTGATGATGCTTGCAATCACTTTACAATATCCTTGGATTTAGATTTTTTTACATAACAATATACGTCCCCTTTGTAAAAAGGAATTAAAATATTCCACAACCCCCCCTATTCCCCCCACCCAATTTCCCTATCCTTCTCTCCCCCCATATATAAAGCCAACAGACACTGTACAGAAACAGGATCTATTGAATGATGTCTCAGTCGACGTGTGTATCGTAAAGAACTGAGATACGCACATTGCTGTGCCGTTTATAACGCTATCGTATCTCCTTGTCATTTTAATATCGAAAGGAGGAAAAACGGACGAATTGAAATCCCCCCCCCCCCCCCCAGGGTTTTGTGGACAGAGGGCGTAACAGCGATGGACGCTTATTTGTGGGCGATGGTCTGTTGCCGTTTCAGGGAGAAGAATCTGAATTGGTCCTGGAGGCGATGAATGTGGAAAGCAAAGCGAAGCTGTGTCACCTCCTGCGTGGGATTTCCGAACGAACACGGAAGCAGCAGCAGCAGCAGCAGCACATTCTCCACCTGCAGAGCAGTCCAGCGACTCAGCTGTCTTCACAGGTACCCTCACATTTTCCAAACGTGCAGGATCTCACGGACAACTGTCTGCCTGTGCTATGTTTCCGCCGAACTGTGTATTATGGTGGGGAATCTTTCTTGAGACTGCAGGAGGAATCCGATGAGCTATGAAGCTCTTTTTTTAAAGATGTCCAGTATGGGCAAGTCGGCAAGTTAATTTGTTGAGACGCGCCTACTACTCTCAAGTCAGCTGTTGCGTCACGTGATAATCGTCACGGAAATTTTTTTTCTTCTTAAATCCAGAACTCCAAGGTGGAAGAGGAGGGCTTGAGAAATGTTTCTATTTTGATTTAAAGATTTCGTGACTGCAGGGAACCAAGAATATAAATGTTTCTATATTTATTTACTTTTACACGGGAAATGTATCGGTTGCGTTGCATCAGTAGCCGGGCGGTGGTGGTGCCGCACGGATGTTGGGAAAACTCCTCTCTCTCTCTCTTGTGGATGGCGAGGTGCCATTCCCTGGTTTCTGCCAGGAGGATGCGGTACTACAAACGTGGACACCACCTGTTCCATCTGTATGGGGTATAGTGTTACCTACCTCGCACACGTGGATTTTCACTGGGTGCTGCGGTTTCCAGCCGCATGTAAACACTCGTTACGTGGTCGATAACGCCTTCATATGTAGAGGACCACAGAGCTTTGGGGGTCGTTTGGCTCCAGCTGATCACCTCGCTGCCTTTTTCCGCTGTCTGTGGTTCCCCCGCGTGCCTCTGAGGCATTCTCTGTCGTCCATATTGAGCGAATGTTGTGCTGTGTGTTATCAGTGGAAATTATAATGATTGTCATCACAGGCATAGTGTTCATAATCAACGTGTTTTTTTCTGCTCTACAAAAGCGGCACGCTCGTTTTTAATCTCGCACCCCCCCTCCCCCTCGAGCCACATGTGGAAATCCTGCGTGTCCATGATGGAGGCTGGTTTCTCCATATGTGTCCACTGTTGATTTCCCACGGAGTTGCATTCAATTCATTAGCCCTGGAGATATTATGAGCTAAGGCAACCAAAGACCCGGATTTGAACTCGCAGGCCTCCAATTGCGAGCAGTATTTTTTACCAGCGCGTCCACCCAGGCACACATTGCACACGAGTACGTATGACAATTACCGAGGGCCATGTTTTACATGAGTGTTGTTGTTTTACGTGGTCACCCCTCGGAGCTGAAATGGGAATGTGTTTGGGTACACAAACGGGACTTGGCAATGAAGAGTGTCCATGCAAACGTCCCCTCCTCCGTTTGACCGGCAGAGGTGACCTCAAGGCTTGCGCACAGATCTGTAACATCTGAATGAGCACATTCCCGGCACCTGTTTGGTCCGCACTTGCTGGGAGGAACATACAACCTGGACTGGGCAGTGTAATGTCGGCATCTGGAGGGGATGGAATGGATTCAAAGGTTGACGCAATGTTGACCATTCACACCACTGTACATACACGAAGCTTGGGAAATAGCTTGGGGGGCGAAAGCTTCCGTCAAAACTGTAAACAATTATGCTTACATCTGACGTTTGTTAGCTGACAAAAAATAATTATAATAGGTATGTATGTTTAACTTCTGTCACAAGAAGCCAACTGTGCTAGTCGGAGGTGCGGGCAATGGGCAACAAACGAAACACAAAAAGCCATTCTCAAGAAATTAAAATACAAAGTCCCTACTCAATCTCGCAGTGCGATAGGACTCATCTCTGTCGGCATCCCTGAGCCCGTAGTGGAAACTGCTTGGTCGCATGCTGAGGGCCTGTCTCGATCGGATGACCGTTGTTGAATTTCTGCAAGGTTTTTTTTATTGGATTGCTTTGACGGCAATCTATCTCCAGCTCGATTTCTCGTTGTGCACGCACGTATTTTGAGCTTCTTTCGCACCGTACGTCGCCAACAGTGCTAATCGGAGGTGCGGGAAACGTTACGTCTAAGTTACAAGCTCCATAAACAATCTGCCGGTCCAATCCTTCAGGTCAATAAATCCATTTGTTTTTCTCTCTTCCTCTCGTTGTTTTTCCCAACCTATTGTTCACGTGAAGATAAGAGCGCCTTTGCCTTCTGATATCACTGCGTGATTGAAGACACTTACTCGCAAATTTGTATCGGTCTCTGAAGCATCTGTCTTGGCTGCTCTGGGCCTTACTTGGCCGCTCGGTACGTGTACCTTTTTGCCTCCTATTCCACTGCGTGGAAGTCATTTTATTGACTTCGGAGGTATGGAATATGAGTTGAATAAATTCCCTGACTGGAATATGAACTCGAAACCTCGCAGTTGACCTCGAATTTGAACATTTTCTGTAACAACAGCGCCAATGGTTTACAATGGATTAGTAATGCTAGGCTCACATTGAGTTAGTGAAAAGTAAATACCGTTCATATTTCACCACTGTGTCACGTTTTAGCAGTACAGTTTACAGACGAGGTTACAAAAATAGCACGTGCACATGTCCCTTGCTGCGCATCAGTGTTGATAGTGCCCGGGGTTAGATTGGTAACATGATAATACATAATAACAAACAGCCAGATAGGATTTTACATTCTACCGTATGGAAACAGCACCTAAATAAACACTGAGACAAACAAATATAATCTCACTATAAACATTTCCAAACATGGATATTTGACGTGGGTTTTTCCATCAAAGATGTAGAGGACTGCTTGTTCTTTTATTATTTTAAAAAATATATATTTTTTACCTCTTGCCTGCCGCCAGAAATGGAACCACTGAGGTCGCTCGTTTTAGCAAGTGAGTGTGTGTTTGTGTGGTGAAGCAGTGGCACAGCAGTTAGCCGACTGCCCTACGAAACCGACGACCCGAGTTTGATTCCAGCCCATGGCCAACACCAGTGACGATTATCTGAACCAGTCCTGGTCCTCCCCTAGGTCGACCCAGCCTCAAATGAGTACTGTCCTTGGTGTGGTGTGTAAACATCGCCACTGGGGAGACAAAGGTGTTTATTTCTACACCCGTGTGGCAATAGTGGTTAGGGCATTGTGCTTTGAACCCAATGTCTTTCCGCGTTCAGTACACAATGCGAGCGCGAGTTCGCATTTAAATCTGGCCTCAAAAGCCACTGAGTCACCTCGGCACAAAATAACCAGTCAAATGTAGTGCATCTTTGGAATTAAAAGTTAGAGACAGGAAGAGAAACCCGTTGATTAGTGACATCATTCAAACTGTTAAAGTATGGAAGTGGGCTTGGGCAGGAACACGTCGCGAGGAGGGACGGTGTCACGTGGTGAAGATTAATAACGGTGGCAGCGAAGGAACGGAACACGCCCGACAGCACGAGCACCGGGAGGGGGCGGAGATTGAGGTGGATCGTGAGAGGTGGCAGATGGCTTTGGGGAGGCTTTCATCCAGCAGTGGATTAAACGTGGTCGATGATGTTACACCGCACTAGCGCCAGCACTGGACAAAGTTAAAGCACGGAGGCGAGGCTGGACGATTGTGAGCCTTGCCAAGCTAAGCAGGCGCGTGCTAAAAAAAACACACACAGCAGTTACTTTTAGTGGCACAAAGTTTCTGGATGGAAGAGGGCGCAAGGCTGTTGAGCAAGAAATTGGAGTAGCGCACAGGGGCCAGAAACCAAACGGATGACTTTAAGCCTGTGTGGGATCGTGTTAAGGGTAGACCTTGAATGTGAGCTGCTACCTTTGCACCAGCAGTGAGATCAAGCGATAGTGAGGTGTGTGGAGGCATAAATAAATGGCCATTACGACGACCCCTTGACTTTGTTTAACTACCTTTCACAATGGTCATATCAAGCTGATGTTTGTCTTTCCTTATCTTTTTATGAGTGCGTGAGAGCCGTTCTTAACTTTACCAACCCCTGTAATGTATTCCTCATTTCGCTACCCGTTGCCCGCTTTAAAGTGTAACTTTGAGGCCTCTGCATCAAAATATATTGTTTTGTATAAATGTTACGTATTGTTTCGGAGCATTATGGGAAATTAATTAAATATACAGACTTGCATTCATCTCCCCACATCAATATTCTACAGTCCATCAGCCCTCACACTTTTCAGATCAGGTTAGCATGATTTATGAATTTCTTAAATTACTATTTACATTACATTTGATGAAACAAACGCTCGTCTTTTCCACATTTAGAGTCTCACCAGCAGTCAGGCTTACTCGCCAACTGCCGCTGTGTTGTCAGGCAATAATTCTAGATTTGAAGCTTTCGTGACTGCAATGATTCATACTCTTTGGTTTTTTCGGTAAAGTCACGTAGGAAAAAAAAATGAAAACAACTAAATTAAATCACGACGTTTCGGAGGCAACACAAGCTTCCGTCTTCAGGTGAAACCGTCACAGCCAAAGCAACTTTGGAACCGTTACAGCAAAAGCGACTTTGGCTGTAACGGTTCCACCTGAAGACGGAAGCTTGTGTCGTGATTTAATTGAGCTGTTTTCATTTATTTTATTTTTTACCTATGTGACTTTACCGAAAAAACCAAAGAGTAGTCAGGCATTATTTAGCAAGGGCATTTCATAAGCAAATTGGGGCCCTAGTCAATTCAAAATGCAATAATGCGTTTAAATAAAAACTCACAATGGTGTGTTGTGAAGCTTTATGGCTAATGATACAACACAAATATTTGGCATGCCAGCATTACTATAGAAGTTGGATATAAGCACATCCCTTGGGAGCAAGGTTCAGATGTTCTTATATCCGAAATGTGATTGTGCCAAAAGCTGCCCTATTGATCTTTCTTCCTCCGGTGTAATATAAGAATGCGTTGCTAATATTAGAACCGTGCTTATATAAGGCGTGCATATATTACGCTAATGGTCTACTCGTTTTAACCATTCTGACTCTACTGGTGAGATGACCAAGGTCGAAATCGGTCAAGCGATTTCTTTTCGCTCGCTTGCTTGCTGTTAAACAACAACAAACAACTGTCCGAACAACAATATTGGTCCGGAAAGCCAATATCAAAATGTATGGCTTGCACCTGCAGTGGCTGTGTTCCACTTACGCCTTCAATTCCAACCCCGAGACGATCATCAGACGAGGCCGTAATGCGAGTGCTCCATCTTGCCTCCGTGTCAGCGGCCCCCTCCAAACGTCGGCATTGTCCTGGCGGGCTGAGAGCCCCCGGCTCACATGCCGGTCTTGAAAAACCCCAAACACTCGCAGCTAGGATGGCAGGTGGGAAGAGAGGGGGGTGGCATCCACGCTGAGTGCTTTCGGCTTCTTCACTCCCCTCCAGCGCGGGTTTTTTAAATGCTTTCGGTGTATGAGCGGGCAGAGCGATGTTGCTGCACCATCGAGAACACGAATCTCGCGGTGGTTTTGTGTTTCGCAGCTCTGTGTGGAAGCAAGTCTCGTGAGCAAAACGGCTTTTAACAAGGAGTGCATTTGACCCAACAAAAAACTAAATCAGTTTTTATTTATTTTTTCCAGCCTGCATGATTGTTCAAGGTGAGGCAGCCACAGTGCAATAGATTTCCTTTCCATTCAGTAAGGGAACTTTTTAAATTTACATAATCTCAGTTTACAAATCAACACACACGCACGTACATATTTCACGTAACAAACTCCTACCCACAGTGGACATTTTCCGGTTCGTGGTATTCACGCTTTTCGCCATTTAAAAGTTACATTTGAGATGCACAGTAAATGTTTAATGCACGAATATAAAAAAAACTGACACCTTTTTTACAAGGAGTCATGTTTGCATTGACCACAATCCCTGCGGTCAGAATGAAAAAAAACACAACTCTGATAATGTATGCACTGTCCTTGAAATTGATTGGTCCACACCAGAGACAGCTTTTCTTAGAGCCTAGTCTCACATGGTGTTGGACCAGATGACGCCAAAAGGCGTTGCTAGATAAAAGGGTAAAAAAACAATTATCATATTTTGCTACTGGCAAAGGAGGTTCCAATGGTGAATATAAAACAATTAATGGAAAAGCAATCACAAGCAAATTAAGTTCTCTTTCACGCGTCCTTCATAACCATGAACATTCACAATTGTATTTGTTTTACGAAACAAAGATATCGAAAAAAAACATATTTTGCTGAAGCTATCCACATCTAGAATTCCTGCAAAGAATTCTCAGTCTTCTTATAAAAAAAAAAATCTATAAATATTTGCATTGCACTTTGCCAAGTGCAGACATCCTGCAAGACCTGTATACATTACTTGTGGCTTTGACGTGGTCTTGTTTCCATTAGAGGGTAATCCCACACACAGGGGTTATGGGATAACAACAGCTGTGCAATTTAATCTGGCTCTGTGGACCACATGCAAGCCCTCCTTAAGAGCCTAATGCTCGCATAGTGCAAAATGTAATCTCAAGAAACAAAGGCAGGGGAAAGTATAAAATATAAATATGACATTGTCGAGGCAAATGCTTCCCTTGAATGGCAATCACCGAATGTACAACTTCACACTTCCTCCCACATTCGGGTTTCGTCTTTGATTACTCTATAGTTGGGATGTGATTCTGCATCTGTTTGATTCCATATTGCTTGTACAAGGCGTCAAAGCATATGCATGAGAATCACCGCTAATGTTCATCGCGGTGTTAAGGAAAAAAATAGATTCCTGAATTGAATTTGTGAATTCTCAAAGTTTTTTTTTATATATATAAAACATTATATTTTTACGCCCTTTTTACGAAATAGCACTCATCACACACCAAGTTCTTGCCACAAATGAACCACAATACTTCGCTGATCTCGTCCAGGAGCATAAACCAGCATGCGAACTCGGTTATCCTCGCAGCGGCTTGAAGCTGACCATCGAACAAAGACGGTCGCCGCATCGCGCGCTTTCAAATGCGCTGCTTCGGCCGCCTGGAACGCTCTTCCTTCCGATATTAGAAAGCCACTTGAGCTATGCGCTTTTAAATCATCTAGATTGAAAACTAATTTTTTACAACCGCTTTTTTATATTTAGTTTGTTGTCTTTCCTCCGCACCTCCGATTAGCAAAGTTGGATACGTACTTTGCGAAAGAAGTTCAACATGCATACACATGTGACACACGGTACAACCCAAACACACGTCAGACAGTTACGCAGCTCTGCGAAAACCCTACGCGGTGGTGTTAATGCATAAAGCTTTCAACTAGCTTTGCAGCACTTTAGAATCTATTGAATGTCAATCGTTACTCAACCGTCCGTTATCTTACCATTGCTAAGCCAGTAATGGGCCATTAGGCAGTAGAAATGTACGCATCTATTGATGCGTGTGTGCATGTCGTGTAAGGTTAGTTTCAATGCGGTCTTCTTGTTGCGCTTCATGTATATTCTTTGGGAATTGTTGTCAGGAGTATTTGTTCCTTCCTACCAAAGTATTGCTACAATAATGACCCTCACCATATATATGTATGTATAGTGAACTCCTCTTGCACTGTACGTAGTCAATCGTGCTAATCGGTGGTGCGGGTGGGGGCGGTGAATGACAAAAAACTAAAAGCAAAAAGCAGTTCCAAAGAAATTAGTTTTGAATCGGTAATAACCTGCCGACTAAACTGCTCATACGGCACTGCTGGGCAATGCGCAGAGATAGTGGTGGTCATGAAAAAGAACAGAAAGTGAGCTTGGCCAGGTGTTTGCCTTGGCTGGAAGGGACGGTGGACGATGGTTATACGATGGTTATAAGATGGCACGCGTCGCGAGAGGACGTCGACCGAGGAGGTGGAGTGTCGCAAACACTCCGTGAGCTGGTTCTCGGTGGATTGTTGACAGCATTGCGGGATCACGGGAGGTAGCAGTGGCTTGGAGAGGTCTTCATGCAGCAGTGGATTGAGAATTTTTGTTAACTTTAGTTAAACAAATGGGCATAATTGCAACTGATAGAAGGGCCTGGAACTGCGTGTATGTTAAATCTTGACTTAAAGCTTTCGTGAGTGCAGGAATTCATATTCTGTGGGTCTTTCGGTAAAGTCACGTAGATAGGTTAAACATTTTTTTAATAAAAAACTACGACGTTTCCATCGCAACGCAAGCGATCGTCACCTGATGACCATCGCTGATGACGATCGCTTGTGTTGCGATCGAAACGTCATAGTTTTTTATATTAAAAATTGTTAACTTTACCTAAAGACCCAAAGAGTATGTGCATTCGTTGATGCGTCACATTGGCATTGCCACCGGCACGGTGGGTGAAGATACGGTATCTGACGAAGACAATGTTCCTGCTTGTGAATGCCTACTAATCAGAAGCATTTGTGACAGAAAAATGCAGCAGCGGTTGGCTGTTTAGAAGGGGGCCCCATCTTACCTCGAGATGTGAAGGACACGTTTATCGAGAATATTTTTTGTATGTACATATATACACATATACGCCCGCTATTACGTTCATATGAAAACACAACAGCAAATTACAAGTTTTATTGCTATGCAGTAGAAGGTCCCCTAAGGGGGTATCTGTTTAGAAAAGAAAAATTTGTTTAAATTCTTCTGCGTGTAGGTCATTACTATTTCTTTTTTTTTAACCAGGAAAGTCATTTTTTAAGCTTGTCACAACGCTCTTTTTAAAGATGACCCGGTTTCAAACATTAAATGCATGAGAGAACAACAAAAAACTCAAATCGTAATGCACAGAGAAAGATCAACCGAACTCCACGCGGATAGGTCAGCAAGCCTAACTGCTGTACCGCCTCTCGCGGGGGAACGTGATTACATTTGTCCATTGGTGTGTCAAGCACATGGCCTTAGCTCAATGCACCAATGCTGGCGAACAGAGCGGACCGACGTGGTCCTCCACAATAAACATCTCATTACAGACCCAAACATCTCACTTCCTGGCTTTTTGACATTCCTTGAAGGCACTGGCGTAATGCCATCAACCGCATTGGAACATCGACAGGCCGATGCACAATATCTCCTTCATGAAATTGAAAAATCAAATCGGGCCATGCAACCAAAACAATTGACCACAAATTAAATCGCCGTGGTTCTGCATTCCCTCAATGGAGGAAGAGCAGCCACCACACCTCCCTCTCTGCCGAGGCCCTCTCGTGGGCTGACAAACCTCGGACATTGGCATTCAGCTGGTGAACGCATTGCTGCCATCACGCTCAAGAATGGAATAGAATCCACCAAGCACACCACCCACCGCACTCGCCCATATCAAAGAGTAAACCGTGACTATGTGAACACTCAATGTGACCCGGTGTCACCAGATCTTGGATGCTGAGCATGGCCGAGACTGGGCTAGTGCTTGGGATGGATACCAGCAATGGATGTAGTTCAGGGATGAGATTCAATCAATTCAGTCTCCTTAATTAAATCTGCGTGAAGCTTTTGGTGTCGTTCCCTCATATGTATGGGTTTTCTTCTGGACCTCCAGTTTGATTCCGCATGCCGAACACTCATTAATGGGATTGACCAAACGTCCCAGTGCAGGACCTTCCGGGAAAAGTATTGAAACTCGGGTGACGTAACCAGGAGGTCGCAGCAAAAAGTGCGTGGTTCCTTCACCGATCTGTATGGACTTTTGTTTGGCCACGTGCAGGGCGTCTCTCGTAGCGTCCAGCTTGATCGTGTTCTTGACCAAGCATCCCGATGCAGGACCGTCCTGAGAAGAGTCTTGAGACCCGGCGATGATTCCCTGGGTTAAATAGAGTAGATGACTATGACGCTATATTCCCATTACGCCTGTACCGATTAACGGATATATTCCATTTTTTTTACTTGAGCGTGGAATCAACGTGAGCACGTTGTCCGTGATGGCAGACGCGGCATTCATAGCTCGGGTGACGCCAATGACAGCAACGAAACTGCAGACCATCACACGTTCACCGACAGGTGTGTGTGCGTCGTAAGACGCCCGTATTCAAGGCAAGTGCGCACTTGACATTTATGTTCTGTTTTCACACGACCGGTGGGACCCCCCCCCCCCCCCATGAATCACCGTTGAGGGGGTTCTCGGGGGGGGAGGGGGGGGATGAACGTGCCGCGCGTAATTATTCACGAGCAACGTCATTCAGGACCACGGCACCAAGGTCAGAGACTCTCTGTGCATGTGGCTCTAGCGCCCTGCCGCTATTCCCAGGCTGCCTTCCCAAAATAGAGCCCCCTTTTGCCCTCTCTCCATTGCACAACCGCCCATTCATCATCGGGGCCTCGTGGCTGTCATTGGATTTTTTTGTTGTTTTGCTGTAGTTGCTTTGCTACTTGCAACCTGAAGGACCAAGCCAACTTTGAACGCGTCGCTTTTCTCATTCTCGCGCATCATCATCATCATCAAGGCGCCCCCCACCCCCGGGCAAAGCGGGAGTCAAAGTCACCTTTGCCTCCCCCCCACTGGCTGTGGTAGTGGCTGCCCTAATTGCAGTTGCCCCGCGGGGAAGTGCTGACGGTACGCCGAAGGGGCCCTCCCCCTGCCCAGGAGGAACTCACGGCCCACGGTCCCCTATAGTTAATGACGTGGGGTGCCACTCCAACGCGATAACACTCCCCCGCACCACCGGCTTTAGCAAACCCTTTTTGCCATGATTTGAAACATTCTCATTTCATGGTTTTCTGTATTCAATAACAATGCGTTTTCAATGACTGCAATTGTAGGAGGAACCGTGTAAATAATTTGTATATATATGGGGGTGGGGCTGTGCTCTAAACCGGGCAACCTGAATTCGATTCCCTGCCATGGTTAACCTCAGTGGTAAGTGATATCTGAATCCTCTCCTCCGGGCCTACCCGTCAACCCATACAGACCAGAGTGGTGATGTATGGTCAATCCCTCCATGGCCGATGCGGCGTGGGGAGACCATATAGCAGTGGATTCACGATTGCCTGAAAATTGTTGACATTTAAATGTTACAGAGCATTGATAATCAAAATTGCGTCTTGAATAACTGTAAATGAACACAAATTGCCTCGGAAGTTCGCAGCATACGTTATTCAAAGTAGTTTGCATATGCCGTATAACAAGGCCGTAGCCATGGAGTCAACATTGGGGGGACCAAATCTTCCAGGGTGTCTGGGGGTCCCAACCCAGAGAAATATAAAAATTTGAAAGCTCATTTCCTGCCTAAACTATAAAAAAATTCACTAACACATGGGATGGACTTTTTATTTATTTTTTACAACGATGTCTCATAGTGTATTGTATTACATTGCTCTGTTTTTACTTTTTTTTATCATTTCTTGTTTCATTGTATGTAATGGCAGAGATTAGGGATGAATAAAGTACAACCATAACCACAATCATATAAACAGAAATCTATGCATTGATTTATATGAAGACAAGTCCAGACATTGTGGCCAAGGTTTAGCAAATTGTTGTTTTCATTTCCATAGCAATTATTTTTATAGCAATATATTGGGGAGGGGACATTTTGAGAATATTTGAATTTTGGGGGGGATGTGTCCCCCCTAATATCTATTATAATTACGGCCTTGCTGTATAAAAACAATGATTGCATTTAAATGTGATTTAAGCATGTTGTGAACGAGTGGCAAGCAGGGCTGCACGGTGGTAACATCACAGCAAGAAGGGCCTGGGTTCGTCTGTGCGGAGTGTGTACGTTCTCCCACCCTTCTACCCGGGTTTGTCTGGGCTCTTTGGTGTACTCACATAGCTAAAAACAAACCCAATACAATCTAACAGTTATTGGCCAAATATCCCAATATCCTAATGCCACAAATAAACCACAGTGCCTTGCTTATCTCGTCAAGGAGTATAAACCATCAAGCAAACTCCAGTCATCCTCGCAGCGGATTTTAGCTCGCCATCGAACAAAGACGGTCACCGCGTCGCGCACTTTCATAACCGCTTCTGCGCCCGTCTGGAACGCTCTTCTTTCCGATATTAGGAAGTCACTGGAGCTACACACTTTTAAATCTAGATTGAAAACGAATCTTTTTAGAACTGATTTTTTACGTTGAGTTGGCTACGCACAGTGAAAATTACTGAATTGGGATTACACACGGGAGCGACATCGCTCCTTACTGAAAAAAGCTTGGGAGGACCTTCCTTTAAAAGCAGTCTGGAGGCTCCGTGAGGCTTTCCTGGACAAACAAGCGTAATATGAACCTCATGGCGGTACCCCAGGATGCCATAGTACCCCGGCTCTCGCATAATGTCCGTGATGCAGTCATTTTTAGTCTGCTGATGGTCGGCGATGTGGCAATCGACTCATCTCGACGAGCTGTACACTATTCAAAGTAAAAAAAATTGATAACGGATTTTTTACGATGTTTGGCGTTTCGACATCGCGGAGTAGCACTGATTTCAGATTGATTGGTACCCCAGTCGCGGCGTTAAGTACACCCCTGGAAAAAATAGTGTCCCAGAAATAAAATGTTTAATTGCCTCGGACATTTTGTATGATTTGGTACCCTGGGGTACCACCGTAAGGATCACGTGAGCAATGTTATTCAAGTGGTGCCCTTGCATATTTAATCGGCGCTCTTGGTGTCGCCCCCTTTGATTTCACAACGCCGTGGTTATGCAACCCCCTGAGGAGCGTTGTCATTGTGAGACAATTCCAGCCGTGACATGTGTTCCATTTCCATTGCTGCAGTTTTAAACAGCTGCCAATATAAATCATGTAGCTAGAGTGAAATTTATATATAAAAATTAAAATATCAATTAGGTTAAGGCACTTTGGAGAATACATTTTTTTATCTCGTATTTTTTTATTTTATTTATTATCATTCCATAGCAACTTGCAATCGTTACCCATGATTCATCGGCTCAGAAATGCAATTATCCGATTGCTGGAAATTAACAGCAGATGTGAGTGGCGTGACTGATGCGTATTGGAGCAGTAATTGATATGATGGCCGGGTGTCCTGTTATTTTTCCTTGTTCGTCAGCACAGAGGATATTGATCTTTTTTTTAAATGAAATTATTAAATAAGCCACCCGCAACAGATTCCACAGCCCTGCTTAGAGCCGGGCAGTGTGTGCGAATTTAATCCACGGCCGTGGCCAATGTGCGACTCTTACTCGCGTTCTAATTGCTCCGAATGAATACGCGGAAAAATGTCCACGCGTAACTGTACGCGGCGCTGCGACTAACCCCCTGCCCCCGAAGGTGGCCGTGCCCACGGGGAGAGCATGACAGGCTACCACGCAACGCACGCACGCACGTGTTGCCCATTTGAGCGCGTTGCACGATACGCCGTGTTTGACTCGAAGGGCGATCTGGTAGCCTCGCAGTAGCGGCATCATGGAAGTCAGCGACACCCAACACCGGAGGGGGTCGGGGGGGGTTCGATCTTGTGGCGTGCGTGTCCACGACACATCAATCTGTTACAGCAGGCAGAGCAAAACACTGCGATCTCTGCAGGGCTATTGATCCGCACACGCACAAGGTTCCTCTCTCCTAACCCCGTCCCGCTGGACAAGCACGACATTGTCAGCATTTTATGTGAACTATTTACCCAGTGAAGTAACACTGACTCCGACATTTTTTTTTCAAGTGAAACATGCTATTGGCTGTTTGGCTACAACGATGACGTCGTATTTGCTTAGCTATCAGAGGAAACGCAAGCAGAATATACAGAAAATATTCAAAATCTACCATGAATGGTGCCCGAAGTCAGAAGTCAAACCCAGATCCTTCTTGCCGTGTAACACATCTCACCACCGTGGATGCCACGGTGACAGGATGGTAATTAGCTCGCCTGCTATACAGGAGGTCGTGGGTTTGACCGGGTCTTCTAGTTTTTCCCTCCACATTTAGAAACTTGCAAAAGGAGTATTCGGTTGCTATAAACTTCTACACGGTAAGCCACTTATTTGAGCTATCATATGTGGCCAGGTCGCTTCTGGAAACACATCTATATAGCTCAGTGGGCCTTACCTGAGAAAATTTAAAATAGTTTAAGTTAACCACAGCGTCAAGCTACCGCGCTATTGAATGTCGAAAGTCGGTGTAACTTGCTGCCCCCGCTGGACATGTGTAAAAATAGAGCCTCGTAGTGTGTCGGATTCCTCTAGGATTAATAAATGGTTCCGATTCTAAATTCAATGTCTTCTTTGTTCAAACAAGCATTGGATCGGTGCTTCTCCACAGTTGGTAGTCTTGATCCGGGGATGCAATTCGGCATTCCAGATGGTAGGTGGGGAACAGCTTCTCTTAAGGTCATCTCTCTGTTGTCGACCTCCCATGAAGTGGTATGCATTTCATGATCCGGAGGTGGATGATGGGCTTGCTTCCATGGCCGCGTGGGATTTGAGTGACATTTGAGACGATATCCTTTAGAATGCCAAGTCAGTCTTGCGTCATAAACGCTGCACCACCCATTCAAATACATTTAATTGTCATGTTTTTTTAAAATATATAAGCTATCTTCATGGCTGATTGCATAGCCATCGATTTATATAAAATAATACGGCGACTAATGATCAACACCAACTAATGACTGGTGGCAATGCTGAATGGCTCCCGTTCGACAACACCTGATGTTATCTACATCAGTTGTGAATGTGTTAAGCACGCATGAGTAACGCGTAATACGTTACCGCACTTCCTTGGTGCAAGCAAAGTTTACAGAAATTCAGACTCATGTCTAGAAACTGTGATGCTGACTCAGTGAAATGAGTTTGAGCATGGGCTTCGAGGTGTTCCGTTCAATAAAAAATCAAGTTTGCAAACTATAACATTTAATCAGAGGTAAATCGGGTGGAAGAACTAAATAAAGTCTCACATCCATGACAGGTGGTGTAATAAAACGCCATAAATATGTTGAATGCTGTACATTTGAATGGAGCCTTCTTATTCGTATCATAGTTTCGTGGTTACTTGTGACATGTCATTGCCTCTGAACATTGCAAGTGACTTGTGCGGTGCCTTGTGCTTTTCAATCGAATGGTCAAACTATCCACTCGCCCTGAGAAATGACCACATGTCAGCATGCTCTTAAAAATCACTTGTTTTTTCACACGTAGATATAGACTGTACCAGCTGCAGCATGCTGATACCAAGGAAAATAATAACCAATGTCCAAATAACCTTGTGCATTTTAGGCAGAGGTTACCAAAGAAATTAATTATATTGTATGTAGTAGGCACTGCAAATAGAAAAACTAATTCCAGGATGAGTCATCAATAACGGCTCTGTGACCAATGAATTTCCCAAAAAGCTCAGCACATTCCTTCCAGTGACGTGAGGCTGCTGCTTTTGTTTTAGCTTTATTTTTGTTGCTGTTGGTCAAACCATTTACCAACTCTGGCCTGCAGATGTGGTGTAAAAATATCATTGGGTGGTGGGGGCGAGGTGGGGGGGGGAGGTGCATTTTATCAACACCTGCTGGAAAACATATTGATTTTTAAGAGAAAAAAAAATATTGTCAAATTTAGCTGACAAATCGGTGACAGTAATGTTTGGCAACGGATCGTCACATGACCTCAAAGATTACTTTGCGTCAATCGCCTGCATTAAAGGCATTCAAATTCTGAAGCATTCTCCCGATTGTCATCCATATGCCAAATATTGTTTGGCTTATAAAAGTGTGGCACTGGCCGATTTTTGTGTTTGTTTTACATGTGCAGGTTTATAACTCCCAGCCCTCTTGTTTTCGAGGTGACTCTTCAGTGCACGGAGAAGCTATGTTATCTTGAAATAAATAGCACGTGTCCTTTTGAGAAGGCGTCCCATGAATATCAAACAGGACTTGTCAGAAAAAGACAGATTTTTGCAATATAAGTTAAGGGGGGGGGGGGGGCATTGTTTGTGTTTTAATGAATGTATCAGAATGTCATTTACGAGCAACAGATAACTCACTGCTCTGAATTCTCTCACCTGAATCCCTCTCCGTGCATTCTTCACTCCAGAAACAAAAATATTCCATGAAAGGCCCAAATCCTCCTTGCTCGGTGGAAGTCACGCATTTTCCTCTCATCATCATCATCATCACGATCCTTGGGCAGACAGCCCGTAGGTGTCCACTGAAACATGTTGTAATTTATTTCCACTTTCCTCTGTCGTGTGCCAATATGTCCAAGTAGTGCCACATCTTTGTGGCACCAGTATCTTACGCCGTCAAGCCATTCTCTGTTAGGTCTTCCTCTCTTTCCACTTCCTTGCATTGTTCCCGAACAAAGTTGCTGTGTCCAAAGAGTGGCAGTTTCCATCTCATCACTTCCCCCATTCAGGTCTTCTTCTACGTTCGACCTGTATTCTTACTTCTACATTGGGTGCAGCTCAGACGCAGTATCCTTCTGTAGCAACACAATTCGAGTGTCAATATTTTAGTTCTCTGCCCGTCCTTTTCGATGTCCAAGGCTCGCAGGCATACAGAGCTGTACTGAACGTGCATTGTTCTCATCGTCTGAAACCCCCCTTGACCCACCCATCCGTGCTGTCAATTCCTTGCCCCTGTTATGGGCCAAGGCAGAATAAGACCTTCATATTTTCCACTGCCTCAGAAATAGCCACCTGAATCTCTGTGTGTAAAAATAATGCAAAGCCGTAATTATAAGATATATATTGGGGATGACACATCCCCCCCAATATTCAAATAGGCTCAAAATGTCCCCCATAATATTTTGCTATAAGAAAAAATATTGCTCTGCTATGCAAATCAAAAGAACAATTTGCTAAACCTTGGCCACAATATCTGGACTTGTCTTCATATAAATCAAAGCATAGATTTCTGTTTATATGATTGTGGTTATGGTTGTACTTTATTAATCCCTAATCTCTGCCATTACATACAATGAAACAAGAAATGGTAAAAAAAAGTAAAAACAGAGCAATGTAATACAATACACTATTCGACATTATTGTAAAAAAAAAGGTCCATCCCACGTGTTAGTGAATTTTTTTTATTTTAGGCAGGAAATGAGTTTTCAAATTTTGATATTTTTCTGGGTTGGGACCCCCAGACACCCTGGAAGATTTGGTCCCCCCCAATGTTGACTCCATGTCTACGGCCTTGAAATAATGTGCCCACTATGAAAAATATGAATAGGTTTTACCCTTTCTGGCGATAAAACAGATGTTAAGATGTTCAAAACCAAACATAAACCTTTTGCAAGGAATCACGTCTGCGTTAACCGCACGCACTTGTGGTGAACATGGAAACAAGAAGATGCCCTGACAATATATAGCATTGTCTTTTAAACTGATTGGTCTACACCAGAGGCAGCCTTCTTTAGGGCCTAGTCTCACCAGTGTTAGACCAGAGGACGCTATAAACTAAATATCGGAGCATGTTTTTGTTTGCATGTTCACCACAAGTACTGTGTGGTTAATGCAGACATCTTAACACCTGTTTCTTTGCCAAAAACGGTAAAACTTTATTCTTACTCTTTGGTTCTTTCGGTAAAGTCACGTAGGTAGAAACATAATAAATCACGACGTTTCGATCGCAACACAAGCAATCGTCATCAGGTGGGACAACCACAGCGAGAAACAACTGCTGAAGTAGGCGAGAGATCTGCCGTGTCACGAGGTTATATAGGCCTCTTATTTTTCATACTTTGATACTGGCAAAAAGGGCATGTAGACAATGTGCCCACTCTTCTGTACAGCTTCTTGATATGCAGCTGCATTTACACGGTACAGTGTACAAATCCAATATTCATCCTTTCGTAAAGTAATAATCAATCGTCATTGAGAGTTATTTTGTTAATCCACTGCAGGTCGAATGTCTCAGCACACCACGTCGGTCGTCCGGCTTGTTTTGCCATACTTCACCACGCTGGTCAGTGTGGCTTTGTGAAGGGGGGCGTGAGAGGGGGGGGGGGGCGGTGCTCAGGATTAATTCGCCACTGATGTTAGCAGTGGCTGTGAGTAGAAATGAAGTCACTGAGTTCATGGGGATGTCTATTGATGCCTGCACTTTCACTCCACTCTATATATAATAATAATACCACACCTTCATAAATAGATACAACACTAACTCAAATGAGACAGTTGAAATGGTGTGATTGAGCGTGTATTCTTAATGTAACTGCTGAGAGTAGGGCATTCATCATCACGCCTCATAATTTCCACCAAGCAGGTAGTCATTTACCATCACAAGACAAATATCCATTGTTCGCTGACAAAAAAAAATGTCCCGTGATGGCTCGGAAATTCTTGCTGAATCAAGACTCATGGCTGTCTCAGCCATTAGCACGAAAATCAGTGGCAACAGCAGGTGTCCCGTGGCCTCACTGTTGTCACAAATCGGACACAACTCGAAAATCAGCTGGAACCGCAAGTTCGCTGGCACGATCAATACTGATTTTACCTTGATGGTGCGATGTGTGAGTGTCAGTCAGTTTGACTGAAGGCAGTACAGAAAGTAGTCTAATAGGCTATCTGTGTAGTGTTTGTACACATGGGGGGTTTTCTTGCATTCAACATGCTCATTTTGTCCCCTCTCGCGTGAAACAACATTTTGATTCCGTGAACCGCCCCAGGCAAAGCCCTCTTGAAAAAAAAGTGTTTAGACCGAGTTTCATATTTTATATTTCCTGTACACTGTACACATTCAGCTGGAATGGCGAACCAGCACACACTGATTTACACAAGTCACTTTCCTACTGGTGGTCAGTCGCCTTATCACTCTGTCATCGCCACTGCCCCATGGTTGTTGTTCCCATCGACTTCAGTCATTTATTTCTCAACCCATATTGAGCTCTCGGTCTACCTAGCGGACTCACTGTTTTGTCTCCTCCACGCTGTGTGCAACCACTGCGCTGCCAGGTCACAAACACTTCTCTTTTTGGGCATGCTTTCTGGTTTCCTCTTGCGCTGCTCTGCTCAACTCTGGGAACTCCTTGTGAGGGTTGCTCATTTTTTTTATATATATGGGGCAGTGGAGAGATCGGATCCATTTTGTCTCCCAAGCAATTTCCCTCAATATTTTTACGGGACACCAATGCGGATTTTCTTTTTTTTTTAACGTTGCCTTAACGGCGACAGAAGAAAGCGCACTAACTCGAACTAGAATACAATAAATCTTAACAGGATTTGGAATGTATGAACTATGCCTCGATTTGCTCTGCACTATTGACACGCGATTCACAAGGACGCGATTCAACTGTGGCAGACAACAATTTATTGACAAAAAAGTGCAACGAACTCATCAAAACTTTCGGGCGACAGTAACAGCATATTTCTTAGTAGTGCCTCTTTTCCCAAATTATTACAACCTTGTTGCTGGCCACATGGACCTGTGCTCGGCAACCGTGATGACGATACTGTATATACACGTTTAACATTCGTTTTGTAGAATGAATGCGAAAAGTTTACAGTCAAAGCACAGAACATCAAAGGAATCTCATCTCGCTTTGCATGTCAAAATGACAACACCGCCATTCTGGTTCACGCGCGCGTACAGCTTTGTGCGACAGCAGGCATCTGAAAATAGCCGGATTAAAACCACTCTTCAGTTGCCTTGTCCTTCTGCTGCCTGAATAAAACATATTGCGATGTGACCATCACACGGCTGGTGTGCGTAACGTGCGCAAGCATGGGGATGTCATCTTGACATCCAAAGCATCATGCTGGGGTTACCGACACGTTTTGCCATTTACGACGCATATTTGCGTACATATATATTTTTCTTCTATAGCTATTCGATTTTTGAGGTAATAGATGTCTCTGATTATTACTGACTCATCGGATGATGCACAAAAAAGTTGGCAAAACGTTTCTCTTCAATCAAAAATTTGCACTGCTCGACGCGAGGTGATAGGCAGGGCTAGGTGACATCATCGGCGCCATCAGCCTCGTCACACTGGACGTGGCTTGTCGGGGGTTTCCCACCTTTTGCAAGTGGAACCTCGAGGCGGACACCATTTTTAAAGGGCGCCAGGTAATGGACTACAAAAATAAATAATTAGCTATTTATTTTAATTGATTAATAAACTTAATCGACTAATTGACCCAGCCAGATAAAACGTTGTTTCCAGCCTCTGCGGAATTGTTTTCTGGCTGTTGAGTTCCCTCGTCAGCTTAAGAAAACAATTATTCAATTTAATCAACTGTCTTTTGTGTGTTTTCATATTCTATGTGCACGTTGTTACGTGCTTGTGTGTATTTATTTCCTGTGTAACAAGACCCAGGAGAGTATGATATCTGCCACCTCGGCGAGAGTTACCAAATAACGATCTCCGTTATAGGATATCGCCCCAATACATTATTGGATTAAGTCATCGGTCCTCTTGGGAACTGCTATATATTTCCACTCGTCCATATGCGCTCGCTATGTATATTTAATTTGCGAGGCTATTTATACGGCAATCTTTCAGTGCTGGATACACAAAGCAGCTTGCTTACCTTGAGACACCTAAGCTCTTACCGCGGATGTTTGTAAGCAAGTCCCTCAATAAACAGCTCACTACGTGGCCTTTGAAGTTAAGTGGGGTTTAATCCGTAAGTCAAGAAAAAGTCTAAAGGAGAGCAGTTTTTTTTATTGTTTGTAAGGCAATTTTTTTTGTTACAAAAATAATGATCAGACTATCACTGTCTTCCCGTGGCGTCAGCAGATCATTTCAGCATAGGAGGTGCTTGTAGTAGTAATGCATTATCGCGGACGCTTAAATATTGTACCGGATAAACTCTTGTGTGTGTGTGTGGTCACGCGAGCGACCAATGTCACCGATCGCTTTATCCGCGGGGGGGTTTTACTCGGGGACGGGGGGGGGGCGGAATGGCGATTCATTTGCAAATAAGATCAGTTTGTTTTTGAGGAGCCAGCAGCTGTCTGCGGCTAATAGGAGTGTGGATACAAAAGTGCCGCAGATAAGACGCGCTCTCTCCTGTACTCATTATTCCACTGACAAGTATTGGCAAGAGACGGTGTCGCATTCGATATGAGAGTACTGGACAGTCTTCGGTAGGGGCTTAACGATACATATGCTCTCCCGCCTGCAATTCGATTAATTGTCATGATTCAGGGTCGCTATTTGATTCAAGAATTTATATATATATTTTTGCTGTTGCAAAGTGACATCACCCAGTGCCATGTGACACAATTTTTTGGCGGTTTAGCACACAGAAGTTGACGTAATATAAGTGGTGTAAATGCTTGTATCGTCATACTGCCTGTACCATCATACTCCGGTTCATGTACCGCACAAGAGCTAAAACAATCCCATACATAATGTTGTACCATACTGTCACCTTTGCTGGGGAGGTAAAGGCACGGTGGCTAGGAGATGTTAACTACCTTTCTTGGTATACAGGACGTCGGGGATTTGATCCAGATCCTGACGCCCGTATATTTTGATTTTGCATGTTCTCCCCGTGGTCGTGTGGATTTTTCTCCAGGTTCCTCCGTTTTTTTCCCTCATAATTTCGAATCAACAACACGCGTTTAAAGAGGATTTGACTGCTATAAATGTCCACGTAAACGACGTTGAGCTATCATTTGTTGCCAGATCGCTTCTGAAAAAGAGCTATGTAGCTCAGTGGGCTTGACCTGGAATCCCAACAACAACAATTTTTTTTTAGGATAATCCAAAATGTTATATATGGCACATCCAGAGCGTGCGTACATTTGTCCCTTCTTAACGGAGTGTGGTGAGTGTGCCGCCAAATCTACCCCCCCAATCGTACAACAGCTCGCATGCTGCTCCACTCTGCCGTTGTCTGTGTTTACCGCTATTGGTTAAACATTTACTTCTGCCGTTGGTCGGAGGAGAACGGCATTTTGGGCATTGACGTGGGGCAGCCGTAGTGCGTTCAACCGCTCGCTCGTTGCAGAGGTTCCACGGTTGCAATCCAGCAGCCACCCTGATTAATATTGCTGGTGGTGAAAAACCATTAAAACAACATGCCGGTGTACGTAAAAGATCCTGTCTGGTCATTTGTAAAAGTTGGCTATTCTGTGTGGGTGTCATGGTCAAAAATTTGCCAAATAATAAAAAAATGTAACTACCTGAAATCAGTGCGTTCAATCAACTGTAATTACACATAGCAATCATCGTGCCCTACTCTGAAAACTTGGAAGGACCCTCCTGAAAAGAGCCACGAGACTCGGTGAGGCTTTTCTGGGCACCGACGTAGTCGTGAATATATAATAACAGCTTCGCAAATCGTACATTTGTTGGCCCATGACCAAATTACATAGTATGTGTCTTAATTCCGTAAGATTTGAGAAGCTAAGCAGGATTTGATCCTGGATTGTGCCTCTATTTGTGCCCAACATGCACAGACACAGCTGCTGGGCTACATTGCGAGGAGTCAAGGGCAGTGTAGCCAACTCCATATGAACCTGAGTTCTCTTCTAGGCCAGGGCTTACTTCAGTGGCGAGTGATATCTGAACCAGGGCACCCCCTTCACCAACCTGCTAAGACCAGCATGGTGATGTATGATCAAACAACAACAACCGTCATTCACCACTAAGTGACGGCGACGTCACTATGGTGCTTGTGCCAGGCGATGTGCACGTTAAGGCCACGTGAATTGTTGAACGCCCACTGGCAGGAGGTCACGGGACAGACCCAGGTGCCAAGGGTTGACTGACTGAGATGACTGGCCGATGCACCACTTGGGCCCTCTACTGTGCCAACTCACTGTGTTTTAGCCACCCGGCGCACCGCTCGTTGTTGTGAGCGTCGCTCCTCTGCCCTCCGTTATTTCTGGAGGGCGATGATCAAACAACCTCCCAATGACCAACACAAATACAGGCGGGGTACTGGCAACAGTAGAAGCATGGGAATTCCTCTACAAAAGGACACAATGCGTCACATTAAAGTAATTTAAACATGTTGTGTTATCCCAATTTGCATCAACTGACTTCATTACCATGCAGCAGAAATGATTGTTTTTGACAGAACCCAGTTGAGGTTCATTATGACTGAGCGGAGCTGCAATATTGGAAGAAGACTACACGTGCCCACCATCTCTTGTTGCAATCTCAGCATTTCCGTGATAGTTTAGCAAATGTGGAGAAATCGATGCCTGGTAGGAATACAAAAGTAGTAAAAAAAAGTTACCACTAAAAGCCTTTTATCACGATGCCCTTCCTTCAGGACATTATGGAGATAACTTCTGAAAGTGTTCCCCTGAGTTTAATCTGATGGTTACTTATGCAGTTGGTCTTGCCTACAAATCAGAACTACGCTGTACCATTGTGTAGTTGTGTATGCATTATACCTCTGCTGTTCGTGTAATGCAACAATAAGCGCTGATGGCAATCTCTGCGAAAAAAAACGTTAACAAGGTCATATTTTGAAACCAACTTCAATTACGATGTAAAACGATGGCAGTATTTTATTGCTAATGGGTATGTAATGTTCTTCGTAATGTGTAGCTTTCATAATTAGTGTATAATGATTGCAAACGGGGCAGTTAACATTCTCCCGCTGCATTACCTAAAAAAATATGATGGGGCCTTGAAACTTTCCTCAAGTCGAAGCCTTTGGTTTTATCATTGCTGCCGGAGTTGATGGAAAGATACAATTTCAAAAATAGATGTAATGGCCCTTTAAATAGAAACCATTAGAACCCTTACCAAGGGTATTATTAACATTCGAGTAGATGTATCATGTAAGTACATCAGAGAAGCTTTCTTGGAGGAACAGGAGGGGTGCGAGATTTGGTAGCTTTTTCTCTGTTGTTGGTGGTGGGGGGGGCGATGGGAGGGGGGGAGGCGCCTCTCAAATTAAAATAATACAGCCGCAAGAGTTCGGAGAAACACAGCCTCGGTATTGCCGAGTGAGCAGAGCCCTGCGATGCGAAGCAGCAAGAATGCGGCTCTCCATTTCCCACGCCACCAAATATGGTTAGAAAATGTATTCCTGCTGGATCCTCGCGAAGGGCTTGTGAGAAAGGCAGACACGGGCAGAAAGCTGGAGGTGAACAGACAGACAGAAGCTGAGAAATGAAAATCCATCGCACGCTCCCTCGCTGGGCAAAGCCGCTGCACGAAGTTAAAGAAACACGTCTGAGAGAAAAGTCCTGATCGGAATTTTATTCGTAGAGCTCTCAGCTTCATACTGACCTTCATACACTGTGACCGGTTGTTGGAGTCCCCTCCCAAAACCCAAATAAACATTCGGTGCTTTTCAGCTCAATTGCTCAATCAAGATCCAGTGGTGGAATCTCCGCACTCTTATGATGTGGCCAGTCGCAAAGTACAACGATTCTTGTCACATAGTTGCACATCCAAGCTGTATATACCACTGCACATACCGTATTTTAACTGTTGGCCAGGCAGCGCTATCTGATGTACTCTTGAAACATAACGCTCCATCTTTCATTCCCGAAGAGACAATGTGATACTCTTTGTGACACAAAAAGGCACCACCAATCATTGGAAAGGAACAATAGGAACCTACAGAAGAATATCAATCAATAAGGCTGCAAAGAAGTTGAGCTTGAGATATAAAAGTCACGCTCAACAATTGCGCTAAACTCTATGAAGGTATATGTTCGAGTGGCACAGCTGTCAGTTATTGCAGGTGTACCAGGATCAAAATGATAAAATAAAGACGAGAATGAGACCGGATTGGAGTTCTTTTGGAAAACTGAACTTGATCATCGAAATAAAAAAAGCAATGTGTTTCAAAAGAACATGTTTAATCGCCCCTACTGAAAAAAAAAATCTGTGTATGGTGAACTTCATTCGCACCGAATGCAGCCAACCGTGCTAATCGGAGGTGCTCGTATGACCTGCTTCGGATTAGAGACATGAACATTGACAGTCTGTAAAGAATGAAGAGGTGCACGCTTGGAATTACACTGAGAGACACGAAGCGGAGCACGTGGATTGTAGAAAAAACACAATTTCGAAACTGCATTTTGAATTTCAAGAAAAGTAAGTTGTCTGGCTTGAGCAGAGCATGTGACAAGAGAGATTCATGGCCCGGAGGCAGATCTAGAAACTTCCCAAGGTGGGGAGTAAATGAAAAAAGTCAAGATTTTAAATATAACCCTATATTAAAGTAATAAAAACACAACGAATGCAATTTATTTGATTTATGTCAATAAAAATACTAACTTCTGGGGTCCCTATTCCCCCGCTCCCCATCCCTCTCCTTGTCAGGCCCAAGAGGACATCCACTACAGGGATTAAGCAGTTAGTGATTGGCTTATCTTACCTATACTTTACCCTCCGGTCACTTTTTGTACTGTTTGTTGTCCTAACTTTCTGACCCGCCCCTACTGGACATCCTTGAAAAAGTGCTTCACAGCTCATCGGATTCCTGCAGGATAAATACAGATTTTGAAGTCCGCTCATTGGCAGGAGTGGAACAGGACCACATGGGGTGGAAACGGTGTGAGGAAGGCCTTCATCCATTTGACGATTGATCAGACTGATCATGATGATGGTTCCTTAAAAGAGACATTTTTTTGCGACGGTACTTGTGTACAAAATGCATTTGCAGTATACCTTGATGTACACACATTCACACACAGTATGCCATGCGCTAATTTTCCATCACCTCCAACTTTTCCTATTTAAAAGCCAGGCTAACTTAGTCGCTGAGATTTGGATCGGAGTGTTCGGCATATCCAGTGACCTATATAAGTTACACAGATCAGCATGAGCCCATTCCATCAGTGATGTGGATGTGCACCCCCCCCCCCGATCCTTGCGAGGGGAAAATGCTGCAGTGCATTGGGCGCATTGGCAATTGTCCTTTTAGTTGTCCTTACCCGCCTCTTACTGGACATCTGTGGAAAATTTTAATTTTATAGCTCATCGGATTCCTCCAGTACAAATAAATATATAGAGTCAGATAACTCGCTCGTGGTTCACTCGCGGCACATTGAAGTAGCCAATGGTTCCGCTTGCACCGGCATAAACCAAGCACCGGCACTCGGCAGGAAGATTAAAAATCCCAGGCCTGGGCAACTCTTCCCCTGGACAGGACGATTTGCAGGCAGCATTCACAAGCGGAATGTGAAAGATTTCCGAGACACGCGAAAATGTTGATGTTGACTCCATGCAGATTTGTATCCGGCCGGCCAATAATTTTGTGTCGCCTCCTCACAATCCCTGGCATCCCTCGGGGGAAGTAGCAACAGAGTCGAGTGGAGGGAGGGACCATGCCTGCACGTCTCGTGAGCATCACAGTCCGCCGCTGCCTTAAGGGTGCTCCCTCTCTCCTGATTGTGCTGTCACTCCAAAGCAACTCCCCACGACATGCTCATTCCTTATCCTATTCCCAGGGTCAATGGATGCTCTCGGAAGCAATTACCTGCTCGTGCAACAATGTGCCGTTCAGTTTTTATGTTCTTGGAATATGGATATCGGGGGGCATGCTGCCGAGTGATGCGATCATGTTCTCGAAGTGCGTGCCCGCTAATTGTTGGTGACAAAAAAAATGTGTTCCGTTATTTTCGCGAGATAAAAAAAAACAACAACAACGTAGGGAGCGACCCGTGATCCTTTCCAAGGGGGTTTCATTTTTCTTGACAGGACCGGCTTCAACTCTCATTCACAAGCGGTGCCTCTGTGGCCGCCCTTGTCTTTCTCTCGGTTGTTTTCTTTCTTCTGATTGTCGGAGATCGTATTCATCTTCTTGCTTCATCGCCTTTCAAATTTCGGACCTTTTTCGCCTCGCCACAACGGAGGACGACGACGTGTTTGGCAAGAATGTTAACAATACATTTAAAATGTCATCAATGAATATGGATCAAATCAACATGGCCTGTTCATCGAATGTTTCTCACATCCTCCTGTGCGTATAGAGTGCCACATTCCCGCTCACGACCAAAATTAATGACGATTATCTGAACTGGTCCTGGGCCTCCACTAGGTCAACTCGGCCGTAAATGAGTACCTGGTGCATTGTGTAAACATTACCACTCGAGAGACAAAGGCGACCGGGCGTGGTGCCGTCCACCCAAACCCCTTCGTGTGACGTGCCTGGGTTTAATAGGCGCTCACGAATGGCACTTGCCCCAGCAGTCTGTTGAAGTCTCTTTCGGGGCATCTTTGTCTTTGTTTACATCCATCCATGCAATGCGTGCGGAAGAAACTTGCGCGGCATTACATTTTTCCACGTTGCGTTGCAACGCGTGGAAATTTTTTTCATTCCGACCCCCCCCACCCCCAAAATTTCAGCTCGCGTTCTGAAGCGTCGGTGTTGTTCAATGCCCAGCGCCGCGTTTCCTCGTACATTTGCAACCACTGCTCCAACCACCACCACCACCTACTACCACCACAACCACCACAAGTCTCCACGGACACTTCCGCCACTGTGCTCGGTCCACACGCGCATGCACGCAACCCATGACGTCTGAAACGGCACCCCGCCTGCCTCCTCCCGCCCACCCTGTTTGCACTGCACGCCTCTCAAAAAAAACACAACGCAACCACTGGACCCAACCCCACATTCCCAGCATGGGTTTGGTAAACCCAGTACCTCGACCGCTCAAAGATTAGAGACACCCCTCTTGCTAAAGGCACGTGGTTGTTGTCAAGCTGCTGCTGCTGCTGCCGCTTCAGTTGGCTTACACGTCAAGGAAGAGGTTAGGTCAAAATTGCAACTGGGTTTTTACGTATAAACTGTCGCTGAGAAGGAAGGAAGTTATTGACGTTTCGGCCAACTGGCCTTCTTCAGGAAAACTCGTAGTCAGTTTAATAATGTACACTAATGCCTTCACAAGGGTGGGCATTTAAATCTCCGTTCTCCTGAGTGAAGGTAAGATATATATTTGTTTATGTGTGCTTGTATGTGTTTGCGGATTATAATGCATATTTTACACACACGTGTACAGTGTGTTTAATTTATGAACGTACATTTATTTTTTAACAGTTTCGGTTGCGACTTAAGTTACGTTCTCCGATTTCTCCGTGTTTTCGTCGTAACTGCCGCTTATATTCTTTGGGTCTTTCGGTTAAAGTCGCGACGTTTCGATCGCAACACAAGCAAACGTCATCTGATGAAGATTGCTTGTGTTGCGATCGAAACGTCGTTTTTTTTTGGTTCTACATGACTTTACTGAAAGACCCAAAGAAGATGAATGCCTGCAGTCACGAAAGCTTTAAGTCAAGACGTAACTGCTGTTTGTTAAGGACGATATTAATTTCACTTAAACTTCACGTGGCCTTTGAGCCGCGTTCATATGGCGTAATGAGGTATCAAATGAGGGCTTCTGTTTATAGATGTTCTCATGAGCCCCTGGTGTGTTGGCTCCTTGTAGCGGATTTTTTTGTTAACATGTCAGTGAATATATGCAGTTTGTGTTGTTTTTTTTTACATTTGTCACGTAACTTGTAGTGCCGATGCGTTGCATAACGTTGTCCACTCGTTTTTTAGTTAGTGTTATTGCGGCCTTCCATCGCTTCCTTTAATCGGGCACGGCAAAGGTACAAAAAGTGCGTGGGGAAATGTACAGTGAAATAATTAACACATCAGGTCCAACGTGCGCGTTTTGTGACACCCAAAAAAAAAACCCCAACGTGTCGCAAACGTAGAACTACGGTGCAGTCTTGTCGGCTCGCAGAGCTCTCAACTCGAAAAGATTTGGGTAAAAAAACTAATTATAATTTCACTATCATTTTAAATTATCAATTATCATAACGCCTGCAAGGTGTCCTCTTGGCTCTCTGGCTGTTGAAACTTGGTGGCTGTTGAAAGCACGACGGGGAGTGGGGGGTGGTGGTGGTGGAACTCTTCTGGGGAGGAAACTCGTGCGGTTAATGACGTCGAGATAAGCAGAACTCCCGTCGACAAGACGCCAACGCACCTCGGTCACGGGCTGCTCATTGATTGGTTGGTGCCCTTAGAGCAACTCGAGGTGCCGAGCAGGGGCTCTTGGAGGCACTGCGTGGAAATCTGAGTTCGGTTTAAGGAAAAGAAAATGGTCAAAAACAGCTTCACCCATCTGAAACGCAAAGTCGCAGGGAAGTCTCGTTTTGGTTCGTGTTGAGGCGTGTGAAGCCTCCACACCTGCCAACCCATTCTTATCAGTGCCCTGCCTTATTACAAACCAGTTAAGACCTTATTGGTCACCCCGTGCCCGTATGAATCTCAACATTCATCCTATACACTACACTATACACTAAACTATACACTCCAATACACTATACACTACACTATACACTAAACTATACACTACACTATACACTACACTACTATACACTATACTATACACTACACTTCTATACACTACACGATACACTACACTATACACTCCACTACACTACTCTACATTACACTACTATACACTTCTACATACCTGCCAACCCCTTATCAGCGCCATACATTATTACAGACCAGTTTACACCTTATTGGTCCACCCCATGCCCCTTTATAAATCTCAACGTTCACCCTACAAAGTCCCGTCGCAAGATAGAACACACAAAATCCAATAGACAAAAAAAATTGTTGTGCCCGTATTGAAACGACTGTACGCCGTATGGACCTGCAAACTCAATTTCCCTGCACACGAATGCGGGGTAAAGCGTTATGGGTTGACCAGGGTATGAAGAGAGCCTTGCCCTGCTTTGGGTCACGTTGGAGAGAGTTGTGGTGTCGTGCGAGGGTACGGGAGAAGGAAACCCGTGCAGGTAACCTTGGGTGGCTGGTCCGTTCGTATATTTGTTCAAAGGGCAAGTCACGTGGCACTTTGAGACCACTTTCGTCAATAAACACATTCCTGCGGAGGGAGCTGGTAGAAACGTTGGGTTTGCTCGGTCAATGGCCAGGGTCAACGTCGGCGTGGTGTATTCCGCAAATATGGCCGACTGTGAGGGCGGGCACAAGCCGGCGTGAGTAGGTTAAACGTTGAGTTTTATAAGGGCACCACGGCGTGACCAGCCCCTCCCCACCCAGCCCCACCCCGTTCACCCCCCACCCAGCCCCACCTTCCCCACCCAGCCCCTCCCCACCCTCCCCACCCCACCCCACCCCACCCCACCCAGCCCCTCCCTGCACGATGGACACAATAATCCCCTGTGGGCTGGTGTAACCAGGAGGTTCCTACCAGTATAAGACCGCACCTTGGATCAGCTCGGTTGGCTTGCGTATGGTGCAAAATAAGTTCCGACGTACATAATGCGTTGCTCGCTCGTGTGTTTATTTGCCATGTGCACGACCGGCACGCAAACATATTCTTGTTTAGATCACAAACGCGAAGATATTAAGTTCGTGTAAAATTCTATTCTCTCTATTCGGACATGATAACTCGTGCCGTAGCATTGGTAACACGTGCCGTGGCTTTGGTAGCACGTGCCGTGTTGAGTGTTGGCCAACATTTTTGCTGTGATCGCTTTGCATGCTTCTGCTTGTGTGTTTCTGAAAATCACACGAGTTTTTGTGGGTGCGGGTTTCGTTTTAAAAAAACCTAACTACATCAGGAATATGTTGCCAACATTTCCGCCACACAGGGTGGAACAATAGCGGACGTTCAGAATGAATCGCCTCATTTGAGTTCCAAACATCGCACCTTCTGGCTCTGACATTCCTTCTCCTCCAAGACACCACAAAATAAGAATAGGTTTTACCCTTTCTGTCACTAAAACAGGTGTTAAGATGTTCACACACCAAATAGAAACCTTTTTGTTTGCATGTTCGCCACAAGTACGTGTGGTTAATGCAGACATGATTCCTTGCAAAAAGTTTTGATTTGCTGTTTGAACACCTTAACACCTGTTTATATTGCCAGAAAGGGTAAAACCTATTCTTATCTTTTTTTTCATACATTGATACTGGCAAAAAAAGGTCCCATGTTACCACTGGTGGTGTAACCATCAACCGATATCAGAACATCAGCAGGCCAATGCAACTGGCCACGCAACCCAAACTGTGACCTATATTGGAATACTCTTTGGTTCTTTCGGTAATTTTCTACCTACGTGACTTTACCGAAAGAACCAGAGTATGGATTCCTGCAGTCACGAAAGCTTCAAATCGAGATCAAATCTCGACTATATTGGAGTGTTGCGCTCCTTCAACGGAGGAGGAGTAGCAAACCGAGACGAACTTTTCTTTTTGCGTGAAGCCCTCTCGTGGCTCGCGGACCTCGGCAGTGGCATTTAGCTACTGAATATATCGTCAGGCACAAAGAATAGAAACGATGCTTTAATAATTGATATATTTCTAGGCATCCTATATAGTAATTAAATACTTACAAGCATTTACACACATTTTAGTGATTAATCGGACATACGTACGCTGCTTATTTTGATGTAACATTAAGTGCTACAAAGCAGAGTACTTTTGCACGACGTACATCCTTATACTGTTTGCGTTGCACAACGCCAAATAATAGCGACACGTAAGAAGATTAGACACATTTACTGTGTGTATATACAGGTGCTCGCAGTTAAGTTATCATTTATACTTTCACTTAAAATCACAAACTCAGTTGTTTATGATGGCTTTATAAACACGTTAATTGTTCTATGGATGAACTGGCCACCACCAAAGTATTGTGGAAAGTCCACCTCTGTTTCAGAAGTACCAATAGGCACGAGCGCAGCTCTGCACCCGTTTGAGCATCGAATGACGTTGCCCCCTTGAGCGAAATTAAGTTTCGGAATGCCCTTTCGTTCGGCATTTAAGTGGGTTGCCTTTAACTCCGTGACCCATTGTATGGCGATGGCTGTCCAAGTTGCGACACGAGGTCGTACCTTGTTGCCCGACGACACCTTGCACAAGCCGCAAAGCCGCAGCAATTTGCTCTGAAATGTAAACGCCCTCCCAGCGGTGGCCAACTAGCGCGACTGGTTTGACGGGAGAGCGTGACAAAACTTGATAGCCTTTTTTGCCCAAAAAAAAACCAGATGATTCTGACTTGGACGCGGATGCGACCGCTGGACAGGAATCGTGCGCCGTACAGTAGGCAGGGATCATTTATCAGTGGTGTCCGAGCTTGGTGGGCTGTGGATATAAATAGGTGGATCGCGAAAGGCAGTCTCCGTGTTGTCGCGGTACGTGAGTGGTGGTGGTGGGGATGGATTGTTTTATCGTGCTTTGTTTCGTTTTGCGTGATGATTTTCTTTTTGACCGCGGGCTCTTGTTTCTCCGAACGCGAGATGTGCATTTCTGCTAATGTGCGGTAACGTTGAAAATCACCAAGAACCGCGCCGAATGTTTGAAAATACGCAACGGTGCTTTAAAGGAAAAAAATGCTCTTTTTTTTAAATAAATGTGCGCTTTGCTCATGAAAAAACATTACAATTACATAATTTTTTTTCAAAATGAAGCTAAAATACAAAATGATTAACATTGTGTTCTAAGAATTAACACTACCATTGTATTGCTCGACTTGTCACTTCAACAGCAGTGGCATCGGAGTACGAGGAAGGGGGCAGTTATTCTCCACGATTCGTCGACAATGGAGCTCGGAACGCGGCCATCCGACGACCACCAGCACCACCACCACCACCGCCACCACGGCCGGCATGTCGATGGTGAAACGGGCGGTGGTAGCCACGGCTCCGTCTTGCCCGGGGTGTTCCTGGAGATCCCGCCGGTGTCGATGCGCGGCGGCGGGGTGGGCCGTCGATCGCGCTCCGTCGAGGAGCTTGCGCGCTCCGCGCACGAGTCCGAGAGCGACCCGGAGAGCCGAGGGCGCAGCCGGAGCGGCGACGGCGGCGGCAGCAGCAGGAGCAGCAGCGGCGGAAGCAGTAGAAGCAGCAGGAGCAACAGCAGCAGCACCAGCAGCTGCGACCACGACGAGGTGGACACGCCGGATCGGCGCAGGACGAGCGCGAGCGTGGAGGGGCTCTCGAGCGTGACGGTGGAGGTGACGGTGACGCCCTGCGCCGACTTCCCGGCACGCTACGGCGTGCTCGACGTGGACGGCCCGAGAGGTGCTTGCGTGCCGACCGCTCGCCTTAGCCCGTCGCATTTGGGTTCTGCGTCTGGCGGGCAACGTTGCAAGAGTCGACCGCCGTCTTTTGGTTTTGCCGGGTCACTTAATTTTTGGGTCGTTTCATTCACCTGCAATGGCACGGTTGGCTCCGTTCGATGGGAAAGAGTTACAACACACAATAGACCGGTGGGCTGGATGCAGCTGTGGTATAATGGTCAGCAAACTGCAAGTGTGAGCCAGTCGAAGCAATGGGTAAGTTTCATAAATTCCCCACCCGCCTCTGTAGATGAGTACACCACAGTCGACTAGAAGGCTGCGTGTGGTGGGGGGAAATGTGGGTACTACCACCTCTTCCGAGATGTCTGGTCAAGGTGGAAGAGTCGGCCAAAATACACCCAATAGAGGGGCTCTATAGAGCTCCCTCTAGTGCAGTGGCGTGAGAAATTAATTGCAGGGTTACACCTTTACCTTTTGACACGTTTTACACGAGTAATAGTAATTTCGAATTTCCACCACTGGCTCACAGGCACAAAAGTGTCTTCATGAACGATCGTTGGGGTGTGTGAAATTCATCTTTGTCGGTGACCCTACATTGAAATTCCAAATGTCTTTGGTGCGGGTCAGTTTATCTATGTGAAGACCACTGTTGACTTACCCCAAAATGATTCCCATTTTATTGAACCCAGAGAGATGATGTGTCAACCTCCAGCTGGTATTCACGTACAATTATGAGCCTTCATTATTTTTACCTGCATTAGAATTTGGGCTTTAGTATATAATATACTGGTTATTTACACAATATATGATTATTTTATATATATTATATATCACAGCCCTTTGTCACTGCACTACTCAATGAAGGTCTCCACATACCACGTCGGTAATGGGTTTGTTTGACCATACCTCACCTTGTTAGTCAAGCGTGGGTTGGTGATTTGAGGAGTCGAGACCTTTTCAGATATAACTCGTCACTGATGTTAACAGTGGCCTGGAATCAAACTTAAGTTGGTGGCTTTGCAGCGCATGGGGCTAACCACTGCGCGACCATTTCTCTCAGTATATATGGTCAGAGATTTTTTTTTAACACTGTGGGAATTGAACAGTGTTTGTCAATAGAACAATACAGTGTATACAATAGAGCCACTGGTGACTTAGATATGTGGATTTTTCACCACTGCTTCAGGGCCAGAAATGGTGATGAGTGTCACCCAAATCTCGTTTGAGCATAGAGACACTGAGCCATTGACTACGCATTTCTTAAAAGCTTCAAGCTTGTTGCTCTCAGGCATGAGTTTAAATCCCAGCTATGGTTGACTCTATTATCCAATAATTTTCCCTCCAATCAGCAACATCGTAGGTTTACGTGGGTTCTAGTAGCTGCAGAGGAGGTTGTTATCAGTGGTCCGTGCACTGCCATCGTCAGCTTGAGTTTGATTCCTGTCCACGGCTAACATCGGTGGAGAGTGATATCTGAACAACTCCGAGGCCTCCCCTAGGGCGAATTCAACCTCAAACGAACACCTGGCGCTGTGTGTAAAACATCTTCTCTGGCAAAGGTGGTTGGGGCATCGTTTGGGCATCGTTGGGGCATCGTTTGGGGCATCATTTGGGGCATTGTTTGGGGCATCATTTGGGGCATCGTTTGTGGCATTGTTTGGGGCATCGTTGGGGCATCGTTTGGGCATCGTTGGTTCATCATTTGGGGCATCGTTTGGGGCATCGTTTGGGGCATCATTTGGGGCATCATTTGGGGCATCGTTGGTTCATCATTTGGGGCATCATTTGGGGCATTCTTTGGGGCATTGTTTGGGGCATTGTTTGGGGCATCGTTTGGGGCATCGTTGGGGCATCGTTGGGGCATCGTTTGGGGCATCGTTTGGGGCATCGTTTGGGGCATTGTTTGGACAAAGTTGGGGCTTGTGTCCACAGCGCTGGGCGGAGGTTTTCTGTCCCCGCGTGACGAGGGGTCCCTGCGGCGCCGCACGTACAGCGAGAACAACCTGCTGAGGGACACGCGCACTCCCCCGTCGCCGACGGACGTCTCGGGGAGGCTGGGCTCCTCCGCCCAGCGGGACGACAGCACCACCCGCAGCGACTGGAGCCTCCTCGGCCCGCCCTGGGTGGCCACCGGCACTTCCATCGACAAGAAGAAGACGGCCTCAAACCCCACGCTCTACGCGCCCTTTCTCAAGTTCAAGAAGGTGAGAGCGCCAGGGTGGATCCAGAATCAGAATATGCATTTGTACTCGGGGAATCGGATGAGCTATACGGCTGTTTATTTTCACAGATGTCCAGTAGGGGCAGGTCAGAAGGTTACAACAACAAACAATACAAAAAGTAAACAAATCACTTGAAAAAAATATAAAAATGAAAGCACATTTTTTTTTTATCTTACCAGGTAAAGCCCACTGAGCTATTAGTTTATTTTTCAGAAGCGACCTGGCCACAAATGATAGCTCGACGAAGTGGCTTATCACGTGGAGATTTACAGCAGCAAAATAATCTTAATGATCTCGACGCATGTTTCGATAATGTGGAAGGGAAAAACCGGGGGACACGGGATAAAAAAATCCACGCGACCACGGAGAGAACACGCAAACTCCACATATAGAACAGGCATAATAGAGTTGACCATAGGGTCGCGATCGAACCCCCGACCTCCTGCATGCCGACCTCCTGTTAACCCGCAGCTGTCTAGGAGTCTCAAGCCGCACACCCCGTTCAGAGTCTCTTCCCTCTCGCTGTGACTGCGGCTGTGAGTCACGAGCCACCTGCTCTCAAGGAAGGGGTGATTCACTTTCCATGCCCCCTCCGCCCGCTCGCTCCCAAACGCGAACTCACTCCCTGCAAATAGTTTATTGATATTTACCAAAGAACAAATATTAAGGAGCTATTTAATAAGTTTTACATTTTTGACAGTCCCCGCACCCGCCCACCCTCCCCCCATTGTAGAGTTTGTAGAACCACCACTGAGTCTAATCAGCGGCCTGAAGAATATTACTGCATCCAGCACACCACATCAAGTATACAGCAATGGCTATAGCTGCCAGTCACGTGCTATCTACTCCAATCTGTCAGCACAATCGCTGAAAACTCTTTGACGTAGAATCCGAGTCGCATGAAGCCCGGCTTGGCGGTGTCCACCAACAAACTCGATGATGAATGTGGCGAGTGTGTTTTTTGGAGACAAGAGTTGGTAGATTGTGCAGATTTGTGAAACTCGCACTGGGGCGCAAGGTGACCCGGAGGAAGCAGTGCAGCCGATGAGTTCCTGAGCCGATCTCCGTGAACCTTTGAGTCTCACCTCTCGTGTCCATGGGTTCATCTGTGTGCTCTTGTTTCCTCCCACACACAAAAACACTCCTTGAAATGGAAAAGTAGGACCCTCTTGAAAGATACGCTTGCAGATTGAAAAAAAATATTACCCTTTAAACCAGTTTAATTGCCAATGCGTGAAAACAAAAACTACCACATTTAATCGACAGAGATTCTGCTGTGGTGTAATGTTTACCACAGAGGCTCTGCACAGGCCATCGTTTGTAAATGTACTGCTGTATATTAAACACACTCTGTGTATTAATGCATTTTAATGTATTTTGGAAAGGGGGATCGACTTACCCCATGTATTTCAACAGTGAATGCCAGATTTAAAATTTGTGCATCCCTTCGCGTTGCCGTGGTGTGATGCCTTTAGCACCGGACTTGCAGCCCAGAGGTCGTCGGTTCCATCTCCCGACCGCTGCGGTTAAATCGACGGAAGAAGTTTTTTTTTTTAAAACCGTCCACCTCGAGTCCACACAGCGATGTGTATACCACGATTAGTAGAAACGGCAAGACACGTGCGGTGGGGTCAATTGTGGCGACTCCCGTCTCTCCCAAGACGTCTTGCCAGCGTGGATGAGTAGGCTAAAATACCCTCTAAAGACACTCATACGTGGAGGCGCTTCTGGCATGAGCAGGTAATTGTAGGGCTGCACCGTAACCTTTGCAAACAGCCAGCCACCAGCTTTTTTCGAATCAAATTATCCCAGTAGCATTTATTTCACCGAGCCAAACCCTGGACCGGTTTCAACGTCCCTGGGTTTCATCAGCAGGGTCTAGCCTGTCAAACTAATGCTACTGATATGGAATGCCCATTGATGGACGAAGTTTAAACAACCTCCCGTAACTGTTTATCTGTATGTTTATCGCGATCCATAATTTTCCTGCTCTGCGCACAATTCATTGGAACGTTTTTGGACTATTGGTTGACCGCTCTTATTTACATGGTATCTGCAGCAGATATTTGAAATGCTTTGCGAAGGGGTGTCCATTTAAGGCAGAGTGACAAACAGAACCGTTTATACGCTGCGCGCCGCAACTTAACGGCTGCATGTTTCACCCGCGCGCCAAAGTGACGATTCCAGTGGCGGCGTACATTCTTCGCGGCCTGGAACAGAAACAAGATAAGGCATGCCATTGAACGGTGCCACGCCCAGTGCCAACTTGACCCGCTGGAGTTGCACGCGCGACGGCGCAGCGGCAACCTTCACGCATCACAGCAAAAACAAAAAGGGGGCCTCGGTTCAATTCCCGAACTCGCGCAGCCGTTCTGTGTGGGAGTTTGTGTGTTCTCCCCCTGTTCTGTACGACTTTCCTCCAGGTTCTGTGGCTTCCTTTCGTAGCTTGTATATCTACAATGCAATTAGCATTAGCCAAATATCCCAATGCTGAAACATGACCTGCAAATTACAGTAGTCAATTGGTGTCACAGCAAACGTTGGCCCCTTATTGCCAAACACTTGGCAGTACCCTCCTGAAAAAGGGTCTTGAGACTCAGTGAGGATGTCCTGGGTAAAAACCGAGTGAAACTCCACAGGGAGAAATAAGTGGCCTCGCATGGATATAGGCAGCCTCGACTTTCTCGATGGGTCACGTGAGCCCATTGCGTGCAACTTGTATGAATCGATAGAAAGCAAATTGTGACAAATCTAATTTGCAGTGTGTATCGCGGACGTGGGAATCAATATTAATAAATAGACGTGTCGTTACGAAGCATACAAAAGCATGAGTAAATAAGAATGTGTATTTGCAGCTATACTGAGATTGTTTGAAGATAAGCATCAACATACAATTTAGAATAAAGAATCGCTTTCACGGCAGTTATCCACGACAGAGTTGCAGCCAAAGTAGGGAACACGCCCGAGATGACATCCATAGGCAGAGATGTCACAGGACCGTGAGAGGTGTATGTATGCATGTTGAATTTCTTTCGCACCATACGTAGCCAACCGTGCTCAGCGGAGTTGCAGAATTGTGACACCTTGGGGAGCATTTCATCCGGCAGAGGATAGATCATGGCTGATAATGATTAGGCCTTCGTCAGATTAACAATAATCGTTATGATAGCTGAAGCAAAGGCTGTGCATGTCGTGGTAGTATATTGGCCAAATAGATCTGGCGGCTTGTTCACCTGAGCTGAATGTTAACGAGATCGACGCGTTCATTTTGACCAATTCTGGGGGACATGCTGCCGCGTGATGCTTTGCGCATGTTTAATACAAACGAAAACAACCCACGTTGTTCTTGAAAATGGAGAGGCTGCCGGTGTAACATGATTCAATCTCTCTTGAAATTCTCCGCAATAGCCCAGCGACATTGCGGGGTGGCTAGGACATTCACAGGGCGGCAGTGGATTCTTGATTCTCTCGCTCTGTGGAGTTCTGGGCATCTTTCACCTACTTGAATGAGTGAGGTTTATTTCTTTTTAACGGGCACTCCTAAATCCCCTCCCAAAAAACTAATTTGTGGAAATGTTATTCCACGCACCCCCCCCCCCCAATGCAGCAGGACCCTCGTAAAAACGTGTCTTCAGACTCTTGGGTGGCCAGAACTCATGGGTAAAAGTGTAAAGGTACAGCCCTGGAATTTCTTGCTCACACCACTGCTGGTGGAAGGGCCTCCAACTAGAGGGGACTTTAGAGAGCCCCTCTCGAGAGTGCTTTGGCCTACTCTTCCACCCTGGCCAGATGTATTGGAGGGTGTGGTTGTATCCACACTTTATCCCACCTCACTTGACCTGCCCATCAGCTATACTGCTGTGTGGACAGAGGCAGTAAGATGCAATAAACCTGCCCCATCCCTTTAACTGCCGTGCCTCGAGATGAAATGGAACCGGCAACCTCTGGATTTGAAAGTCCAGCGTGTTAACCGTCACACCACAGCAGCGCCCTTGTCAAAATAATCACTGCAGGGTATCGTCGGGGTTGCCGTGTTTGAAACGGCAGCAGAACGAAAATGTGCGTTTACTTTGGCGAAGAAGAAGTCGTAAACTTAATGTTGGCGAGTTGGAGAATCGTTGGGCAAGTTTGTGTGTAGGACACACGTCAAAGCGCGAGGAGGTGCAACAAATAACACGGATTTATTTGCACATCGCCGTCACACGTTGCGAAATGTAGCCCCCCCCCCACCACAGTCTTTATATAGCCGCCACCTGGCCGCAACGAACAGCGTTTCCCATAGGATTGCAGTTTTTTTGCTGTTGTTTGAACTAAAACTCTTTGGCACACGGTGCAACGTCAGGTGGCAATCAATTTGCACCCTCAACATTTGTCACGCTGCAAAGTAAATGCGGTGGGTGCGCTCAACTTTGTTTTCCTTTGAGGAAGATTGCCAATCATGTTGTCACTTCAGGCTCGCAATTAACACCAGCATGTCGAAAATTATTAATATATACATTGACTAACATCGGCGAGATAGACCACTGGCTTCCTAGAAGGTTTTTACTCGCCACGTGAATATGAATTTACGTGCACATTTTATGTTTTATTTTGTTAAACCTTTGGATGGTTAGAATTAATAAAAGTAAAATAAACAGCGTGCTTCAGCCGCACCGAACCTCACAAAAATAATATTCAGGGCCTACCTTGGCTCCTCCCACCCTCAACCAGTATATATACAAATACTGTTTTCTTGGAATTTCTCTCACTTGATACAGCTATCGTGCTGTGACGGTTCCACCTGAAGACGGAAGCTTGTGTTGCCTCCGAAATGTCGTGCTTTTTATTTTATTTTTATTTTACTTTCATTAATTTTAATTTTTTCACCTACGTGACTTTACCGAAAAAACCTAAGAATATGAATCCTTGCAGTCACGAAAGCTTCAAATCTAGAATTATTTGGATGGTTAGTCTATTATTAAGCATCTACTACTGTAGTGGGTTACTATCCATATGTCGATTTAAGGTGGCTTACACTGTAGCTATAAACGATCTGAAAACGAATTGTCCAGCAGGGCCCCATGGTATATATATGGTGGATAGTGCAGTGTCTCAACTATTATTAACTAAATCTATCTTGCCTCTCTGTTTCTCTACTATGAACAAGCGTCATTGCCCAACACGATCCGATTACAGGTAGTCTTCTACTTACGATGGAGATGCGTTACGACGACCCCATCGTAAGTCGAAAATATTGTAAGTCGAAGATGGCCTAGCCTACCCAGGAGTCTTAAAGAATGGTGATAATTTAGCAAAACAGAGCAATTTACAGTACCGTACTGTATAAACTATATACTGTATGTATTTATTCATTACAATACTGTATTGCACAGTAAAATGTAAAGTAAAAAAACAAGGTAAATTCTTAGCCTACCTATATGAACTGCAATTTAATAGAAAGTTTTTTCAGGAAACAATCCTATCTGCTATGAAAACTTTAACATGCATTGAATGTATCGTATCGTGGTAACCTTAAAATGAAATCGCTAAAGCTACGTATCATACATGCATTGAACGCATCGTAACGTATCATATTGTACTGTACTCGCCAAGATTCTGTCCGTCGTCTGCATACTTGAACGATGTTAGGTTGTTGATGGCAATTCTGTCATATCGCTATCGCCATCGTAAGATCGAAATATCGTAAGTCGGACCATCGTAACTCGGGGACTACATGTATTACATAATTTTTCCTCTTCAGGCCAGCATAACTTATAAAAAAAGAAATTCCTATTTGCTAGAAAAATCCACCAACAATATTTTTGCCTGTGAAAATGTAACAATTGCAGATCGTTCGACACGCAGATTTGCCCATGAAACAACGGGGCGACAGACCTCCCTTACAAATCACACGCAAATAAGTTCATACAGTCAGTGCATTCTGGAAAATGTACAATGTAATTGTTGTACCTAATTTCATCATGACTTAACGTAATACTACAATATGCCGCAAGGGCCTGACTCTAATTTAATTGCAGATAAACGAGATGGCATTCATTGGCTGTTAAGCCGATTTGTATCAAAGCTTGTGTCATCACGGCATAGTCATAGTACATTTCTGCACTGATTGTTGGGAGTAACAGAGTAACGGCTCAGGGCAAAATGAGTATTTTAAAGTACCAAGCCAAAGTGAATTATTGCTCAAATCATCATTGAAGCAGTACTCACTATCCTGTTTTTACAGTGCTGTACCGGTGATGGAAGTTCCACATTGCTATGGCGAGGGCATGTCTATCCATAGGACAACCACCGTTGACTTCCCCACATAGTGGTACCCTTTTTATCGACCCCGAAGGAATGATGGGCTGGGTCAACCCCAGACCAGGATTTGAACGCGCAACCTTCTGATTGCGAGCCACTCACTCTGCAACCGCTGAGCCACCTGACCGGATACAATAAATAAATCCAGTGAGGTCTCCTTACATAGGAACTCGTGAACGTGACGTGAGTAATGCACTTTCATGGATCACTGCGGGCCACATTTTAAAGCCCGTCATGTGCATCGCATCCTCATAAATGTTGGTCTGGAAAATTTGCTCTTGGAAGATAATGGCAACCTGCATGTGTGAAATGACATTAATAAAATATAAGGAGAGTTAAGTGGCAATATCCGTTCCCTGTTCATAAAAGTCATGCAATATTTGTCAGGATTACTCAAAGAGCTTAACACTATGCCAGAGCATTAAACCAGCATTGCTGAATTCCAGGGTTTGCATCCAGGCTGCCATCTGTGACTAAATCGAATTCTCAAGACTCGTGAACTGGTGGTGTCAGTCAGTCTCTGTTTAATTACTCAAGTGTTCTAAAACCCCAATCGGTCGGCAACAAATAACACGATTGAAGTTGTGATAGATTAGTTCACACATTCCTTCAATTG
>CM025656.2:5774797-5791881 GCA_014621495.2 Entosphenus tridentatus
TGAAATGAAACAGTGACAGTGTGGTTGGCCGAGTTCTCAACGTGAGTGGAGGAATCATTGAGCAATTTTCATGGGGAACAGTATCCGTGGTAGTCGTGATAGAAGAGTGATAGGGAGCCAACTGAGCACTGGTCAGTAAGTAGCTGGAGTGAGTCGGTGAGCTTTGATTCATCAACCAACTGGACCGCTTTGAGTTGAAGCTATGGCATAAAATACATATTTGAAGAATTGCGTTGTCACTATTTGAAATATTTATTGGGTAAGTTTTAATATATTCGTTTTGATTGCCACATCTTGTACACTATTTGTAGAGTATGAAAAAAACCATGTGCAACCTCGGCTGAACAAGAGTCCTTGCTTATGGCATTCCGAAGTAGCGACGTGATGTCATTTTCAGAGCCGGTTCCCTAAGACAGGGTTTATGTATGTGTGTACGTTGAACTTATTTCTCACCGTACATAGCCAACCTGCTAATCGGAGACCTATTCATTGTGAGCGGTGACCCAGCTGTAGCACGTTCGCCGCTCGTTGCAGACGTTCTCGGTTCAAATCAAGTGGCCACCCTGGTTATTGCTGCGCTTGTAATCACCACGATAATGCTACACGCCACCTGCTTCACATTGGGTGTAGAATGATCCTTTGACGGAATTCGCAAGAGTGGACCATTGAAAATTACACCGCAAATTACTCCATTGGGATTGTGCATACAGCAGTCATCGCCGCAACTACCGTCAGATGAATGAATCAGGTCACTTTTGCAAATTAGACTATTTAAAATATATATATATTTCACCAGGTAAAGCCACTGAGCAATATATAGCTCTTTTCAAGAAGTGATCTGGCTATCAAATGATAGCTCCACAAAGTGGCTTATGACATGGAAATGTATAGCAGCCAAATACTTCTAAATGTGGAGGGAAAACCCGGAATTATGTTCACGCGACCACGGGGAGAACACGCAAACTCCAAATGTACAAGCATCCTGTATACCGGGCGAGGTAGTTAACATCTCACCATCGAGACTAATCCTGGTCTCTTCAGTTCTCACCTGGCCAAACAAAATAAACTCACTGCTCGTTGTGAGAGCTTGGATGTTTTTTTTGTTGTTTAATCTCATGATTCCGGTAGCAACAATTTACTATGATTCTGGGAAAATAGAACGCTAAAAGTAAACATTTGAGAAAATAACAAGCGAGGCGGGAACATCGTGCCGAGTTGTTGGTTTTGTTATCCTAAAATTCTTCTTCTTCGAGAGGGAATTCAGTGAATTGATGAAGCTCTTCTTTATATATAAAAAAAACGCCGCCGAATTGTCCGAAGTAACAGAATCAAATGGACACATCCGTGGTCGTTTATAGTCAAGTCCACAGCCTCTCTCCCACGGCCCCGCACTTGACGAGGGGCTTGGTAACAGGCAATGACAAGACTTGCTAACCTGGAAACACCTCAGTGCGACTTAATAGGCTAATTTCTACCGTTGTAGAAATATAAAAAAAACACTGCAAGTGTTGAATGAGTTGAAAAGTTGTTCTCCGAGATCCGTGTCAACGCTCGCCGTGAAGCACCCGGCGCCTACCACCGCGGCAGACCTGCTCGTTGCCGGTGACGGTGCTCCGCAGCCGCGAGTGGGCCAGTTGTAGAAATGGCACGAGAAGCAAAGAGAGAAAAATGGCACGCGCCCACGCATGGAATTCCGCGGTGCTTTCCGTTTGTCCTTGCGACGAGCGGTGACTCGGCTGCGTTCCACGCCGCGCCAACGGCATCGCGTCGTGCGTTGTGCGATGTCCGGAGATTATGTAACGTGCGTTGACCTCTCGTGATGACCCCTCTTGTGATGTCACTCGGTGATGATATCGTAGCCGGGGGCTCGCAAGGCTTACTTGGTGCAGGTTTTTGTCACGGGAGTTTTGAGCAAACCATTTCACTGCTTTTGGCGACTTTTCTTTACAAGTCCCTAATAGCGACTCAACTTTTTATCTTTAAACGTTTGCTTGTATCGGAACATCTTTAAGAGAGTTATTGCACAACCCCGACCAGCTCCCCCCCACCACCCTCTCCAGACAAACCCAGAAGGACAGGACTTAGCGCATCCGCAATTCCAACATTCGTTGGAAATCGTGCGAACACAAAAAAACAGTTGACATCTCACAGAGTAGTACCGTGCACGTTGTCAATCCAGGAATAATGATGACGATGACAATAATCTGAGTTGCCCTCTCACCAGTTTTGGAATTTGCAACCTTCCGATAGTTCGACGAGCCCTCTGCCACTGCGCTACCCCGGGCCGGGTGTTTAATCTCGAGTTGTTGTTATTGAAAGATGATTGTCATTCCGCTTATAAGTCAAGAACCAAAAAAAGCACAGGAATGTGCAACACACCAAAATAAAAAACTGCAAAATGCATTGACATTTGAAGAGGACTTCACCTGGCCTGCAGATTGCGTAAATAGAAATGTTTTGAAGCGCTTAGTTGTAATTGCTCACTTGAAAGACCTGTTGACAGATGGCTAAATGACACGTTTCCCACCATCATAATATTAATAATGATAAATTAATCATTCATAACACTTTGTTAATATAATGCTGACTGTCGGCTTCCCCGCGCTGTGTCAGTCACGTGGGCTCTTTGATCATACATCATTCCTGCTGGTCAGCGCCGATTCGTGAAGGGAGGAAGGTGGCCAGGATTCGGCTGGAACTTCTGTCACTACTGATGTAGCCGTGGCCGGGAATCGAACTCAAGCCACCAATCTTCTTGGTTCTTTCGGTAAAGTCACGTAGAAAGAATTTAATAAAATAATACAAATTAAACATAATAAAATAATTCTCCGACGTTTCGGCCACAACGCAAGTAGCCATCTTCAGGTGAGGAACAGGTCTGTCAAGGAGACAGATTCTGTCTTATGTTTTATTTTTTATTATTTTATTAAATTATTTCTATGTGACTTTACCGAAAGAACCAAGAAGATGAATCCCTGCAGTCACGAAAGCTTTAAATCGAAAATCAAGCCACCAAGTTCATAGCACAGCATGCAAATTGCTATACCACTTCTACTCCCCACCCACCATCGTGATTATTCTATGGATTTATTGAAACGTGTTTTGGTTTACCCACCGGTATCATCAGGCCACTACTGCTATTGACGACAATGATTCCACTTTTAGCTGGAAAACCTAAGGTGGTGACGTGAGCATGACCCCCTGGGTCCACGGTTGCCTCCCTGTCAACTCGCCCGTGGTGACAAGACGGTACCTGAGGCTCCGCCAAGGACATTGCTCGTAAATGACCTCCGTGTATTAAACAAACTTTGTGCAGCAACGCATTTGAATGTACTTAGGAATTGGGGATCGACTTTACCCATGTTGTTCCAACGGTGAATGCCAGATTTTAATTCAGCGTACCCCTTTGCATCGTAATGTCGTCAGCACTGGAATTGCAATCCAGCGGTCGCCGGTTCGATCTCCCGAGCGCGGCTGTTGAAACGACGGACGGAGTTTGTTAAATCCTTCCACCTCTCGTCCGCCCAGCGATGTAGATGGGTGTGCCGCATTGAGTATATCGGCAGGACGCGTGCAGTGGGGCTAAGTGTGGGTACGTCCACCTCTTCTTCAAAGACATCCGACCAGCATGGAAGAGCGGCCCGAATTATCTTCCAGAGTTTGCTCGAGTGAGTCCCCTCCGGCATGAGCAAGACGTTTCACGTCTGGCCAGTGTGGAAACGCGCACCAACTACAAAATAGTGGGGTCCCTTCTGTCATTGGCGACATAAGCAAGACACTGCAAGGACTGTACTTTGAACTTTTACAGTACATACATATATATAGAAAAACACTGCTTCGTAATGGAATTGTGTTGCATCGCGTAAGAAGAGGATGGATTTACCCATGTGTTTCAGCAACAGATTTAATTTGCGTTTTCCATTCTCAACAAAGACACGAATGCACATTTTTGGGGGGGTTCTCATGCATGGCCAGGACAGTGCAAGCATTCGTATAGAGCTTGTGTTGTTTTATGACCATCGCCTGTGGGCTGCAAGGCACAGACATATAAACCGCAAGCTTTTGTAAATGCCTTAATAATAATAGTCTTAGTAATAATTGAGCACATTTGGTTTTAGTGCCATTCTTACACCGCAAGGCTATCATGACGGTGCCCTGTTTCAACGGACACAGTCTGCAATAATTTGATGGTGGGGGGGGGGCGATGTTGCTATAAGTAATCCAAATAAAGTAATTTGCAGGTAATTTAACATTGTTGGACCGTGACTCCAGCACACAACGGCCGACTTTTCCTTCGTGAATGATGTCACGGGACCTGCATCACACGCACGGCTAATGCGCCTGCAGTGTTAACCAGGGTGGCCTGTTGGCTTCGAACGGCGAACCTCTTAAACAAGTGACAAACGCGCTGCCACTGAGCCATGTCACCGCGCCATCGGCACCTAGGATGAGCGCGGTTGGCTACGTGCGGTGCGAAAGAAGTTCAACGTACATGCAGTACAATACAAGATGCGTGCCTATTTGTTTTATTTTCCCCCACGAGCATCAACCTCCGCACGTGTCTGTGCCAGTGCCATGTATGAAGGCGTTGTAAGTAAATATGAGAATTTATTTTCGGCAATACATTTACACGTCGATTATTTTCATATGAGATGGAAGATTAGCATCAACCGTCCACAGCCTGTGTTAGTAACGCATCGCCTGCTGGCATTTACAAGTATGCGACGTGGCCCACATTTTGTTAAAATGTCAGCTCACAAAGATAGCTTTGAGAGAGCAACGATGGGACATTTTGTGCTTTGTGGTTTTCAGAAATGCTATGAGGAACTTCCATTGTGCTTCACGCAATGGTAGTAAATGCTAATGTCATCGGAAAAACTGCAGTTTTAAAAATAGTTGCTCAAAGTTTCTGGTTATTCTGCTATTGCATGCATTGTGCAGTGACATTTCATGGCTGCACACGGGTATTTTGGTCTTTCATGTTGCAGGATGTCATCCATGGAAAGCTACTTTTTGTGCGCCAGTGAATGGCCAAAAATCACATGCACAAATAACACAACCCTCTCGCTCAAAGAAGCGTGCAATAAATAAAAATATAGAAACATCTCAGGTTTTATTGTTTCCCTCCGAACGATTGTTTTTCATATGGTCATGACTTTAAAAATATATCTCTTAGTCAGGGAGGCTATTTATCATAAAAGCAAATAAAACGTTGGAATAGATCCATGTTTTCTCTTCTCACGCCAAAAACTCCATCGCATCTCAATAACCAATGTGGTGAACATTTTGTGGAGTTCTTATGCAGTGGAACACATTACACGTTTCCCTTCATAATTGCAAACATGCTGGACACCTAACAAAAACATTTATGATTACCTTTTTAGTTATTTTTCTTTCCGGAGGAGAAACACTTTGCAGTCTATGGTAATGCCATAAAATGCTTCGAAACAAACTCCAAATGTGTGCATTCCTTCCAGACAAGCCAATAAAGAGGAGATGCTCTATTTTATGAGCCACTTAAAATGTAGAGCCAATAAATAAAAAATACAACGTTGCCCAGCCCATACTTGTCAGTCGCCCCCGCATACGAGCTGAGGGCATTCCGGCTCCCATCCAGCTCCTGTACTCAAGCCCAGGACATTTGAGTACAAAACAAAGCCATGGCAGAGGTGGCCAGGTAGCCCAGCAATCAGATAACTGCACTGCCACCACCTGGTTTAGAATCTGGTTCAGCCACCACTGATTAAAACCGGGTCCTCGAGTGGGTTGTGAGTTGGTGCGCCGCGGTGGCGAGACGTCTATGTCCTCTCTGATGTAGGGAATCCAGGCCAGCCCACTATGCCAGATGGGTCCAGAAAAATCAGCTGCAACCCAAATTCGTGGCCAACATGAGTGGAAAAACAAGAAGCACACACAACTGGGATGGGACATTGAGTTCAAACCCAGTGTCCCGTGTTTGATAGGGGCGCCACGATGGCGAGATGTTAACCACCTCGCCAGGTATGCAGATGTGTGTGGGTTCGATCCCAACCCCGACGCCTGTATATTTGCAGTTTGCATGTTCTCCCCGTGGTCATGTAGATTTTTCTCCGGATCCTCTGTTTTTTTTCTCTCCACATTTAGAAACGCGCGTTTAGAGTATTTTGCGCTATAAATGTCCACATCAAAAGCCACTTCGTTTGGGTATAATTTGTGGCCTGGTCGCTTCTGAAAAAGAGCTATATATTGCTCAGTAGTCCTTACCTGGTAAAATAAAAAAGGTTTACTTTAGACTGGAGAAAACACCCCTTCATCGTTAAATTTCACTTCATTTGGCAAAATTCCAGTTCTGAGAAGGAAAAAGATGTCGGTATTACTGTCATGCTGCAAATATGTGCCTGTGGTGGGTGCTGAAAATCATGACCCCTAGTGTGTGGACAAAGAAAAACACTTGAAGGGGTCTCAGAAGAAACTGTGATCGATCCTTCTGCCACATCCATCAATGTGCGCCTGGCATTTGGGAGAAAACCGGAGTGCCCAGAAAAAAACCGACAAGGGGATACCATTTAAAGCTCCTGACAGTTAGGTCTGACCCATTGCGGTTCTGCAATCTCCTGGTCACCTCACAGCCCAAGCCTACAACGTTTTGGTATTCCCAGGCTGTGTCCCAGATGTCTATGAAAGACCCTTGAAGGATATTGATATGACTTATATTTATACTCTTACAACTTTATCTGTGATGAACGCTGCACTTTCCGTCGTTTTCATGCAGGGGGCGCTGCAAACCTACGCGCCCCCTGCATGGACGACGGAGGCGCAGGGACAAACGTTCGATCACGTTGGAATCGATCTGCAGACGGCGGTCTTCTGTGTCGCCTTATCTCGATCCCGCAATCCCAAACAGGTGAAAGTCCGCATCGAACCGAACCCCCAGCAAGGCCATCTACTTAACGACGAGAGAAAATTCACACGAAATGTCGTTTTCAATTAAGTCTTCCAGATGTAAAATCATTTAAGTTTTTAATGAAGAAATACAATTATCTAATTCATTACATGATACAATTCAAAGATGTTTCATTTTATAACTTCAAAAAACGGAGCATCGGGTGCTTGCGTGAATGCGTCGTTCGTGCGCAATTTCTTTCGTGACTTTCCTGGCCGAAGGCCGTCAATGGTTGTGAGGGGTGTCGCAGGCGCCCCCGAACAACCCCTAGTTACTTCTATAATTATGCATATGGCTAGTACTACGGAGATAATACTTTAGTTTGTTTTCTGCATTGAATTTAATGAGCACGGTTACAGCAAATTATTGGTGTGAAATTTGTTATCCCTGTATTCCAATTCTTCAGTGATATTAATTGCGTGTGTTTCGTATTGTGGGTTGACCGGCAGCGGTTTATCCACTCGACTTATGCTCGTCTCATGCCCAGTTAGGTCAGAGGTTTTGGCTTTTGCCCACCAACGACAGAAGGTAACTTGCCCCTTGCCGTGGGCCATCTCCAGGTTCGTTTGGGGCTGCGGTGGGGTGTTTGACACTTGTCAACATCAGCGGCAGGCGGGACACAGCTGGCCCTGCCCTCATGTGCTGTGCCAACCATAATAGGTGCTCACCAATTCCACTTTCCCCAGCAGTCTGCCCTCGCTGAGCATGTGTGCGTCTTTGTGTGGGGAGTAGTAGTTGCAGTAGATGGCACAGTAGGGGGCGCTGCTGGTGCATCTGCCAGTGATCTCAGTCAACCCATGGCGCCTGGGTCTGTCCCGTGACCCCCTGTCAGCGAGCCTTCGACACTTCACGTGGCCTCAAAGTGCACGTGGCCTCAAAGTGCACCTGGCCTGGCACAGGCGCCGTGGCTGACGTCACCGCAATTGAGTGGCGAATGGCGGGTGTCGTAGTGTGGTGCTGAATATCTGAGCTGGTGCTGGGGGGTGGGGGTTTTTTGGATTCGGCCCAACCTTAAATGATTGCCTGGTGTGTAAATGTGTGAACACTCGCACTGGGGAGACAAAGGCGACGGGGAATTAGTCTGGCTACACCGTGACTCGTGTTGCAGGGTCAATCCCAATAAGTGCTCACGAACGGCATTTGCCGCATCAGTGTGTGGAGCTATACGGGTGGATCTTCGTGCGTGTGCCTCAACGGTCTATACGACTATACAGTGGAATATCTGTGTGTGTGCGTGCGTGCGTGCATGTACGCATGTGCCCGAAACATCTATAACCGGATGTGAAGGCTAAGGCCAGGCTGCACTAATGACTTAACAATAATGCAAGTGATGCATTACGGTATGTCGCAATAAACAATTCCACTTACGCTGCTGCGCTGCGGTTAACCAGGGGGCCTTGTGACGTTTTATCCCCCAGCGACTCACGGTCACGAAGCGCAGCTGAGTAATAACCCCCTCCCCGTGTCAGCCCTGCCTCTCGTGGATGCCGTCAGGGTTGTACCGTGAAATGTTTCGGCGCGCATTACGTGGAGCGATAGTCATGGCCCAGTTGGCACTCCCGGGGGCCACACCTGATGTCGTGGGCCCTCTTCTCCCCAAAGCCCGGTCAGCATCCGGGGAAGGGTCCTAGTCGCTCAACGCTGGCGAAGAAGCGACATTGGGACTGGCGCAAGGCTGGCTTGGAAAGGCAGTGTGATCGAGGCGAAGGTAGCGACAATTAGGACCGGTGATGAGGAGTAGGAGAGGGTGTCACGCACCTCCGATTAGCACGGTCGGCAACGTACGGTGCGAAAGAAGTTCAGCATACGTGCAGAATTACTTTCACATGTACTGTGTGAGTAACTTCATGTGTCTGCTTGTTATTTAGTTCTCGGCCACGAAACTTTCTCGAGCACCGTATTTGTTGATGTACAGAGTTGATCAAGAGCTCATTCTGACTGGAAGCATCAAGGGGCCTTTGTTATTGAAGATGACTGTCTGTAAAACCTTGGGCCTGTGATATGTTAAGAAAAAACTGTCATAACATATTTTATTGGACATTTCTAAATGCTTTTAGCATTGTTATTTTTTACTTGGGAGTTGACAATAGTTGAGTAAAATGAAGGGGAACAAATCCAGGCAATGTAAAGTACACATGGAGTCATGATCATTATGCTCAATAATAATATAAACCCGTGCCAGCAAACCAAAAGTTAATTACTTTTTTGCCCCAAGATGAATTATGAGCGCTGCGCTGTGCGACGTTACACAACTGTCGTTTCTTCTAGCACTGAGTCAGACCTCTGACAACAGATCCACCCAATTTTGACAGGCAAATTAAGTTAAACTTTTTCTGGGGTAGAGGGGGGGAGACAAGTGAGAGCTTCAGATGTACACGTATGAGAAAATGACATCTTAGACAAACACACTGGCGATGCACATTTCCATAGTGGCCTACGTGTCAGGATTGAGTCAATAAAAGTGCTTGCCAGTGCCTAAACAGTGACCCGGGCGGGTCATGATATTGAGCTCGCACAACTGAGATCCTGGGTTTAACTCCACGTTTTAGATGCCCATGATTAAAACCGAGTTCTCATCTGCAGCAAGGGAGGAATAGCAAAACTACACGAACTCTCTCCTGAAAGGCCTCTCGTGGCTCACAGAACCCTGACACTGGCAGTGAACCCCTGAACGTACTGTATTGCCCTTCCGCAAGCATAGAATCGCAGCACGTACAGAATCATATTGATACTGGGGGAGGAATCCGATGAGCCAGAAAGCTCTATTTCATAAATGTCCAGCAGGGGAGGGTCAGAAAGTTACAACAACAAACAAACAATACAACAACACAATAGGAGGTAAGCAAATCACACATAAAAGTTTGATTTTACCAGATAAAGCCCACTGAGCCATTAGCTTATTTTTCAGAAGCAACCTGGAGCTAGAATGCTCCACTCAAAAATGTGATGGAGAAAGTAAAAATCCTGATCATTGTCAACTTAGCCCCTTCATTCATCAGAGGTCAATACAACTTTGCACAATGTTGCCATTCAACGGAACGCTACAGAATAGACCGGCCGTACTCGCCGGGCAGCGGTGGCTATGCACGTTGCCTGCAATCCACAGTCTGGAGGCAAGGGTTGGTGGATCACAGAAATGCTGTGAGCGCCATTCCCATGGGTATCGAGGAGGTGCCGTACCCTGGTTTGCCAGGAAAAGGCAGCACAGCGAGTGGACTAAACTCTGTGTGTTTCCATCTGTACAGGGATAGAGTGTTGCCCCCTTGCATGTGTGGATTTTCTCCGGGTGCTCCGGTTTCCTCCCACACGTATAATAAGCACTCATTAATTGGGCAAAAACACCTTGATATGTAAAAAAAAACTAATGCAGAACCCTCCTGAAATGAAGTTGTTGCTACTTTCCTGGATAAAAAAAAAAGTAAATAATTATTGTGATTGAGAGGGGCAAGAAGAGATCATATTTGGAGACGGACAGCAGCAGTTGAGCAAATACGTCTCTTGTATCAGACACAGGTGTAGTCGCGTGTCCTCCGAGAGAATGGTGTCCGTGTCCGTATCACGAATTTGCCGAAATGTTACACGTTCAATTCCCGTGTAAACAGTGTAAAGCCGACACCTGTTTTCTTTTTCAGTTTTTTTAAATCCCACCCCCCCCTCCCCCCATGTACAAAATGCACTGTGGTGACATCACAGAGGCCACGGCTGTATTTAGTAGTAGTAGCCGTAAATGTAAAGCGCTAATCGCGACGAGAGGCGCCAGGCTCGTGTGTGCCGTGCCCTTCGGGGACAAAGCGTTGCTCTTTGCTCGGGGCGAGATCAGATTTCCCGCGCTCTGGTCACAACGTGGCCCTCAAGTCGGCCGCCGATACTTTTTTTAAAATCCGTAATCGGTCTCGGACGGATGTTTGCCGGGTGTAATGGTCAGCGGGGCTGGACTTGCAAATTTGAGGTTACCGGTTCGATTCCATCTCCCCGGAGCGGCAGTTTGAAACAAAGGGCCGATTTCTCAAACCACCTTTGCCTCTGTCCGCCCAGCAGTGTAAATGGGTGCTGCAAATCCGGCGATCGCCAACAGTATGGGTGCACCCATTTTTCTACGGGTCCTCCGTTTCTTTAGTTCCACTCCACATTTAGAAACACGCGTTCAGAGTATTTGGCTGCTCTACATTTCTACGTGATGAGCCACGACTCTGAGCTATCGTTTGCGGCAAGGTCGCTTCGGAAAAAAGAGCTATATATAGCTCAGTGGGCCTTAAAATAAACATAGTTTTAGTTTAGTTTACCAATGCATCTGGCCAGCGTGGAAGAGTAGACCAATATACCCTCTAGAGAGGCTCTCTCTGTGCTTCCAGTGTTTAGGGGCCTGCTTAAGGCACGGCTCCGGCTGGAGCACGCGTACCACACACATGTCGGTGATGTGCACGTCTTCTTCGAACGCTGGGGAGCCGGAAAAGCCCTCTGTACCAGCGTGGACGGCACCCTCATGTTCACCTTCTGAAGCGCTCGCTCGTCACCGTGGCGTGCGCGATGACCACTACCACCACCACCACCACCACGTGACTTTTCTTTGGTGTTGTGCGCACTGCATTTAGCGTCACAGCGCGTGGATTTATAGCAATTATTTGTTTGTTGGTGACTTTGTGTATTTCATATCGGAATCGCCTCCAGGGCTGTTGCTGTTGGCGACAATGAAAGTTGTTTAAAAGTCAAAAGTCTAGAGCTCCCTCCAGTGGGAGGCCCTTCCGCCAACGGCAGAGTGTGCAAGCAATTTCAGGGCTGCACCTTCATGCTTGTTAATACTCTTTTTCCATCACAACCTAAACTCTGGTGGGTCCCACCTCAATCACAAAGTGCAATGCTAACTGTGCGTGGGTGCATCCAAGCGGGAAGTGTGGGTGGGTGATGAATGTTCGCGAAGCACCAAACCGCCCATACTTGCTGAAAGTGGCACATTCCAAAGTCAAGCACATGCCTGCCTTGGAAGGTTAGACGCTTCTATTGTGTGAAGAGGTGGTGCCGTCGAACAGGAGAGCGTTGCGAGCATTTCACACTCCGCCTACCTTTCCCCAGCGTGTCCACGGCCACTGTGAGATTAGCAGTCGCTTCTGCTCGTGCCACGCACTTTTCTTGCATCCCGTCGCTTTTCCGTTGTGGCCCAATGGTTGAACCAAATGTGGGACCGGGCCGCCGGATGGGAACGTGTGGCTCGGGGCTGGCCAATTGGCCGGGTCGGTAACTCCCAGCTCCACCCACCGCAGCGAGGGCAGACAAAAACGAGTCTTGTTCAAAAACCCATTCATCCGCACCCGCAGGCTCATGACTCGTGCGCCCCATATGCGCGTGGGACGGTGGCATCGTAGCAGCTGCCACCTCGGGAGCAGTTTCCGATTTACGATGCGCGCGAATGCCGAGAGGAGATACGGACAGCGTCTATGAAGAACAAAGGCAGATATTTCAAACGACCCAGGTAATTACAACACGCGGAGGAAACGAGGCCGGTCTTTATATATATTTTTTAAGTGCGTGGCGCTTATTACGAGGTTCAGCAAAGGGGTCTGTGATGCCCTTTCAAAAACGTGTCGTCCTACTGCGTACGCGTCCCTCCCAGCTGCCGCGGAATTATCACCATTGGGAGCGGCGACGTTAGCTCGTGACAGCGTCTGCCTTTACGGATGCCTCCGAGAAAAGCAAAAAAACATGACGCCGTTTTTTGCCCATCTACCCTGCAAAGGGCATTCCGTTTGCGTGGCTTGTCCGAAAACGGTGTGCAGGAGGTGTTAGCAGCTGCAGCTTAAATTTGGAAGAAAAAAATACCTTTCTACTTGTTAACTCTTCTCACGGGGGGGGGTGGGGGGTGCGGGTGTTTCCTTTAAGTCCGTGCCAGTGGGGCACTTTGAGTGCAACGTGTTGGCGCCACGTGTCAAGTGGCAGGCGCGAGGTTGAGAATTGCTTCCCGTGAACGGCGCTGAACGCTGAGAGGGGCGCTCTTTCCGTGCGCCGCTTGCGCGCAACAGCGAAGCAGCGGACCCGCTCTTGCCTGCCGCGTCGGCCGCCAGCGATGATTCTCGGTAAAAAAAATTCCCCGTTCGTCATTTTCTTGCTCTCTCTTCACAGGTGTCCCCGCCCGATATGGGCATCGGCGAGACGGACGGCGGCACAAAGAACAAACAGAAGTCCACCAACCTGTAAGTTGCTCCTATGACCACATCACCCAAACTCACCTGATCTCAGAAGCTAAGCACGGGGGAGGGGGGGAGGGGTGGCGGCGTGGGGGGGGTAGTTCGTTTGCGCTCGGATGGGTGACCAACCGGGGCTTGCCAGGTGTTGTAGGGGTTGGGGCGCTGTGAGGTGGCTAGGAGGTGTCAGCGGCGAGATGTCGTCAAGATTGAGATGTTATTTGTCTCGCCTGGTATGCAGGAGGCTCGTGAGCTCGATCCCGACCCTGACGGCTGTATATTTTGAGTTTGCGTGTCTCTCTCTGCCCCGTGGTCGTGTGGATTTTTTTCCAAGTCCTCTGGTTTTTCCCCCCACATTGAGAAATATTGACGAACAGTATTTGGCCGAGAGACATTTCCAACACGTTGTGCTATCATTTGTGTCTAGGTCGCTTCTGAAAGAAGAGCTATAGAGGTCAGTGGGCTATACCGGGTAAAATATAAATAGTTCATAACAGTTTATTGATTCAGTCCACAGACAACTCAATATATCGGATATCTGGATTGAATCTGCGTCGTGCTTCTGAGTGTTATGCTCACACACGCGTGCCTACTCTGGTTTCCTTCCACGTTCCCAAAAGTAATTTAATTGCATTGGAAGAAGAAGAAGAAAAAAACATCCCCCATTGCAAGACTGTGCTGAAAAAAGGAATCTTGAGACCCCAAGAGGCATTTTTGGGTAATTAACAGGCACTGCACTTGTCCAACAGTGTTGTTTTCATTGCGTAGCGTTCACCACTGTTTTCAGTCGGGGAGTTTACGTCTCACATTAAGCGCTCACTTTGCCCGTGAACAGTTCTGACACGTGTTGCTTGCCTCACTTATGAGCTGACTTTATTCCCTCGGGCAAAAAAACTTTGCAATGAATGCCTCGCGTGCGTGTTGTATAGAAACACACGCACGCGTGCCCACACACATATATATAAACACGCGTTGTAGAGCTCAATTATGCTTCGTGTTGTTTGTGTTTCACACGTGTCGAATGTGGCGGCTACGAGTCGCCGCGAGCTTCACGCAACAAGACACGTGCACTTACAGCCCTTGGTCGACCCGTCGCTGCGTGGGTCGTTGGGGTTATTTAATCATACTTTTACCGCGCGGTTCAGTGCGGGTTGGCAAAGGTGGGGAGCTTAGGCATAGACGTGGGAGTGCAAAAGAAGTACGGTACATATTCTTTGGGTCTTTCGGTAAAGTCACGTAGATAGCAAAAAAAGAATATCACGTGACTTTACCGAAAGACCCAGAGAATATGAATTCCTGCAGTCACGAAAGCTTTAAGTCAAGATTTAAGTATGGTACAATAATGGATTTTTCTGTACTGCCCTCTGCAGTTCATCACGTAGCCCAGCATGCAACGCGCTGTGATATGAATTGAAAAACATTGATGCGTGCCCGCGCGATTTATAAATATATCGTGAGCTACAAGTCGATATTGTTGGATGAATCGGTGCGTCGTTATGCATCTCGTGTGTGGCATGTACTATTTCAGAGATCAGGCGCGCATGACAATTATATGAAATTGACTTGCTTTTACTCACAGTGAGCAGAGCATTCGTTGTTTCACTTCAGTTGTTCTGCAATCACCACCAAGGTATTATCCCTCTGCATCACTGAGAAAGCAGCCATGGTTTATGAAACCTTGTCATTTGATTATTTATGTTTAAATCCGTATTTAATCTGGATAGACCCTGAGGCGTCACATCTCGTTTCCACGACAGTTCTGGCAAGATCAGTCGCACTTAAAATCTACAAAGAATATGAAGCCGACATGACGACAATAAGATTACAATTCACAGCCGCGTTTCAACCACTGCCAGATGACGACCTTCCCGCACCGTGTCAGTCATGGGGGTTGTTTGACCATACTTCACCACGCTGGTCAGTGCACATATCCTTGCACTCATATACTACGGGTAGGAACCTCCTGGCTACACTAGCCCACAGGGGATTATTGTGTCCATCCGTCGTGCAGGGAGGGGCTGGGTGGGGAGGGTGTGGCTGGGTGGGGAGGGTGGGGAGGGGCTGGGTGGGGGGTGGGGCTGGGTGGGGAGGGGCTGGTCACCCCGTGGTGCCCTTATAAATCTCAACATTTAACCTACTCACGCCAGCTTGTGCCCGCCCTCACAGTCGGGCATATTTGCGGAATACACCACGCCGCCGTTGACCCTGGCCATTGACCGAGCAACCCAACGTTCCTACCAGCTCCCTCCGCAGGAATGTGTTTAATGAAGTTCCGTGACAGATCACGGAATTGGAAGGCCATCTCAGTGTGAGGTTGAAGCAACACCTCGTTGGTTTCACGCGCAGCACTGCCGCCGCTCTTTGGAAATTCAAAAGTGGTTTAATTGAGTTGACCCACATGGCTGGGATGGTAGGGGAGGGCCGTCTCCTATCAGTGGATTGCCAAAGAAGCGTCAATTATGAATCAGCACGGAACATTTCCCACGAGGGCGGTTGAGTGGCACTCGCAAAGTGTCTCGGTGAAAGAGTTGCCCTGTTGTTGTGAATGTGAAATGCAACCTGCACATCACGCAACCGACCACTGTCCCTGGTACGCCTATACAGTAGTTATGAATGCTACGTATGTGTGTTGAACTTCTTTCGCACCGTACGTTGACAACTGTGCTAATCGGAGGTGCGGGGAAGGACAACAAACTTAACACAAAAAAGCAGTTCTAACAAAGATGAGTTTTCAATCCAGATTTGAAAGTGCCATAGCTCCCTCATGGCAGCTGTTGAAAACAGCAGCAATGGAAATTGAACACACGTCACGGCCGGATTTGTCTCACGATGACAACGCTTCTGGGGGGGGTTGCATAACCACGGCGTTGTGAAATCAAGAGGGGCGACACCAAGAGCGCCGATTCAATATGCAAGGGCACCACTTGAATACCATTGCTCATTTTACCCTTGTTTACCTTGGAAAGCCTCACGGAGTCTCCAGCCTGCTTTTCAGGAGGGTCCCGCCAAGTTTTTGTTTGCAGTCGGGGGGAAAAGTTGCTCCCGTGCGTAATCCCAATTAAGTAATTTACGCCGTACGTAGCCAACCGTGCTAATCTAAGGTGCGGGGGAAGGACAACACACTAAACATTAAAAAGCAGTTCTCTTTTCAAACTAGATTTAAAAGTGAATAGCTCAAAGTGGCTTCCTAATATCGGAAGTAAGAGAGCGTTCCAGACGGGCGCATCTGAAAGCGCCGCGCGATGCGGCGACCGTCTTTGTTTGATGGCCAGCAGCCAAAAGCCGCTTCTGCGAGGACGGCCGGAGTTCGCGTGATGGTTTGCGCTCCTTGACGAGATCATCGAGGTTATTGGTGGTTCATTTGCGGCGAGCACTTAGTGTCAAATGTGGCTCAGCAAGCGCTTGGACCTACACGGTGGGATCTTGCAGTGCCCTTCATGAAACGTGCCAACGAATTGCACTCTCCTGTATATTCTGGAACTCCCGATGGCATTGAATGTATGACTCAAACGAAGCATCGCCCAACGGTAGCGCGTCCGCCGTTTCTTGGAGAGCTTCGTGGTTCGGATTCCAGCATTGTGCCCTAGTTAACACTGCGAGTGTACTCACCGTGACATTGGCACCGTGTACGTGGCAATTCGAAGGAGGGTAGGCCATTGTGTGCTGCTCTCATGCTCCAAATTTGGCAAGTTAGAAAACATTTCCAGGAAAGACACGGTGAGCATTTGCTCCCTCTACTGTTGAAAACTTAGCATTACCCTCGTAAGAAAAACGCCTTGAGACCCATTGAGGCTTTCCTGGGTAAAAATAAGTGTATATAAGTAGTAATAAAACAACTCCGCATAAAGTTATATCATGTTAATACTAATAGGATTTTCCCCTTTTTTCTGACAACTAAACTGACACCTTTTGCAAGGAATCATGTTTACATTAACCACAATACTTGCAGTCAAATGCAAACAAAAAACAATACTCTGATAATTTAT
>CM025656.2:5792281-5863676 GCA_014621495.2 Entosphenus tridentatus
CATATTTGCGGAATACACCACGCCGCCGTTGACCCTGGCCATTGACCGAGCAACCCAACGTTCCTACCAGCTCCCTCCGCAGGAATGTGTTTAATGAAGTTCCGTGACAGATCACGGAATTGGAAGGCCATCTCAGTGTGAGGTTGAAGCAACACCTCGTTGGTTTCACGCGCAGCACTGCCGCCGCTCTTTGGAAATTCAAAAGTGGTTTAATTGAGTTGACCCACATGGCTGGGATGGTAGGGGAGGGCCGTCTCCTATCAGTGGATTGCCAAAGAAGCGTCAATTATGAATTAGCACAGAACATTTCCCACGCGGGCGGTTGAGTGGCACTCGCAAAGTGTCTCGGTGAAAGAGTTGCCCTGTTGTTGTGAATGTGAAATGCAACCTGCACATCACGCAACCGACCACTGTCCCTGGTACGCCTATACAATAGTTATGAATGCTACGTATGTGTGTTGAACTTCTTTCGCACCATACGTTGCCAACTGTGCTAATCGGAGGTGCGGGGAAGGACAACAAACTTAACACAAAAAAGCAGTTCTAACAAAGATGAGTTTTCAATCCAGATTTGAAAGTGCCATAGCTCCCTCATGGCAGCTGTTGAAAACAGCAGCAATGGAAATTGAACACACGTCACGGCCGGATTTGTCTCACGATGACAACGCTTCTGGGGGGGGTTGCATAACCACGGCGTTGTGAAATCAAGAGGGGCGACACCAAGAGCGCCGATTCAATATGCAAGGGCACCACTTGAATACCATTGCTCATTTTACCCTTGTTTACCTTGGAAAGCCTCACGGAGTCTCCAGCCTGCTTTTCAGGAGGGTCCCGTCAAGTTTTTTTTGCAGTCGGGGGGAAAAGTTGCTCCCGTGCGTAATCCCAATTAAGTAATTTACGCCGTACGTAGCCAACCGTGCTAATCTAAGGTGCGGGGGGAGGACAACACACGAAACATTAAAAAGCAGTTCTCTTTTCAAACTAGATTTAAAAGTGAATAGCTCAAAGTGGCTTCCTAATATCGGAAGTAAGAGAGCGTTCCAGACGGGCGCATCTGAAAGCGCCGCGCGATGCGGCGACCGTCTTTGTTTGATGGCCAGCAGCCAAAAGCCGCTTCTGCGAGGACGGCCGGAGTTCGCGTGATGGTTTGCGCTCCTTGACGAGATCATCGAGGTTATTGGTGGTTCATTTGCGGCGAGCACTTAGTGTCAAATGTGGCTCAGCAAGCGCTTGGACCTACACGGTGGGATCTTGCAGTGCCCTTCATGAAACGTGCCAACGAATTGCACTCTCCTGTATATTCTGGAACTCCCGATGGCATTGAATGTATGACTCAAACGAAGCATCGCCCAACGGTAGCGCGTCCGCCGTTTCTTGGAGAGCTTCGTGGTTCGGATTCCAGCATTGTGCCCTAGTTAACACTGCGAGTGTACTCACCGTGACATTGGCACCGTGTACGTGGCAATTCGAAGGAGGGTAGGCCATTGTGTGCTGCTCTCATGCTCCAAATTTGGCAAGTTAGAAAACATTTTCGGGAAAGACACGGTGAGCATTTGCTCCCTCTACTGTTGAAAACTTAGCATTACCCTCGTAAGAAAAACGCCTTGAGACCCATTGAGGCTTTCCTGGGTAAACATACGTGTATATAAGTAGTAATAAAACAACTCCGCATAAAGTTATATCATGTTAATACTAATAGGATTTTCCACTTTTTTCTGACAACTAAACTGACACCTTTTGCAAGGAATCATGTTTACATTAACCACAATACTTGCAGTCAAATGCAAACAAAAAACAATACTCTGATAATTTATACATTGTCCTTGAAACTGATTGGTCCACACCAGAGACAGCTTTCTTTAGAGTTTCAAGGACAATGTATAAATTATCAGAGTATTGTTTTTTGTTTGCATTTGACTGCAAGTATTGTGGTTAATGTAAACATGATTCCTTGCAAAAGGTGTCAGTTTTGTTGCCAGAAAAAAGGGGAAAACCCTATTAGTATATTTTGGTACTGGAAAAGGAGGTCCCATGATGACATTATATCATGTTGTCAGTTTCTCTTCAAATGTCATCGAGAGACGGTGTCTCAATTGATGCTTTCCTCTGGGGGGTGGGGGTGGTGGTAAACACTGACCTTCTCAGGGAAGAGAGGCGACTGTCATGGGGAAATCAGAGCCGTGGCCACCCACACACACGCGCGCGCGCACTAATTACGCACCATTAGCTCATCGGATGAGCCGAGGTGGAGAGAACAGGATGTGGTGGAGTCCACATTGTCATTTGTTGACGTGGCCCACAAGAGAACAGAGCACATGTTGTGCCAGACCCAGACTGCCTGCATTGTGTGAGCCCCTTCGTGTCTACAGTCCATTGACACTGCTTAGTCCCGTGCACATTCCACACAGTTAGTCCCCGTCTTCGTGCAAGGGTTATTAGAGTTACACTGTTATTTATAGACTTGCAGGGATATTTTAATTTTATTTCACGATGGGATTGATTTGGCCATCACATGAAGAGCGTCTGGGTATGGATAGCGCTTGTATAAGCGACCAGTATGAGTAAAACAGTGTGTTCTAGGCTGCTGTGGGGTTACATTGCGTGCAACAGATGACAATGCAGCAAAATCTGCTGTTGTGCTGTATTCTGCTCCCACGTCTATGTCCCCTCATCCTCCGCTATCCCTCCCCACCTTCGCCAACCAGCACTCACCAGCACTCACCAGCACGACGAAGTCTGCTCAGATGACCCCAATGACCCATATGATGTGGGTGAGGGCCTCATACAGCAGCGGGTGGACAAGCGGGTTCGTGCTGTGTTTGGGAATGAGTACTTATCTTATATTTATATAGCGCCTTTATCCAGGGCGCTTTACAAGGGTGTTGAGTGGTACAATGAGGGTAGCTTAAAGTGATACGGTGAATAGGGATCGTGGTATGAGGTTCGCGGGTACGGGAATTGCGGGGGGTGCCTAGGGATGGAGGGAAGGATGGGCCCAGGTGGAAGACGTGGGGGGTCTTGAGCGGGGAGCGGAAACTCGATAGGGGGAGAGTGGTGCTTCTCGCTTCATGCGGAGGGGAAGTTTGTTCCAGTGCAAGGGGGGGCGAGTAGGAAAACGGAGACGGTGATTGGGCACAAGGAAGAGGGGGGTGAGGAGTTGTAGAGGTTGAGAGCGGAGCGGGCGGGAGGGGACATGAAACGAGACGAAGAGGGTAGCGAGGTAGTGGTGGGGCAAGGCCGTGAAGAGATGTTATATACTAGCGGAAGTGACTGAAACGCAGTGGAACTCGGAGACACGCTTTTAAGCGATTGGGCATTTGACGTGTACCCGTTTTAGCACATTTGTTTAAAAAGTGCAAAACATTTAAACTCAAAAACCATCGTGAAGCTGAGTGTCAACAATAACGATCTCTTTTGCACTGAACATTGTTTATTTCCACAACACTTTCGAACGTAACGATGTGTGCTTCATTCTAATACACAACGTTCAAATGTCATCGTCAATTTTTAAAACGGGGTTTGAGACTGTTGCACGACTCATGATGCCAGTGTTTGTTTCTTCACAAAGCGAGGATACCGCTACACTGTGCCACGCTTGGTTCATCACGTTAGCCAATGTCTCGCGCCACATCACTTCAGGAATCCTGAAGAACCGTTTGGTTTCTGAAGAACGGTTTGGTTCATACTCTTAGGTTTTTTCGGTTAAGTCACGTAGGTAAAAATTAATAAAAATAGTAATCAATGAAAATAAATCAACACAAGCCTCCGTCTTCAGGTGGGACCGTCACAGCTAAATGTACTGTATCAAGTGAGGAGAAATCCATGAGACAGGATCTTAAATACAAGTTATGGGGAGGGGGGAGGGGCTTATCTAAATGTGGTAGTCAGGGACTGTTCCTTGCAGTCACGAAAGTTTCAAATCTAGAACGGTTTGGTTCTTTAAGAAGCTGCCGGCACGCGCAGCGGAACGTCGTACACCGTGCCTATTAGCACGCGGTACAGCCCGAAAACACACCACACTATTTGCGTTAACTATTCAAGTGAGAGATGAAAAAAATAAGAATAGGTTTTACCCTTTCTGGCAATTAGACAGGAGGTGTTAAGATGTTCAAACACCAAATAGAAACATTTTGCAAGGAATCATGTCTGCATTAACCACACGTACTTGTGGCGAACATCCACACAAACATGCTCTGATAATATATGGTATTGTTTTTTAAACAGATTGGTCCACACCAGAGACAGCCTTCTTTAGGGCCTAGTCTCACGAGTGTCAAACCGGAGAATGCCAAAGGCGAACAGCCATATGACCATCGTGTTCCCGAAACATGCACACTCCCAATCTGATACACCATAATACATTCATCGCAGTCGAAATAATTGTCGGCTGCCTATGCATTTGGGATACACGTGACACCTAGGAAATATATAGTTATTAGCATCCTGACGTGATGTCAAACATCAGAATGAAATGTACTAGGGCGCAGACTTAACACATGGAGACTATATCATGAAGGGTCAAGGTGGGAGTAGATGGTTCATGATATATTACATATGGATCTTACCACCAGTATGTTATTATTGCCCTGTCAATCCACGTAAAAAAGTGCTTATGCAAAATGTTTCAGCTGTGGATGTAGCATCGATGTGCTCAGGAGATGTCTTATTTTTTTAACAATCGCTGCTGAAGGACATCGCCGGGAAATGAATATTTATAAGTTTGCAGAGTTACATCGGTAGCGCAAAGGTAGTGTCCCCATGGTGGAAATGGGAAGTAGTGGGCATGGAAAAAAGTCTACGGTTACCTTTCCATAAATTGGTAGACATGTAACGATGCATAACTTTTAATGGGAATATAACAATTTAAACAAGATGCACGACCATAGAGGGATACAAATAGTATTTTATTTCAATCCAAATTCATCGTTTTACAATTGTTATATTTCATAAACAAAAATACTCTCAATATAAAGAGGCAAGTAACACAAAATATAAAAATAAAATCAACGAGCAGAGAACACACAAATTAATTGGACATTTGTGAAAAAGAGCTTTATAGCTCATCGGATTCCTCCAGTACAAGTACACATTCTGATTCTGATCATTATTAATGGGCGGCAGTGATAAATCAGTTGCCAGGTTGTGTGTGGTGGGTAAAGTGTGGGCACTTCCACCTCTTCCAAGACGTCTGGCCAGCATGAAAGAGTAGGCCAAAACACCATCTAGAGGGGGCCTCTTTAGAACGCTCTCTAGCGGTGGCCCTTCTCAGAATCGGCATCTTTATTTATCCTGGAGAAAACCAATGAGCTATGAAGCTCTTTCACAGACGTCCGGTGGTAGCTCCAAAGAGGCGCGCAAGTGGCGTTGAGCGAGCCAACGTCGCCCATTGCTCAACCGTCACCATTCACCACCCCGAGTTTCAACTTTTTTTTTGTTTAGCGAACAGCAGCAATTGAATGTCCCGGCAGCAAAATGCTCTCGCACCTAGCAGGTGGCGCTCGTGTTCAAGTCTGCGTTACTCCGGCTCTGGTTGTGCGGTTTATTTTAGGTTGCGGCGGGGAGGGGGGTGCGAAAGACACCCACAGTGCAGTCAGTGGGTGTGCTGTGTGGCTTTATCCTCCCAATGCAATAAACCACCCCCCGCCCTCCCACCTCAACACTCATTCCCACCAATAGGAAACCCATCGGTTATTTTTCCAGCCCCACGCTCCACCCACTGTGGCTTGTTTAAGTGTGGCGCAAGTGGGTGCGCTCCCGTCAGATTTTAGCAAACGCGCGCGTGTTGGCGGCTGACTTGTCGTGTCTCTCTAGCCTAGTAGCGTGCCGACTGCCACACCGGCCACATTTGTCAACATGCTCGATACAATCAGCAATTTGCAGGGCAACTACCTGGAGAGGTACGGATCGTTATGATTTTACTTTTATGGTATCGTTTTTTGTGAAATTCGCAAATGTATATTGTTGTTGTTGCGGCGTTTGGAAGCGAATTGGTTGGCATGTTCGGTGCCTTTTTTGCGTCCGTGCGTGATGTTACGGACGCATGTGTGTGAATTGTCTTGACTTGTGTTAAAACGTATCGGTGGATTTGTCTTGAATTTCCTGTTGACGCTGTCTTGTTAACAATTAATTATGACATGCCCTGATGTGCTCCGAGACATCAGAAAATTGGCATTTACAAATTAATGCGATGACTATCATTCGACATTACTCTGATAAAGGTGTTTTTTTTTACGAGAGCTGAATTTCATAGAAGATGGCACATTTGTTCAGTAGTCTCGGTCTGAATGCCTCGTTGTGTTTTTAAAATAGATCAGAGGAGGCGAGACAGGGAACGAACAGATCCAGTCTTAGCACAGCGATACAGTCCCATGACAAAGTGTCAGAACGGTGACACGTGGACACGTGGCTGTGCACGAGCTATTTTCTGACCACCATCCGTGCTCGCGAACAGGGTCATCGTAAAGGGCATTTCCCCCTTTGGGAGTCCTGCATATATTTAATCTTGTAAAATAGAATCATTTTATTTACATATCAAATGACGTAACAATGTACGGCAATATGATTTGGTGTCTTGGGGAATTATGTGAGGTTCAATACGCACAATTGAACGTAATCCTGCTGGGTGGCAGCGTGTTAGGGCTCTTGACTCACGTGACCCGGTCACAAGATTGCAAGTTCACATTTTTAATGGGGGTTGACTTCAGCCCACCATCCCTCTGGGGTCAATAAAATTACTACCACAATTGTGGAATTTCAAATGGTGGCTGTCATACAGATAGACTGATCCCTACCATAGGAATGTGGAATTTACACAATTGCCTCGGAATATTTCAGAGATTAAAAACGACTAACACTCGTTGGATTAAAGAGACCTTTTGTCGAACATCATTTTACGAAACGAAGAGTACGTTATCACAGTGCTACTTTGCAACGTATCGCCATGTGCCGGACAAACGTATGCACGCATGGAGTTTTGACGGCTCTGTTGATGCTCAGCGATGTGGGGAGCTGTGTTCGAGTGTCACGGCACGGGTGATCATGATGCACGTTCTGCCGTCACAGGGCCAAGGGCATGAAGAGTCGACTTGGGTTTCTGCGACGAAAACCCGACCCTTCGGACTTCCCCGCGGCCAGCGGTCCCGCGCTGGGAAAGCACTCTCGGTAAGAGTTGTGGATACAGGCAGACCTCGTTATTCACGAACTTGCTGCCAGAGATTTTCGGGCTATCCGCGAATCGCACGTGGAACTCGTACGTGACTGCATCGAGAGGGACAGAGAGATGGAAAGAAAATGATGAGAGAGAAAGTTACGTGAGAAAGTGATGAGATAAAGTGTTAAGAGAGAAAACTTGTTTACGTATTTGTTTAAGGTAATTCATTAAAAATATAGGGTTTTTTTCGTAGGCCAATATCAACATGCGCAAAATGTGCTATTCACGAGCATTTCCAGAATGTATTCCTCATGAATAACGAGGGAATACTATGCTTGTTTTTGACAGAACAGATTAACCCTCGCACAGCCTGACAGCATGAAACTTACGATTTGGTCCTAGTCTGGTGGGATAAGCAATGCAGTGTGTCTCAGTTGTTGTTGTTGTTGTTGCTGCTGCTGGTGGTGTTTCATATTGTCATATTGGACCATTACATGCAACTACACTAATTTTAAAAGCATCTGGTTATATAAATATTTGCCAGTATAAATGTTTATTTAGCTGGCCTGAAATGTTTAATTCCGTTTTAGCTCATTGTTCGTACATATTTTCACTCGTATATATCCAGGAACATTTGGCGGGATTGAAAGTTGAAATCGTAATGCTAATATTTGGTTATTCCTATGGAGTCACAATTTATTCGTTCCACCAGTGTAATACCTAACTTGTTGGTGCATTCTTGACATTCATGCTTGTGGTGTTTTTTTTTATTGGGCAGGCCAAGCTGTGAAGATGCCATGAAATGGTCTGAATCATTCGAAAAACTTCTGGCTCATAAATGTAAGGCCCTGCCAAAGTACACACATTCGCGCATTGCAAATACGCAAGCACACAAAGCCACCTTCTTCTGGGCAGCGTTTATTATAAATCACTTACTCATTAAATTTGTGCTCCCCCATTTCAAACTGTGGTCCCTCTTGTCTGCCCCTGCAGCCTCAAGATACAATGCAAGGCTTTTGAAAAGTTTCAAAGAAAGCCATCACTAAATGCACATGGCACAACAATGAGCACATGTTATGATAATTAAATTTAATAACTTTTTAAGTGTAGATACTAATGCTTTTGGGCTCATCATAAATACGTAAAGAAAAAAATCAATAACTTCACCATTTAGCATTTGCTCTCGCATGTGACCAGCCTGGGATGATACCATTTCCATAAAGCATGTGCACATTTACACCATTGGAACCTCATTTGCCAGTAAAAAATATGATAATTGGTTTTTACTGGCAATTGAGGTTCCGATGGTGTAAATGCTTACCCCGAGCTCTCATACTCTGATGGTGCATTGTCTTTGAGGTGTGCGCCTTTTGGCGTCATCTGGTCCAACCCATGTGAGACTAGGCTTTAAGGAAATCTGTCTCGGGTGTGTACCAATCAACTTCAAGGACAGTGCACATTATCAGAGTTATGTTTTTTGTTTGCATTATGACTGCAGGTATTGTGGTCTATGCAAACATGACTCCTTGGAAAAAAGGTGTCAGTTTTGTTGCCAGATAGAAGGGTAAAAAACTAAGTATCAATTATTATGTGCACATTTTTAATGCAATCCATACGTTCGCACTTGGCATACCAGCGGAAGGATCAATGGTTGTGCCATTCCTGTGCAATTGTCCTCCCATCTTCGTGGCCAGAGCCTGGGTCCCCTCCAGCCCTTGGGCCCTCCCTGGTGCATTTGCACCTCCTGCACACTCGATCGCTACACCTCTGCGGGCCACGGCCGAACCACTGCAGATCTTTCACGAACGCCACCGACTCTCGCCGCAATGCTTTGTAAACACCCTCCTGAGAAGCGGCGACACTTCGCGCCCGGGTTCCTACAGCCATTGGAAACACACGGCTCGCTGAACACCAGACGCGAACCACATCACGGATGGGGATTTTAGCAGACGATCCCGTCTGCACGTGCTCAGACGTGCAAACGTCGCCTGCACCACTTTCCTGTCTGCGCTAGACCGCCCCAGACGCAGAACTTCTGCGCTCGTCATTGCCGGATGTCTGAAGAGGGCAGCTGCCGTTTGTGGCCGAGCTCTGCGTTGCGCACTCACGGAAGCCACGTTTACACCGGCGATTGGCCAGCAAACGACAGCGGCCACAGCGAGGGCTTTTGCCCTTAGGGGCATCCCCTGAAACTCTGACTCACTTTGAACTTGCACAGTCGGCACTTGTGTGTACATGGCGGTCATTAGTGTGCGCGCAATAATTTCCTGTAGTGGCTGGCAAGACGAGAGTGGTTACCAGTAATGAGACTGTTACTTTAATTAGGTATGACGTATATCGGAAGGCTCTGCCAATTATTACGGGGCCGCTAAACGTTGTGTTTGTTGCATCTGTAATTTGTGACTCCCGTACTTTGCCATTTTTAACTGGATTGCTAACTTCCACAGATTGCTAATCGTGCATGCAGCCACGTTAAACATTGGAAGTGGCGTACAAGTACAAACTAAAGGGATTTTAGCCCAGTAATATATTGTGACAGGGCAGTGTTAATGATAATGATGGGGAATTGGCTTTGTTTACCAAAAGATGCGCATTATAATAATATTGACATTTTACCTTTGCATAGCAGTTAATTCCTCATTCAAAATGCGACCCTTATTATAGCTACGTGTTATCCACACATCTGGTGGCGACATAATAATTGTTAGAGCGTGGCGATAATCGCTCAAAACCTACAAAAAATATACCCATTATTAAAACAAAAGAAATACATATCGAAATGTCGTGATTTATTTGATTTTATTTTTAACTACGTGACTTTACCGAAAGAACCAAAGAGTATATCAATACTATCTCGGGACTCTTGAGGTGGTACAATGGAAACCCGAACAGTTGTGGGATTTGTTTAATGTTGAAATGCGGCTTTCAATAATAATGCTTCCTGCTCTCGTCGCGCGTGTGCCCCCTCGCAGACGGTCTCGCAGCTTTCCGTGCCTTTCTCAAGACGGAGTTCAGCGAGGAGAACATCGACTTCTGGCTCGCGTGCGAAGACTTCAAGCGGAGCGCGCGCTCAACATCGAAGCTCGTCTCCAAGTCGAAAAAGATCTCGGAAGAGTTCATCGCGATCCAGTCCCCCAAAGAGGTGAGCGACCTCATGCCACAACGGTGCCCGGGAGCCAAATCCCAAGCAGTCAATGCTGTAAAAGCCATTGTTGTGCCGTACTTCTATGCCCCACATCCATGGTGCTCCATGTCTTCATCACCCCACGCTGATCGGTGTGGAGAAGTATGGTCAAATAAATCCCATCCAGCAATGGATTCTTCTAAAATCGCTGCACTTGTGATTGTTGTGCTATGTTGAGTAATGTTGTTTTTAAAGGAAATCCTATCAATGGTTTAATTGAACGCAGGTTTTGAGATACATTAAAATTTAGTTTTGCCATCTAAATGCGTTTGAATAACATTTTCGTGGCATGCGATTGTGTAATGGGATATTTTAGCTTGGTCAACAACCCCATTATATAAATCCATCATAGCTCACATCTCAGTGCCTTGATTGTTTAGCGTTTCCTCATGGTTGACCACATTTAAAAATATATTTTAAACAAAATTTAGTTTTTCTACCCATAATCTTCATTCATCCAAATGTTATTATGCAGATATTTTATTCCAGATAAATATTAATACTTTTTTAAACAATTCGCGTGTTATTAAAATCCAGAAAAAATTGACTTTGCGAGGGGAATTCATGTTTTGATACTCTTGTGAGATACGTCATTAAACACCGTTCGGCAATTGCTGCATCAGCTTGACGTCCGGTTGACATTCTGTTCAATGCTCTTGCCCATCGCAGGTGAACCTCGACTCAAGCACACGGGAAGTGACGATGGCCAACCTTCAGAAGCCGACCGTGACATCATTAGACTTGGCTCAGAAGCGAATCTATGGGCTGATGGAGCGAGACTCATACCCACGGTTCCTGCGCTCCGACCTCTACCATGACCTTACAAATGTCAAAAAGCCCATGGGAGCAATTGCGGACTGAATAGTTTTGGGCAAATCGATTTTATTTTTCTTCTGAATTTTGCTGCTGCACTGCACTGGACTTGTAAAAACTCTATGTAACCGAATTTTTTTTTGATCTAAAAAAAAAGATGATCTCTCACATTCAGTCGCCCAGTTGATGTAGAATGAGAGAACGAGCCCTGGATGGCCAACGTCGATTATACGGCTCGAATGTGACGGCTACAAGGATCATTCTGTGAATGTGAACATTATTTAAGCCAACGAGATGAGGAAGAGGAAGATGAAAGACGAAGCTAAATGACCGCGGAGTCGTGTGCCCAATAATCTGCAAGGCCACACCACTCGTCGTCCACCAAAGGAGGGGCGCGGTCGGAAGAAGCATCGGAGCGCAGATCGGGACCGCTTTCTCCTGGGGCAACGGAATCATGCCTTTCTTTGGAGGATTGCTCGATTTCAAGGAGAGGAGGATGCCAAAAATAACCACTATGCGAGTCGCGAGTTCGGCTAGGCTCAAGCGTCTGAATCAACACGTAGAAGCAACAGGGCCGTGGATGGGGACGGCGCTTGTTTATCTGATGTTGACACAATGGGGCACTTTATTGGTTGGAAAGGGTGCGTGGGCGTTTTTATTTTAGTTGTTGGGGGTTTTTTTTTTTGCCAATAATTCGCACATCAGGGTCTTTGGGGCTAAGATGCTTGATTGGGACAGGCCGAGTTTGTGAACTATCAGGAATTTCAATCGTTTCACGAACGCGCCAGATTTAATCACCCGATCTTCATTCTCGCGTGTACAAGGCCCATTCACGTAATACCGCGTTAACTGCAACCCACACAGCTAGATGTGTGCATGTATATTTACAGTCTGTAACTGCTTTCCGCGTATGATATAGCGCAACATACTCATGTTCGAACGAGTGTTGGGTGGTACTTACCTTTTCCTCAAGCAGCTCTGCAAATTCCATATCCCTGTGGCAGGAAGCAGCCCTTCCATAGTGCAAACAATGTTGACTTCCCTCCAATTGGTACTCGTTTCATTCACCCTGAAAGAATGATGAGCATCGCTGACCCTGGATAGGCTTTGAACTCAGGTTCTCGTAATTGAGAGCCCTGCTGCTCTTATCTGTGCTATGTCCTGGATGTGTATATGTATCTGACTGGAGGTGCGTGTCTATATATGCATTATTCATCCCGCCTATTCACCTTGATCGTCGACACATAATTACAGTGACATAAAATGTGCTGTAATTGAGAAACTTCACAAACATAGGAATGCAAAAGCAAACCTGGACAGTCTAATGGGGAATCCTGTATGTGCATATATACGGTATATATATAAAACGCAGAAGCCAGCATCACTTGTAAATAAACCTTTCACATCCGATGTGCAATATGTGTAATGATGCACTATAACCTGCTGATGAGTGAACACTTGCTCACACCTTGGCTTAATTGTACAACAATTAGCGCATGTGTACGGACACTCCTATGGTTTCTGAGTTGTTGTTTTTTTTATCATTTTATATTAAACTGCCCTGGTTGGCTTTACGTCGTCGCAGACTCATGATTGTACATATCGTTCTCTTGTACTAGCCTGGAAAACTGTGGATGTACATTTTTCTGAAGATGTATATATTTATGTGTTGCTTTTCCTTGACTTTTCTTTTGTTGTACACACACTCGTCCTCCTGCGTTTGTCCTCCGTGTTTTTGTGACACTCGAACCCCCCCCCCTCTTTTTTAAAATATGAATAAAAGTAATCAAAACACGTACGTGTACGCCTGTGTCGCGATTGGAAGACCTTGATGTGTGTGTGTGTGCAGGGGAATTGTTAAGATAAACCAGTGGTTCTTCACCTTTGCTGTAGCATGCACCCAATGTTATCCTCGATCGTTAAAAAACATGCGTCATGTTAATAAACGCATAGGGTTTCATGAAACAAAGTAGTTGTGCTTACGTGCTCGTGCTTAATTTAATGTTTTCGATTATTTACCTTGAAAAAATAAAATCTGGCCACGTCTCGCACCCCCAGAAAGGGCATCTCGCATGCACCCCGGGTTAGGAAGAACCACTTAGACAGACGGAGGCATAGGACAGGCACCATCAGACAAGAGGACGGTGAAGATTTCCATTGAGAATCGCACGCAAATAACATCGCACACACGCGCACACAATTTCTGAAGGAAAATTTATTCAGCAACGGTTTCGTATGTAGCCCCATGCTTGTCGAGGCAGAGTGGGACCACGTGGTGTCAGCGTTTCGGGCCAAGTTATCCAAATTCGATCAATTACTCGCACATTACTTAATTGCGATCATCCACGCAGCGCCGTCTAGTAGACTAATGTCCATTTGCAAGCTGGTTGCTGCGTGTACCTTGTGCCGCACAGGGGCAGCTGCCACTAGGGATCTCCTTGGCTAGACTGGCAGGGCGTTAGAATGGTTGAGATGCAGTGAAAGGTGCTGTGAGTTTCTGAGACATGTAAGTGCCCTCATGCCTTTTCTGTTGGATATGAGGTCACTGAGAACACCTCAGAGCGGTGAATGAACTTGGTTGCATGGAAAATGGCCTTGTGCTAAGTGGCACAGACTCAATGGCCGTGTTTTAAATAAATGTAGAACTGGAAGTCTCCAATCTCAAATACCACACAGAGTGCGGCATCAGTAAATATGCTAATAGTGGTGTTTAAATATCTCCGGTGTGTTTTGTGGGGGCTCTTCCCCTGGGTTGTTGGGCACGATGTCTGAATTGTTAGAACGTGAACATGTCCGAACTCAATGTGGCTATCGAAGTGCTAAAAGTTCTCAGCACGTGGAGTGAAACCCTGGACATCACGCCAAAACAACACGCCGTGCAAACCAAAAACACATCGGGGAGCTGTTACGGCTCAACCGCGAGAAGCTGCCCAGCGCTAAGTGGTCTTTCATTTTTTTGTGAAACAGCAAATTGGTGAGTGAAGTTTATTATAACATTGCCTTTTAACATGAAACACATTGCCACCAAGGCCGTGGTTGGGATATCCATGGCAATGCAAAGGATAACGTGACAGGGCCACAGATCACGTGATGGTAATGGGAAGAGTTTTCCATCCAGCCTGGTTTTCCCAAAATCGTGGGGTAACTGCTGTCCTGGAATATCTGTAAATCTTCCCAGAACATTCAAAGTCTTGGTGTTTTGTCAGTTGCGTCATAAATACAACATTCAAGACAATGCATTTAGGGGCCGTCTCTAAATGACGTCACGCGATTTTGGACGATTTTTGACCCCCCCCCCCTTGGGTAACGGGCGTCACAAAAAGTCAGACCCCCCTTCAAATAAGACGTCACAAAGCTCAGCCCCCCCCAAAAAAAAAACATGCTTCACTTCGCTTTAAACTATTGTCATTGTAGTGCGTATTTAATGTGGCGCTGCACTCTGATGTTGTAGGAGAAAACATTAATATATATAAAAAAAATATTTAATTAAGTAGAACGTGTTATCTATATTTATTTAAAGTTGCGCATTTTGATGTGACGTCACATTTCTCGCCCCCCCCTCCTCGTCGTACCACGTCGTCACTATTTTCTGACCCCCCCCCCCTCTAGGTGCGTGACGTCATTTATGGACGGCCCCTTACACGTAGTGCTTCCCTCTTTCGCTCGTCCGAGACATTCTTCTGCCCATGACCATGTCACGGTGTTTTCTACCTCCGGGGTGGCAACCATAGTCACCAACCGTTTGGTTCCATCACAGTGCACCGTCGCTGCGATACAACGTGAACTCCGGGCCCACCATGAATGGCCCGTGGCGAAGACATTCCACGAAACACGCGCAAAGTTTCACGAAGCGGGTGCCCAGGATTTACAGCCGACGAACGTGCGACTTGCGTCACGCGCATTAGCGCGAGGCGTTCTAACCGCGTGCTTTTTCTTTTTGTTACGTCCGAGTGATGTGCTCGTTGAGCAGCTGTTGTCATCGCCCGCACGGTTTACACAAAGCAGTTTTTGTCCAAATTATTTAGATCTCGCACGCGGCACACGCAAACCGAACGTAAGGAGGCCCTGTGAAGCTTCGCAGCGTTGTTTGGCTGTTGTCGGGCCAACAAAACGCCAACCGAGACAATACAAACGAGCGGTGATACAGCGCACGCATCAAGATGCTGCACGGAATCTGTGGGTATATTTGTTTTATTGAGAGAACGAGGCAGCTGGTCATAGGACAGAGGTCTTGAGCCTGGACTTGAACTGGGGAAGGGAGGTGACAGCATGAATAGCTGGGCGAAGGGTGTTCCAGACCATTGCAGAAGCAAAGGTCGACCAGGGGTTTGTTAAAAACAAGCGTTGGTTGCTGGTGTAGAGAGTGTGTGGAAGGGTGAGATTAGGTGTATATCCATTTCTCAACACGCTGTACATAATCAGTGGATATAGTCAAATTACACCGTGTAACAAAACAATAATTGGTTCCTGGGTAGTGTTATTTTCTAATTGCTTATGCCTCAAAAGTATAGAAAATGGCTATTATTCCCCACAAACTTTGCTTTTGCGACCAGGATAGCGATATTTTGAAATGTACCTATTTTCAATGAGAAAACAGGCGAATTTGTGTCTTTTCGTTTACATAAAGTCAGAAAAAAACAACAAATGAATAAAAATTTACATGTATTTATACTAAAATAATAAAAAATTTACTACAAAAGATTTAAAAGTGAGTAGTTTTTCGAGATTTACGATTATACTGTAAATCAGCAAAACATGTTTCCATTAAAATACAGTGCAAACGTGTGCCTCCTAAACTCCAACACTACACTGGGCGAAGACTCTGTGAATCCCCTGGGTTTGTAAATGATCCAGAACTCTCATTATCTCCCCACATAACTCTGCAGGACATCATACAGCCATCTGTGAATACTTCTTGAACACACGCACCTCTGAGACTCGATGCCTTCATGGCATCCCAAGTGTAATGTTTCAGCTCCTCCCAAATCATCTCCAAAGAAGCAGATGATTCAACACGCTGCTGCCAGACATCACACCCGCACTGGATCAATGTCAAGCTAACGATCATCATTTCCAATCTCCTTCATGAACCTACCTCTCCCCCCTCACCTCACTCTGTACCTTGCCATGCGCTCTGAACTACAGCAACCAAGAGTTTATTTCAAATCCCTCAGCCACCCTTGGCTCTCAGTCGGCAGCCACTCTTTCTTCTGCTTTTTACTCACCCCCGCCCCCCGTACTATATGTTATTGACATCCTGCCCATGTTAAATTCCAGGCTTTTGTTCCCCTGCCTCTGACCGGCTAGCTCTCTCTCTCTCGATCACACTATGTAACATAATTTGTACTGTTCTTAAATTTGGGAAACGTTCATCTGGAGGCAGTTATAACCAATCCAAGATGAGACCAAATCAAAGCCGTATGAGAGTGTGGGCAGTGAGGTTGGGTTCATGCAATCAATGTCGATCTAAGGGCTGGGCATCATCAGCGTAGTCGACAGTAAAACTAAGATGATTTTGACTTAAAACTTTCGTCACTGCAGGAATCCATATTCTTTGGTTCTTTCGGTAAAGTCACGTAGATAGAAAAATAATCATAATAATAAAGTGAATAATAATAAATACATCTATTTAAAATCTTCTCGGTTTAAATTATGTCTATGTCTGTATATATGGATGGCAGACATGTCTCTACATATGGGGGCTTTATGAAGCCATCCATATATACAGACTAGACACCTACATAGACACAATTTCAACTGAGAATATGGGTACAAACTCAGCATTCACTGGAAGGACATTATCAACGAGTTCCAGTCATAACTGTCTGTAATGTTTCAATTTTAGACCTGGCAGCCCTTTAATTGGTGGAAGCCCACCACCAGGACCATCACTACCCACTACTACCATCACTTCTAGCAGCAACCTCCACCGTCAACAACATTAACATCAGCTGCCCCGCCCATGCTGCTGACACTTGGGCCACGTCCATTTTAAACCTTTATAAACAGTTTGCCTTTAGAGGCTAACCCCCTTTTCCTGATGACGATCGCTTGTGTTGCGATCGAAACGTCGTGGTTTTATTTTAAATTTGTATTCTTATTATATTATAGATTTTTTTCACTTCATTATTATTTTTCTATCTACATGACTTTACCGAAGGAACCAAAGAATAAGATGGTTTTGCCAAGTAGGAAGGTGGTATATTGAGAAGAGCACGAGTCAGAGGGTTGTAGCCTTGTAGAACAACAGAGCTTACAATGTACAGGTCATACGTCCTGCTAGCATTCATAACACAGAAATAGATGCTGTTATAGCATTTTAAAAAACATGGGTGTGAATAAATCCATCAAATACATTTTCCATATTTCATCAATTTTCCACATTTTCTTCCCCAACAATTGTTTTCCTGCAAATTATCCATAAAATGTTCCCATCAAATATTGCACATTTTATTTGCAGAAGAATTTAAAAGAGTCGCTGTGGCACTGCATCCACTTATGGACGCACACACATTTCTTGCGAGCTCGTCCATGTGTGTACGGGGACACGTACGTTCTGACCCACCCCTACCGGACATCAGTGAAAAAGAGCTTCATAGCTCTTCGGATTCCTCCAGCATAAATACATATTCTGATTCCATATGTTGCACTTCGTTTGCTTCATACGTGGCCTACAGCAACACGAAGAGCGACTGCTGTAATTAAATGGCTCCCGTGAGGTCCCGCATTTTAAAAGCGTAAAAAAATGAACGTGACGCGCACATTATTGCCAGCTGTCAACAAGATTGTTTTGCCTCACAAAACGCTTTAATTGTCTGTAAATGAATGTGCAGTAGTGCTGGCGGTTGTTTTGCCATTGTGTGGGAGGGGGTGGGCGGAGGGGAGTCACAGTGTTGAGGCTCACACAGGCAACAAGTAGAGGTCAATGTCAGTGTGGGCGCGAATGTAGCGACGAAGAAAACAAACTCAGAGTTGGGGGGGGGGAGCTTTCTGGCGAAATCAACGTTCCACATTAAAGTGTTTTTATGCTCTCTGATGCATTTACACCCCCCCCCCCCACCCGAGCGAAAATGTCAGTGTATCACAACTCTCGCTTGAATCTAAGGAAAATAAATTGTAATAAAAAATCGATTTACATTTATACATAAACTATTCTATGAGCCAAGGCTGGGACCGGGCCGGTTGATTGCCATCAGTAACCATGTTTTTTCCGTTGTCCTCCAATGGCCCTGGTTTTGTTCGGAATAAATCCACGCTCGTGTTTTTCTCTGTCTGAAACAAGTTATCTTTTGTTTCTGCTTCAAAATGGAATGAATAAGTCACAAATTATTAACTAGGTTCTTCCCCTCCGAGGCAAGATCATTTATAATAAAAATAGTCACAATATTTATTGTGACAAAGGAGATTATTTTACAGAAATGGAAACTTGCAGTTCCCACTTAAAAAGCCTATGAACCAAATATATTGAAAGCAGCCTGAGCAGATTTCAGTATCACGAGGGGTGGCAAAACAACAGTGGAACCAATGTATTTATATATCCATTCAAAATTAATTGTCATGTGATAACATCGCAATGGTCGTCACGTAAAAATGGCATATGTACTTTAATTTTTTTTTTTAAAGACCACAACTAACGCATTATGTTTCCACGAGCACTGGGAAGATTGAGTGCCAGCAAAGTTACTGGACCGGGCTTGCAAGCAATTTGGCCTGAGATCCAGCAAAAAATAAATAACTAGGCAGCCTTACCAGGTTGACCTGAAGGAAAACAATGGCAATGATTTTAAAATGTAAATTTCTCATTGGTTGCTGTGTTGTTGTGTTGTTCTTCTGGTGCTGTGCCGATGCACTGATGTTTTTACCCTGTAGCAAACGGAGTGGGGATGGAGGGCGGAGTGGACGGGGGGAGGAGAGAATGGTGGGGGGGCAGAGGGGGGATGATGGGAGGATGGAGGGGGGGGGATGGGCGATGGAGGAGGAGAGAATGGTGAGGAGGGGGATGGTGGGGGAGATGGAGGGGGGATGGTGGGAGCATGGAGGGGGGGGGGTAAATGGTGGGGGGGATGGGGGGGGGATTGTGGGGGGACGGGATTCCCTCTTGTTGCAAACTAGCTGAGGACACTGGCAAAATGGACACTTTTACGTTGGAGAAGATTAACATTGATTAATTCCATGTGAACGCGGGTAAAAGAAAACACTCACCACTGTTAGCTGTTTTTTGTAACAAGACTGATGAGCGGAATTGCTGATGGGGATAGCGTAGCTTAGACGAAGCCCGCATTGAATATTATTTTAAACATCACCGGCCGCGTTATAGCTCTCCCTTCCATGCGGGGGGGGGGGGTGCCACTGTGATAAGGGGAAGCGTGTCACCGGCGCCCACTTTGGAATCGGTCTTTGACATCAACGGAGTCACCAGAGAAACGGAATGCACGCGGGACAAACGACGCCAGTCACCTCGCTCGGGTCAACGTCAGTGTCATGTGAATATAAAAACACGGTGCCAAAAATTGTCAAGAACAAAAAAAGTGCTCGCCTGGGACAGCATGACCTTATGCAACTATACGTCAACAAAAGAGAGTATTAAAGTAGTGGATCAATTCAGAATCTCACAAATTACATTGAGTGCGTAACAATGACAGTTCAATACTGGTAGGAACGACCTGGTTCCACCAGCCCACAGGGGATTATTGTGTCCGTCCGTCGTGCATCTAAAAATGGGACGGGTGGGGCTGGGTGGAGAGGGGAGGGTGGGGAGGGGCTGGTCACCCCGTGGTGCTCTTATTAAAACTCAACGTTTAAACTACTCACGCCGGCTTGTGCCCGCCCTCACAGTCGGCCATATTTGCGGAATACACCACGCCGCCGTTGACCCTGGCCATTGACCGAGCAACCCAACGTTCCTACCAGCTCCCTCCACAGGACAATGTGTTTAGCAATGCAAGTGAGGTGGATGGGATGGTGGAGGGGATGGACGGGACCTGAAGGGGTTAGTGGGGGAATGGATGGGGGGTGATGGAAGGGGAGAGAATGGAGGTGGAGGAGGCAAGTCCACAGCTCCATGGCTCATGGAGCAGCTCTGTGTCGTGCTGGTCGCTCATCAAAGGTCGCAAACGGGTTTTGATTCCTAATCCGTAACCGTACCCGGCCGCACCAGGGTCGCAAATGGGTACCCGTACCCGGCCGGGTACGGGTACCCGTTCCCTACCCGTACCCTACCCGAAATGAGTGACAAACAGTTACTCACCAGTGACTCACGGCCTACCCGTACCCGTACCCGGCCGCACCAGGGTTGCAAACGGCTACCCGTACCCGTACCCGGCCGGGTATGGGTAGCCGGGTATCGGGTAGGGTACGGGTATCGGGTACCCGGTTGCGACCTCTGTCGCTCATCTCGGAGAAGCTGAGCCCTGGCTAAGCCGCAGGCCTCGGTTTTCAGCAATCGAGGCCGCAGAGCAGAGAGAACCTTTGCTGCTCGACTGAATGGCACCCAGCGAGAGCCAAGCTTGGGACGGTGGCCAGGGTTAGAGGCAATTTTGTTGTGTTTCTGTGCAGTTAAAAAGTCGGCATCGAGTCCACCGCATCTACGCATGGAGACGTTTCCGCTGCTAGGGGCCCCTCTTTCCACTAGATGGAGCTCTAGAGAGCCCCCCTCAAGACGGTATTTGGCCTACTCTTCCACGCTGGCCAGACGTCCTACCGATCGGCGCTAACGTTGTTGGTGCCAATTTCCACTGCTGGGGTGACACGGGCGGGCGGGGTTAATTCCGTGTACAGGCCAAGGTGCTAAACATTACGCCACGCACCGCAGCTTCAAGTCAACAAGCGTTGGGAAGAGATAGATAAATATATAAACAAATGGGTGATTTGTGGCTTATTTGAAAGGGGGCGCATTGAAGGCAGTTAAGTCCTACACATGGAAATCTGGTTGGGCAGAGTTTGTGTTTCAGGCCAAGTGAGGTGATGGCAGCCGCGTTCAGCTGGGGCTGTTACTCCCAACGAATTCCATCTGAAGTTTTGTCACTCCGCTCTGTGGGGGAAATCGATCGCTGCCCAACGTCAATGGGCCGGACTTTGCGCTGTGACATTGCTGCCAACAGATTGCGAAATCCCCACGGACCATCCGTCGTGGTGAATATCACGTCAACGCATCTGCCCGGTTTGCCGCCTGACCACATGGGTTGTTGGGTGGGTAAGGCAGAGCAAGTTTCAACCTTAGCCATGAGGGAGCTATGGCACTCTTAAATAATCTAGATCTAAAACGCATTTCTTTAGAAGTACTATTTGTGTTGAGGTTGTTACACCCCCCCCCCCCGCGCACTACGTACAGATCGAAAGAAGTTCAACATACACACAGTACACGCATGACAAGACCAGCGCTTGTGCCTTAATGGAGAAAGCGGGGTTAAGTTGCCTTGTTAAACTCACAAGGGGGGAGCGAGAAAACGTCGCATAAATCAAGGCCCTGCCCGTTGAAACCCACCACGTGGAGCGCGGGTCTCAGAATTCCGCTCGCCGATGCCAAGATGAATATTAGAAACGTGTATTTTGCCGCTTTAAATAACCCCCCCCCCCACCCAGCGAAGAACGTTCGTCGACCACAGAGAATCTGGAATGAGTTTTTTGTGTTGTTGCGAGGAGGTGAAATGACATGACTTGGGGATTCGGGGGTGCAAGGATGGTGATGAATGCATAGGCGTGGGAGCAGATGGAATTACTCGTATAAGGGTGGTGGGTAGGGGGCCTGTTCCTCTGGTGCCACGAACGTGGTTTAAACCTTCAGGGATGGCCCAAGAAATGAAGATATTTAGAAGTAAATGTAGAGACGCAGCCCTGGCAATCGCTTGCTCGTGCAACTGCTGGCGCAAGCCCTCCACTCGAGGGGGCCTTAGAGAGCCCCTTCTGGAGGGTGTTTGGCCTAGTCCATGCTTGCCAGACCTCTTGGAAGAGGTTGCAGTTCCCACACTTTACCCCACCACACACGACCTGCTCAATCCACCAACTGTGGTGTTGTGCCCATTTACACTGCTCGGTGGACAGGGACGGGGGTCATATAAAGAGTCGTGTCACACCAAGATGTTGACTACCTTGCGTGGTGTACAGGAGGTCGTAGGTTCTATTCCAATCCTGACGCCTCTGTATTTGGAGTTTTCGTGTTTTCCACGAAGTCGCGTGGATTTTTCTCCGGGTCCTCCGGTTTTTTCCTCCACACTTAGAAAGATGCGTTTAGAGTAGTTTTGGCTGCCATATATTTCCAAATGATAACCCACTTCGTTGAGCTATCAGGTCGCTTCTGAAAATGAGCTATATGGCTCAGTGGGCCTTACCTAGTAAAATAGTTTATCTTTGAGTTTAAACTTAGCTGGCGACCTCTGGATTCCATTGTTATACTCACTACAACCACATCTCTTGCCTAGGATATGTCGCAAAGCATACTGCACTTTGATACTCAATAATTTACAACTCCTTGTCAATCCACTGTTGCATGAAGGCCTCCCCGTGCCGTGCCATTCGTCATTTTGGTAGTTTGACCATACCTCACCGCGTTGGTCTCTGCCGGTTGGTGAAGATACGGACGTGGGGAGCCAAGGTCGCATTCACATCACGTCCCTTGAAAGTTAAGCCGTGGCCGGACATTGAACTCACGTCGAACGATTCGCGGTGCAGCGATAATCCACACAGCGCCGTGCGCACGCTGTGCAGCACGCATTGAGAACACGAACAGTGCTTTCTAACCGGCAACAGATGCTTGCCCATGTGGACCACTTATGCCTTTGGGGGCCACGTGGTTAATACGTTGGCGTTGCCATTTGAATGCTACTTAATTCAGAGATTTTACATTTTATTGTGCTTTTATTTTTTATCGTGATGCTGGAAAGCTGCTGTTCCACCTGATGACGGTCGCTTGTGTTGCGATCGAAACGTCGTGATTTATTTTATTTTATACCGACGTCAATCCATGACATGAATCTATGACATACAATACATATTAATAGAGAAAATAAGCATGCATTTTTATGTATGTGTTTCAATGCATGTATCAGTGAGCTTACAATATGAGGCAGTAAATTGGTTCATCAATGATTGCATTATTCAGTCTGTTGTCCTTCCCCCGGACCTTCGATGAGCACGGTTGACTATGTACGGTGCAAAAGAAGTTCAACATACATCATACATAAGTAATACACGATAATATACATCCCTGTGTGAATCCACTATTGGATGAAGGCCTCTCAAAGCTCTATTGGTAACGACAGCTGTTTGACCACACTTCATCAGATTGCTCAGCGTGGGTTGGTAAGAAGTGGCTCTCAGAATCCTATTCGGATATCACTCGCCACTGACGTTATCCGTTCCTGGAAATCGAACCCAGGTATTTAGGTGTGTCGCGTAGTGCGCTAACCACCGCCGGTGTTTGTATATTGAGCAAGGAAATGTAACTTAGCTGGGCAATGCTCTGGCTAGAGTAGCTCGTAACCAAAAAGGATGAAAGTTCGATTCCTAGATGGTGAGGTCAACTCGGCCCTGAATTTATCCACTGTTGTTGAATTGTGAACCACTGTATGTGAAAAGTTCGTATTAATTGCTCTATTAGAACTTGACCCTTATTTGGAATGTGAAAATTACACCGCTTGCTCCAATCCATTCGCAAACTTCACAACGCCCTCTCTTTAGGGTCATGAAATTAGCACGGTTGGCTACGTACGATGTGAAAGAAGTTCAACGTACATACATACACACACATGGGATGCTTTTCCTTGACCCTAACTTGAAGTGTACAAGTCTCATATCAGTATCGTACAACTGCTGCATGGTTGAGGGTGGCACAGGGATTAAAGCACTGAGCCACCACAGCCGACATCCTGGATCTAAATGCGACGGACGCTCATGATTAATATGGGTTGTTAATTTTGGTGATTTCATGGTCTCAACCTGTTGACCGTGATGTATTTTTGGGTTGTGCCGTGTATATTTCTGCCTGAATTCTGACCTTTGCTCCACGTGCTGGTAGCTTCTTCAGGAACTGAATTAAATTCACTTCCAACGTGTGGTAAAACCAAACAACACATCGGACAGCTATTGGGGGGGGGGGGGAAACGGGTTTACATTTTACGTGACAATATTTCAGCTCCACGAATTTAAACAAAAATTGGTTTGAATCACATTTCTCCATAGCACAACATGCGGGAAAGTGCTGCACGTAGTGCATAGATTGAAACAAGGTTAATTGAAGGGATCTAATAAGCAGTTCTAAAGTGTCTCCTTCTGTGGTCTGTTCTCTGTTTTGGAATATTTGCAAATGGGTACTTAGTTTCGTTACATGATACTCATAGGACAAGTAGAATGAACTGAGAACAAAACTCCGAATGAAACAAAAACGCCTTGAATTGTGAGCAACGTAATGGCTCTGTGCCTTACTTTCCAGAAGCAGCCCAATGGAGGTAGGGAGGGCATCTGGAATGTGTTTATTCTGCGAAGGCTTTTGAGAAAGTGGCTGCATAAATTTCAGCTCTATTTGTTGGAGGAGGTGGTAGGTGCACGCACACAGCTTTTTTAATGTCGACAGGAAGTCATATTTTACAGTTCTGGCCTTCGATAATAGCCATAGAGTATAGACACAATCCCAGAAAAGGCAACTCTTTTATAGAACGCAAAAATTATGTGCAATACTTTTTTTCATTACTCAAAAGTTAATGATAGGATAACATCGTGAAAGTTGTAATTTATCCAAAATGCAAACCAATTAGGATAAGTGTTAGGAAAGTTTGGGGGAAGTAGCAGAAATAGCGGGCAAGTAGTCGGAGGGGAATTTTTTCTTGGTATTCTTGTTCATGGGGGGAGTGGGGGTGGGTGGGCGGGGGGATGTTTTCCACACGCAACTTTCCACCCATGAGACACTCCTACACGGGACCTTTCACAACCCGCCCATGACCCTCCTCCACGGCGTCCGTAATCTCTCCTCCGCCCAACCGCCTGGCCACGTTTCTCGGTTCTGCCTCGCGCTCTGCCCTCGCGGACCGCACCGTGAATCAGCGACCGCAGTGCCGTGCAGCGGCCGTCGTGGCTGCACTCACGTGGGGGTGGCCTCATTGCTGGCATTACTGGTGCCCCCCTCCCCCACCCCCGTTAGCACACACACACCGTTGTAAAGCCTCACAAATGTGACCGCATCACCCAGAACGTGCCCCCGATCTGGTCAGATCGCGGAAGATTAGTCAGGGTTGAGTCTTGACGGTGCTATGGATGGGTGGCTACCGCGACGCACAACGGGTAGCTATCGGCTGTGGGGGGGTGGGGGGTTATGAGGTTGGCAGCAGAGGGCCGTTCACTGACCAATGTAGCGAAGTGTGAATCAACCCCCACGATCCGCACGGTGTGGGGAAGCGAAGCCCTGATCTAGCAGCGGATGGACAAAGGGTTATCTGCGCACGTGCTTGCATGTAATACTATTAACCAGTGGTGGGATACGTCAGCTTTCTGACGGATTTCGCGTCACTTTCCTCGGGATGCAAATCACATAATTGATTCTTGAGATTTTATGTTTTTAAGTGCTTAGTACCAGACTTAAAGCAAATTAGAACTGTAGACTGAGCCTGCGCTATGAATGAAACCATTGAACCTCTGGGCTGTATTTTTGGTGGTCCAAATTTGAACATTTGTTTTGTTAGAATTATCTACAAATGTTGTTCCAATACTCAGTTTTGTAGCCCTTCTGGAATACTGGAACACCTGATGATGGACGCTTGTGTTGCGCCCAAAACGTCGTGATTTATTTTATTTTATACCTACGTGACTTTACCGAAAGAACCAAAGAGTATGGATTCCTGCAGTCACGAAAGCTCCAAATCAACATATGAGTCACTCAGGATCCTGCATGTGTGCTGTATGTGATAAGTATGTAATTTATGCATTATATTTGTGAATCCATCTCTATATATGCATTGTGGGAAAGTGGTGGTATGGTGGTTAACAGACTGCGTTGGGACTGCCCTGACCTGGTATAAATTCCTGGCCACGGCTCACATCATTGGTGCTTGATATCTGAACGGGTCCAGCCCTCCCACACCTCTGCACCATATTACCAACCTGCACTCAGGAGCCTGGTCAAGTTTGGTTAAACAAACCCCGATGACCAACACAGCAAGAGGAGGCCTTCATCTCGCAGCGGATTGCAAAGGGGATTGTTAATAAAAAATCGAATTATAATATGAAAAAATATTCCATGAGCACTATAAAAAAGTGTGAATTATGTTGATTGGCCACTTTCACGTAAGTGAACGCACGATTAGGGACGTTCTGGAAGGGAATATGTTGGGAAAGACAACACTGGGCAATGCTCTGCCTGATGACTTTGAAGCAAGGCCAGTGAAATGGGAAGAAAGCTCAAGATCTAACGTTGCTTGAGAGGTAGTCTGCGCCAAAGGCTGCCCATCACTGAGCAGAGGACTAGGGAAGGTTATTCCACACTGTATGTCGCAACAGCGGTCACAGTGTGTAGGGAGAGATTCACTTTGTAGAAATATAGAATTACCACTGTTGGCTCGGGAACTCGAATGGAGATGAATGTTGCCAAACTATGTGTTTGTGCCATTGACTTGACACGTATTAATATGCATTTTCTATGAATCTATGAAACTATTAATTCGGGACAGCTTGCGTGTCACGACATTGTTTTGCAATGCGGAATCACTGCGCGTAAATATATTTGTCACGCAAAAGGCAGGGCTCATAAGTCAGCCGACCGATGTTACTGTGCCGCTATTTTGTGCAGTGTACTCTTAACAAAAAACACTTTTTCCAAGTACGTTGTATTTGTGTATGCGCTTCCATAAGTGTGCGAGTGATGTGGGGAGCAGTGCTTTAGTGGCTTGTGCACTGCGCTATTAGCCCGGTGATCTGAGTTCGATCTCCTGCCATGGCCAACATCAGTCGCGAGCGATATCTGAACTGGTCCTGGGCCTCCCCTAGGTCGACTCAGTCTTAAAAGAGTACTTGGTGCAGTATGAAATTACATCAGCACTGCGGAGACAAAGGTGGCTGGGCATTGTACTGGCAATACCCACCACGTTGTGTGTTATTCTGGCATCAGTGCTCGCGAACAGCACTTTAGCAGCGTTTCCGTGTTTACCCTAACGGTTCATAAAGGCTATATGGGGTATCTATTGTATAGGAGTTTATGGCATAGAGCTAAGCGCACTACGTGATAATGTCAGCAATTCCGATTAATTCCTTCCCAGCACAACACAGTAAATTGTAATCTCAACCTGATCTGGATCACCTTTAGATTGACTCGGCCTGAAATAAGGACTTTAACATTGGGGACAAATGGGCATCCTAGTATGCCTGATGATGGTCCTGAGGGATTCATGTAGTCCTTATGATTAAATCAATAAAAGCTATGGCCTTCAAAGGAAACGTTTATAATAGGTGATGTTTACACATTATGTGCTATGAAGAAGGGCCATTATTTAAAACGTCATCTGTTATGTGTTTTCCTTGAGGTAATTGTATTGACCGTTGTTGTGTTGAGTTTTTGCTACTCACGCATTCTTTGCATCTGAATAGGTTCCCACTTGCGGAGCTCTCGTCATGAAGGTATACAGCTGATTGGTTGGAGGGCATCCCTTGAAATTGTACGTACATAAGAAGACATGTATGTTGCTTCAAAGGGTTTAGACTTGGTGCAACAATTAAGTGCATACAAGCACCGTGAAGGAACGAACAGTTTCAGTTTAATTTATGAGGATTTACCCTGTGAGCCATTCGGCTCTTGATTTAGGTTCAACCGCAAAAAACAATAAAATTATAAGATACACCTAAAATTAATTGCACACAAATCTGAACATCACATACGTAAACAATAACATCCTACAGAAAAAGCACAACCCGTCCATGCTGCGTACAGAAAGTGCAAAAAATTCCATTTCAATGTTTGATCCCAATAACAATCATAATACAATACAGATACAATTTTTAGTATAAATCTATACTAAATAAAAACAATCGAGCCAAACCAAGCCCCTCTAAAACTTACTAAAAACAATGCTATATTAACAACGTAACAGTTTTCCAAACAAATGTGATTAAACGTTTACAATAGCGACACACACAACACACATCACTAAACCTAGCATCCTTTGCTAGCTGCATAAGTCAATCCATAACAGCCAGATTAACAATAGCAGTAGCAGCGCACTATAATCAAAATACATAATAAGTTCATACGTCGGTCATCTATAGCTATATTTTTAATTTCAGGCCACAGGATAGCAGTGGCAGCTATGGTTGTACGACTCCTCTAGAGCATTGGTGCCATTTTTAGCAAGTCTGCATCATGAAACCAGCGTCTTGAGTTCGATTCAAGGCTAACGTCAGTGGAGTGTGATCGCATAACCAGTTCGAGGCCTCCCCGAGGGCAATTCAACCTTAAACCGGTACAGAACCCTCAACACCCCTTCGCCAAGATGCAGTGACCAGTGCGGTGAAGTATGGTCCAAAAACGCACACAACTCACGTGAGTTCAGGAGGCGTTTAGCAGGAGACTGATAAGAGGCTATGAGTTAATATTATTATTACTTTGCTATTTCAACAACACCATACCCACTGTTTCATTTCAGCTGGTCACAATCTGGAAATTATTTTGTCCTCAAATTGTATGAACTTAAAGGAATTATAAGATACAATAACATTGGATTTTTAGAGATAGGTGTACCGTGCGTTCTAGTGGTAGTGCCTTATGCTGGAAATCACTCCTCCAAGCAAGCTTTGCAGCCCTGCTCATACCCAATAGAAACTGAAAGTCAAACGTTTGATTAGAGGCGACTGTTTATGAGCGTGCGTTCCTTATACAGTCAGTTCCAGGACAGTGTTACTCCAGAAAGTGCTATAACTTTGGAAGTTTGAATGGTATTGTTCTGTTCATCGTGTCCGACCCGTTACATTGCATGCGATCCAAGAATTTGGATTTGTTTTTCGAACAAAGCTCGTATTTTATTTTGATGCAAAAAGTACGGGTGGATTACGATTTCATGTTTTTTTGACATTTCTGAACAAAAATTTAAATTGCCGTTATGTGAGCGGCAGGGACACGTGGTGCCATTAGGGCTATTACATTACTTGCAGCGGAGATTAAAATGAATAAAATGGGCTCGCACAAACACCCTCGCACATTCATAAACATACATGGATAGAAGCTGCGGCGTGGTGTGTGTCCGCACAGCAAGAGACCACGTTAGCTATGTAGTACTGACATAGAAACGGGACGTACCCCCATCTAAAGTTAGGCTCGCCCCCCCCACTCGTAATATGGCATCCCTTGGCACGTAACTTGCTAGCGCTGGTTTAAACACGCTGCCTCTTGTTTTCCGCAAGCGATTCAATGACAGTGTTTTGTAGGAGAAGGCCATTGCATTGCAATGCCATTTCGACAGAAGCAACTCACTTTGTCAGTCAAGGTCAGCGGAAGATGGCTCATGGGGAGTCAAGGCCAGGCCTCGTGGAATAATCTATATATCCAATGTGTTTGTTTTACGTCTTATTCCTATATTTTATCTGGGTTTTATATGCTGTCCGCAGCATGCCGTGAGACAAAGAGTCCATTCAGAGGTCGCGCAGGGCAGTGCTTCGTGGAGTGTTATAAAAACGGTCCACGGAAGGAGATATCTGAGAACTTCTGAAAATCCCGTTAAGTGACTCCTGAGCCAGACTAGGAAGGCAACGCTTTCCACCACACACTCTGCTACGGAGATAAATATGAATCGCCTGATCGTAACTACCAGTGTTTTGTATTCTCAAAGGTGGAATTTATGAAAGTTCAAAACCAAACGCAACGTGATGATTATTGGTGAGGTTGTTGGTGTACACGCTGAAACCATCAACTCACAACGCCTGAGTCAGCTTGTTTTAATCACAGGAGGCTGAAACCCGGATTTTAAACCCAGAACCTCAGTGATGCCAGTGCAGTGTTCTGAACTCCAAGCCGCTCTGCTCCCTCAATTCGTATTCGATAAAAAAAAATGTGGTTATAACATGCTTTTGTGTTTCATTGCTTTGTTTGTTTCGTAGGGTTATGTGTAAAAATGTTACATTGCTGATTTTCCAGAACAGCTGTTGGCTGGTCTGTTGCATTTTGTCCCAAGACCAGGCCCCGGCAAACAAGTAAATACGTACAAATAACCTGATATTGTTGGCAAAAGGTTATAAAAATTCTCACTTGGCAGCAGGTTATAGTTTTTGCACATGCAGTTGTTACATTAATCTTACGTGATGGTTTTGTGTAACGTTGGACACAATGTTCAGATCACAACAACCATTAGAATTATGCATTTAGGGTGAGGGGTGGTCCGGTTTTTCGCACATTGTGCTATGAACGCACCAACCCGAGTACGATTTCCATTCGCAGGTAGTACCAGTGCGTTTCAAAGTATTCGGCTGCTATACATTTCCACGTGATAAGCCACTTCGTTGAGCTATCATTTGTGTATTCTCTTTGTTTTTTTCCGTAAAGTCACGTAGGTGAAAACAAAATAAAATAACTAAATTAAATCACGACGTTTCGGAAGCAACACAAACATCCGTCATCAGGTGTAACTGCTCCAGCAAATACTGTAGCATATGAAGAGAGCTACAGTATTTTGCTGTGGTTGTCCTACCTGATGACGGAAGCTTGTGTTGCTTCCGAAACGTCGTGATTTAATTTAGTTGTTTTATTTTTTCACCTACGTGACTTTACCGAAAAAAGCAAACAGTATGGATCCTTGCAGTCACGAAAACTTCAGATCTAGAACTATCATTTGTGGCCGGGTCGTTTCTGAAAAAGAGCTACATAGCTTAGTGGGGTCTTAGCTGGTAAAACAAAAATAGTGAAGAGTGATGAGTTGTCTAAATCAATCTTGCCAACTTGTGCCAAAACGATCCCTGTAATTGACACTGGATGGGGGGAGGGGGTGGGAGGCTTTGTTCGGCAGATGATTGACAGGGCTGTTATTGTTTTACATTGTATTATCTGAGTAGAATGTTGGTGCCGTGGTTATGTCACATTGTGCCATGAACCTGGTGACTTGTTTTATTCCTGGCCACAGGCTGACATCAGTGGCAAGCAGTGGTTCTTAACCTTGCACCCCTTTGGTTGTCAATCCTAAAAAAATGTATAATGTTCATAAATACATAGGGGTTTGATGCAACGAAGTAGTTGTACTGACGTGCCTGTGCTTAATTTGTTTTTCGATTATTTAGCTTCAAAAATTCTAGCCACGTCTCGCACCCCCAGAAAGGGCATCTCGCACCCCCAGAAGCTGCGTGCACCCCAGGTTAAGAACCCCTGAGTGGCAAAGTGATATCTCGATTGGTCTTGCGCCATCCCTGACACCAACCTGCGCTGCCAGAGTGGTGAAATATGGTGATGCGAATCTTCCTACAGCCAACGTAACAAATGGGGACCTTCATTCAGCAGTGCATTGACGAATGGCTGACTTTTTTTTCATCGTTATTATCTCGTTCATGCAGATCACTTAATGTTTAAAAAAAAATAACGGCAAGAATGATTTGCTTTTAATAATGAGACATTGGTGCGCTGTGCATTTTTATGTTTAATAAAATATTGCTTTAAAAAAATAATTGAGACCTTAGAAGGTAAAGGAAAACGCATCGACATGATAAACTTAACGGCCTGTCAGAATTCAAGCAATGGATTTGGAATACTGACCGGAACGCGTCATTGGCCCGTCCTTGTAGGAAAATATAACACCGCTTTTTAATGTCCACGCTCACGCGTGCGTACGGGCGTGCATGCGTGTGCGTGCATGTGTATGCGCGTGTGTGCGTGTGTGTGTGTACGTGTGTGTGTGTACGTGTGTGTGTGTGCGCGTGTGTGCGTGCGTGTGCGTGCGTGTGTGCGTGTGTGCGTGTGTGTGCGTGCGTGTGTGTGCGCGTGTGTGCGCGTGCGTGTGTGTACGTGTGTGTGTGCGTGTGTGCGTGTGTGTGTGCGTGTATGCCCGTGCGTGTGTGTGCGCGTGTGTGTGTGCGTGTGTGTGTGCGTGTGCGTGTGTGTGTGCGTGTGTGTGCGTGTGCGTGCGTGCGTGCGTGCCGGTGGCAGTGTGGGGGTTTCGTTGGCGTGCGACTTCGCTGTTGGGAAGCCGAGTGAGTCCAACCAATCTCGCCTGACTCGGCGCAGGCACGGAGGCACAAGGCTGCACGGTCATCTGCAGGTGGCAATGAAAAAGAAAGCAAGTCAATCTCAGAACGCATGCAATGTATTAATATGGCAATATTCTGGATAATTAAGAGAGAGAGAGAGTCCGTTTACGGAGGTGTAAGTTTCCACTGTGACGTTAGTTTTTCTAAACAGTCGGCAATCCAAGGCTGCGTTGGTGTCGACGCGATAGCCCTGCTCTGTCTCTCTCGGCAGTAAACCTGACGAAGCATGCCGGCTGCCTTTGATTCCATGCCGGACCAGACTGCACGGTTTGTTTGCATGGAAACAACCACGGATGATGTTTTTCATGCAATAAGATCTGACGTTTTGAAGATTAGTAGTTTGCCAACTATAATAATCCGCAATCATACCCTGCGAAGGCCCACTGAACATGACCTTTGCCGTTAAGTCTAAAATAGTGTTTTTTACGCCAATGCAATTGCATTTTGGAAACAAACAAAAACATTTATGGAGGTTTTTGTGAATTTGACTCGATATTTTTGAGATAAAAAAGCAACTTTCCAAAGTAAGTTGTGTTTCTCAAAACCTGCCTTTATAAAATTAAAATGTATCACGGCGGCGGAGCAAGAGGACCAGAACGCCAACAAACAACACCGCTGAGAGCGTGATAGGTGAGGGTTCATAGGTTCCTTGGGTTGAACAAAGTAACGAAAACTCAGCAAGAGAGAGAAATAGTTGATGGGAGAGTATTTTCAACTTCGAGCTGTGGTGAGGAAACAAGCGATGTGACCTGCAGTGTGGCAACGGTACGGATGGGAGGGGGCAGTCGATCTGACCGACGATTTGGCATAAAACATGTTTTTGCCACTCAATGGAGGTGATATACTGTAGGAACAAGTGCTTTGAAGGCTGGCACGCCACACGAGGAGGTTGCCAGAACCATGCCCGGCCGCCTTTGTCTCCCAGTGGCGATGTTTACACACCGCACTAGGTTTTCATTTGAGGCTGAGTCGACCTAGGGGAGGCCCAAGACCAGCTCATATAATCGTCACTGGTGTTAGGCCGTTAGCGCGAGTGGAACTCGGTTCGCCGGGTTCGTAGCGCAGCCTGGCGCTAACCCCTTGAATGCCGCTTCCTGCAAGGGGATGTCGCTTGCACAAAGACAAAGATCTCCCGTGTAGCCTTAACAGACTGTAGGGGCAAGTGCTGTTAGCGAGCACCTATGAAGGCCGAAACGGTCCACGAGGGGGTGGGTGGCCAGCACCACGCCCGACCGCCAGGTACTCATTTGAGGCTGAGTCGACCTAGGGGAGGCCCAAGACCGGTTCAGATAAACGCCACTGGTGGTGGCCGTGAGCGGGTATCGAACCCGGGTTGACGAGTTCATAGCGCTTAGACACACACACACACGCGCATTTACAAAGGCGTAGAAATGTATTCCCCGTGGAGTTGAGCAAACACACAAGGACATGGCTAAAGACTAATTGCGACCAAACCGGCAGTGAGTCACGACTGTCCTTCGGCTCTCGGGTGGCTTTAACACATGCCGTGTCGCAGTGGCACCCACTGATGATCCTTTTGTCAACGAGTGGTACTCGGGGTGCGCGCTGCGGGGCCGCGTTGCGAGAAATGGCGATCGGCGTGCGAGTGGAATTGTTAGGGGAGGGGGGGTTTGTTTGTTTCCTCGTTGAAAATTATTTGCGCGGGGCTTAAAATGCTGCGCTCTGGACAGTCGGCGAGCGAGGGAAACGTTCGTCAGCTGTCAGCGTCTTAAATTTAAAAGCAAACGGGTCGCTGTTCTTCAGTGGCTCACTCTCACTTATATCCCAAACGCTATTTCCAGGAACTGTGTTCAACCTTTGGCGTCCCCTTTTTCTTTAGAGCACGAGCCGCATTGAAAGGCTAAATGTGGAGAGTCATTCTGGGAATAGCATCAACACGTTGACGAGGAGCACGTGATGACTTCCGTGGCGTCTCAACAAATTGACGTCGGACGCTTTTCGTGTGTAGGAATAATTGCAATGAAGACCTACGGATACGTTTGAGCCGAGGTAAACAAAGGCAAAAGCATCATCCCTCTGCCATAGTCCTCAATATTAGAATTCTCGTGAAAATACCGCAGCTCAGGCTTGCAGAAGATTGTCATTGCGTTAAATCTATGGGTAGGTTAATGGTTCAATGTTGGCATTTAAAACGCCAGTGTAAATCATAATTACGGATGTCAAAGGTAAAGGTGCCGCCCTGTAATTGCTTGCTCAAGCCACTGCTGGCGGAACGGCCTCCACTAGAGGGAGATCTACGGAGCCCATCTAGAGGATGCATTGGCCTACTCTTTCATGCTGGCCAGATGTTAACTACCTCGCCTGGTATACAGGAGGTCGTGGGTTAGATCCCCACCCTGCATGTTTCGGAGTTTGCGTGTCTCTCTCTCCCCGTGGTCGCTTGGATTTTCCTCCAGGTCCTCCGGGTTTTCCCTCCACATGTATAGACGTGCTTTTAGAGTCTTTGGCCGCTATACATTTCCACGTGATAAGCCACTTCGTTGAGATATCATATTTGCCCAGGTCGCTTCTAAGGAAGAGCTATATAGCTCAGTGGGCCTTACCTGGTACCATTTAAATGGTTTAGTTTTAGTTTCGGCGTCTTCCATGAGGTGGGACTACCCGCACTTGATCCAACCACACATAACCTGCCAAATAACCAACTGGCATGTACCCATTCACACTGCCACACCAGGAGATCGAATTGAACAGGTAACCTCTGAATTGCAAGTCCTGTGCACTGACCAGTACACCGCGAGCCTAATTATGAAATATCAATGATAATAATTATCAACAGGCTTTCGAGAATGAGTGACCAAATCTTCAAGGGCTCAACAATAGCAGCCCAGCCCTGATGTGTACGTGTTTTGTAATTTGCAAAGCACTGTTAGCATGACGTAACCTGCGTAAAACAACGCTGACGTTCTTCAAATGGCATTTAAATTGTCCTCCTGCTCTCTGGCGGGTTGGTTCATTAAGGCAGTAGGTTGCTTTTTTATTTAAGACTAACTTAAAATTTTCCAGAGAAAATGTTTAATTAAACAATGGCTTCGTCATTATTTTTTTACGTTGGCCATTGTCACCACCGTGTAGCACAATCAGCATTGTTTGTGCGGGGTTTTTTTACGTGCCCTCTGGGAGCTTGCGTAGCTTCCCATGCGCTGTGCTCCCAACCGAGTGACCTCAGCTGCTGTTTCTAGCCTCCTTCATCATTAGCAGCCAGGTATGTACATGTTGAACATCTGTCGTACTAGATGTAGCCAACCATGCTAATCGGGGGTGCGAGAAAGGTCGATAAACTAAACACGATTATTTTTTTAAATAAATAAGCCATGGTCAATCTACTGCTGGATGAAGGCCTCCACAAGCTGCCACCTCTCGTGTAAAAATCCACCTATAGCGTCTGCCATGAACTAATTATCTGCCCATGAACTAATTATATCACTTCCATCTCCTAAGGGGACATTCTGACGGACACGTTCCATTCCCTGGCTGCCACTCCGCTATTATTCTTGCCCATTGGCCATCATTTCTTCTCGTGGTCTGGCCTGCCCCAAGACACTTACTTTTGCATCGGTCATGGGGGGGAGGGGGGGTGACCATACTTCACCACGCCACTTGGCGGAAGGGCCTCCACTCAAGGAAGTTCTAGAGGGCCCCTCTAGAGCTTAATTTTGGCTGAGTCCACGCTGGCCAGACATTTTTGGAAATTGTGCGAGCACCCACGCTTTTCCCCCACCACGCATCATTGTGCTCATTGACTTACTGTGGTGTACCCAAAGCCACTGCCCGGTGGACAGAGGCGTGGGGCGGGCGGGCTTCAGGAAGCAATGCCCCGATTGTTTTAACTGCCACACCGGGGAGGTCGAACGGTGACCTCTGAATTGCGAGTGGAGTGTGCGAACCCCGTGACACCATCCCTTGTCCAAGGTGACGCAACCTGAATTGGTAAATGTCCAATGCTGCCTGCAGCTTCTGGGAAATGCATTTACATGAACTCACCGCCGTGCCAGACGCTCACCCTCTTACTTTAATCTGGGCAATTTTATCGACGGCCACGGTGAGTTTTCAATCTAGAAGCACATTTGTTTTCATCGCTAGATTGGCCAGCATTTATTTAATACATTTTCTTATTTAACTAACAATCGGCTTTCGCGTGCTCACCTGCTTTAAATGCAAATGCGTCATCACTTTAAAGAGTCCCAGGTGCGTTTGCTTCAATGCCAGGTTCCGTTTCCGTGGGTTGAATTTATAGGAAGCATGGACGCAGGGCGACCAACGGGAAAGTGAGGTCACCCGTGGCATCGCGCTGGCAAACTTTGCCACGTGCGTGTATGTTAAAAGCCACATCGATACTGTGGTTTACGCGACGTGACACATTTGGGACGCGTAGCTGCTGTGAAGCGGTGCTTATGACGAAGGGAAATTCCGATGGGGAAGTCCTCGATTAATTATTGGGCAGGGTTCGATGGGAGCATCGAATCAACCGGACGTTTGCCCAGGAAGATGGAGTTGTAGCACTGCACTTAACCCGATTTAATGAATGTAGTTGCAGGATGATTGAAGTTGACCTTTAAATAACACCGTATCTCGAACAATCATACTGCGCGGGGATTGGCTCACCGAGCGAGCGACATACTACTGGGCATCTGTGGGAGAAGAGCTTCACGGCTCATCGGATTTCTCCAGGACAAATAAAGATTCTGATTGAAATGCCCTGCTGCCCAGAGGCCAATTGCAGCCGGTGGAGTAAATATGTGGATGGGGCACGGAAGCACGTGGGGGTGGGGGGAGGGGCGGGAGGGGAGCAGGAGATGTGGTGAGGGGGGGGGCGCAAATGCAATTTCGAATCTTTATAATGAGCAGGCTCGTTTTGTTAAGGATTTTTACTTTGTATTTTTTTTTTCACGAGTGGGACTCAGCCCTCCCGGCCCCCAAATGACAAGCTGCCACTGCCAATGTCCCAGTCTAATCGTGAGTATGGGTTCTCTGAGTGTACATGGGCAGTGCAGATACAGCCTTTTGTCAACCTTTTGGTGGATGAGAGCCTCCCAACGCCATACGGATCACGGGGATTATTTGACAATGCTGTGAGGGCCGGTGAAGGTGGGTAGCATATTTGTGAGAGCATAAAAGTACAGTAAAACAATACATTTTGCTGTTCTACCCTCTGCTGATATCCACGCAGCCTACAGCATCGTGTTATGCGTGGTGGTGACTCATCCAAGCACCTTCCAGGCTCAACCATTCTTAGCCTCCGTAACAAAAAAGTAGTAGCAGATAACAGGATTCATTTAAAGAGTGGCGGTGCAGTGGCCAATGCACCGCCCTATGAGCCTGGGTATCCCAAGTTCGATTCTTGACCATATCTCACATCAGTGGCGAGTGAAGCGAAAGCTGGTCCCGGGTTTTCCCCACTTCACCGGCCTGTGCTGACCACCATGGAAAGTGTGGTCAAACGTTCCCCCCATGACCGACACATATGTGGGGAGGCCTTTATCCTGCAGTGGATTGACAAAGGGGCCACACGTCCAATTGGATGAATGTGGCACTTGCAGGAAACCGCTTCGGATTGCAGCGTATTTTTTTTTTTACTTTATTTGAACAAGAGCCAGGTACAAAGCACGGGTGACGGTGAGAGAGCGAGGGGGTTGCAGGTATCATCGCGGGTGACAAACCCGATTCCAGGTGCCTACGGGGGCAGCGGAGAAGAGAAGGGCAGTTTGGTTCACTGCCTTACTACTCACGTCGGGAAAACGTTCGGGAACGTGGTATTTTTTTAGGGAAGGAGGATATACACAAACAAAACCGTAAAATAAAATATCATACGGCGTGCCTGTCGTTGTTGTAGGAACCCTTCCGGGGGTAGCGGCTGCCCCCATGCCAACCCATGGAGTGGTTATGGCAGGAAGACCGTCCCCTCCCTTTGCCATTCATTGTTAAGCTCCGTTATTAAAGCAACATTTAAAAAAAATGTAAACTTTAACTTTGTTTACAGTCCCATTGCCAACGGCGTGCCAGTTTTTTAAAATAAAAAAATGCACAACGGCGTGGGTACGAAGCGTCAACCCCAAACTCTGCAGACCCCACCCATCATTAACGCTGTGTTATTACAGTGTTATGTACGTACGTTTAGTGCAGCGCTTCATTAACTTAATTAAATGTGTGCTTTTATGGACACCGACTACCAAATGCAGATAATTAGAATGGTGTAGATGTACAGTACTTATAGTAATTTGGATCCTGCTGTTATCAAAACATATTTTTGCTAAAACACGTTCAGTATCAAAAACCTCTTGGTGCAATTTTACAGGATTATATCATAGCCACATTTATGTGACGTAAACAAGAGTTGAGTTATGAAGTTAGAATGAAGGGGAGAGCAGTGATACATTAATTGGTGCACTGCGTAATGAATCCAGTGAACTGCATACGCTCCACATGCGAAAATGCATTGAATAACACACAGTTTGGCTTCTGCAAAGGACTAGGCACAAGAGAAGCAATCTTCTGTCTACAGATACTACTCCAGCGATGCTACGAACATGAAAAAGAAGTGTACATCTGCTTCATAGATTACGAGAAAGCCTTTGACTCAGTAGACCACGACCGACTAGTAGGTCTATTAAAACAACTGGGACTAGATAAAAACGACATCAACTTCATCATTGCTCTTTATTGGCAGCAAACAGCCCAACTCCGATATGACAACGAATTGACAGACCCAACACCAATACAAAAAGGTGTACGACAAGGCTGCCCACTGTCACCGAGTCTTTTCAACATCTACTCGGAGCAGATTTTTGATCGAACACTAACAGATAAAAACATTGGTATTAAAGTCAATGGACAATACATCAACAACATCAGGTATGCCGACGACACTGCACTGCTGGCCGATTCGGAACAAGACCTACAAAAAATCTTGGACGAGGTTGCCGCAGAGAGTCAAATATGGGGCTTACGAATTAACAAAAAGAAAACAAAGGTTATGAAGGTCAGCCGAACTACAAGTGAAATAACAATCAAGCTGGGCAGCGAAAAATTGGAACAAGTACACCGATTTAAATACCTTGGTGTAATCATTGACGATCAGTTGAACCATGAAGTCGAAATTAAGAGCAGAATTGAACAAGCAAGGCAAGCATTTATTAAATGGAAAACACTCCTTGCAGACGGCAACTTGAGTACATCACTGAGACTGCGCACACTGAAACGCTACATCTGGTCAATTTTGCTGTATGGAGTAGAGACGTGGACACTGACAACAACAGCAACAAAAAGGCTCGAAGCTTTTGAAATGTGGCTGTATCGAAGAATGCTGAAAATCCCATGGATAGCCAAAACCACCAATACACAAGTTCTGCAAGATATGGGCACTGACAGGCAACTGCTGAAGGCCATCATTAGCAGGAAGTGTTACTACCTAGGCCACATTGCCCGAAACGACCACAAATACCAGCTATTAAAGCAAATCCTGGAAGGAAAAATCGAAGGGAAAAAACGACCAGGACGGCCAAAAACGACATGGCTCAGTAACATAAAAACATGGCTACAATTAACAACAACACAAACTCTACACGCCGTGCTAGACCGGGACCAATATCATCGTGAAGTCGCACACGCCGTTAGGCAGCATTAAAGAAGAAGAAGAACTGTATATTCTTTGGTTCTTTCGGTAAAGTCACGTAGGTAGAAAATAAAAGAAATCACGACGTTTCGGGTGCAACACAAGCGTTCACCATCAGGTGGGAAAGCCAATTATTGTACCACTGCTCTCCCCTCCATTCTAACTTCATAACTCAACTCTTGTTTACGTCACATAAATGTGGCTATGATATAATCCTGTAAAATTGTACCAAGAGGTTTTTGATACTGAACGTGATTTAACAAAAATATCTTTTGATAACAGCAGGATCCAAATTACTTTAAGTACTATCCATGTGAAAATCGCTGAAGAGCAGCATCGGTGCTAAAGCTCGTTAACGTGAAAATGTACGTGCCGAGTGTGAGCTTCTGATATGTATTCATATCTATGTCCTCAATATGTCTTTGCCATTATAAATTGTGGCTTCACATCTGCCTTTCCTCCCCCCCTTAAAATAAATGCACCATTAAGTTTATAATCAAGCGGGTAAATAGTCTTAGTTATTTAGCGATAACTTAAAGGTCCTTTCAAACAGACATATAACAAGTCGGGGTTGCGCAACCAGAAGGCATTGGTTTGATCTGCCCGTGTGGTAGTTTAATTAATGGGCAAGATGATTAAATCCCTTCTCTTCTAGCCACCCAGGAGCATAAATGTGTACACGGCAGTTAACCGATCAGCAAATTGTCTGCGTTGGGGTAATACGTAGCTACTCCCACCACTTGGACCCCACGGTGGTGAGATGTTAACTACCTAGCCTGGTATGCAGGAGGTCGTGCGTTCGATCCCGACCCTGACGCCTGCTGTATATTTGGAGTTTGAATGCCTTTCTCCCCGTGGTCGCGTGGATTTTTCTCCGGGTCCTCCGGTTCTCCCCCCCCCCCTCCCACATTTAGAATCAACGTGTGTTTAAAAGTATTTGGTCACTGTTATAAATTTCCACGTGATAAGCCACTTCGTTGAGATATTATTTATGGCCAGGTCGCTTCTGAAAAATAGCTACTAGCTCAGTGGGCCTTACTTGGTATAATAAAACATTGCTTAGTTTATTTCCGGTGCCTCTGGCCAGCGTGGAAGAGTAGGCCTAATACCCCATATAGGTTTGGCTTCGAGTTTCCTCTCGGGTAAACCACTCCACCAGGAGTTGTATAAGCAATCTATGAAACTATTTTTTGTTTATTTATTTTTAACCAGGAAAGAAGCGACCTGGCTCCAAATGACAGCTCAACTTAGTGGCTTATCACGTGGAAATGCTTAGCAGCCAAATCATCTAAACGCGAGTTTCTTAATGTGGAGGGAAAAACCGGAGGCACCCGGAGAAAAATCCACACGGCCACGGGGAGAGAGGACACGCAAACTCTAAATATACAGCAGTAGGCGTCAGGGTCGGGATCGAACTCGCGACCTCCACTATCCCAGGCGAGGTAGTTAACATATCCTAGCCACCGTGATGATGATGAGAGAAAGACACGCAAACTCCAAATATACAGCAGCAGGCGTCAGGGTCGGGATCGAACCAACGATCTCTTGTGTGCCAGGAGAGGTAGTTAACATATCGCCTCCAATCGATTACAGGGAAAAAGACTGCACAGGCTGCACAATCCTAATGCCAGTTTCGTGTTCCCGTTTGCCGTGAATGTGTTTTTACACGTGAAAGAATTAACGTAAAGCTGAGAATTCACGATTGCATTCTTCACGGCTGCAATCATTGCACACTCGCAGCTGGAACAACACGCTGGCCATGCAGTAGCGGGCGACACATTTCAAATAGCTGCCATAGTTGTATAAAAAAATCAGCAGAGAAAACTAAAGTTGCGAAGAAGAAGAATAAGAAAAATGCAACGCCCCATGTGTTTATATTTTGAGGGTGAAAGAAGAATAAGAAAAATACAACGCCCCATGTGTTTATATTTTGAGAATGAAAGTTACGTGAATAATTATGGAATGAATGCATCGTCGTTGCCAAAATCCGTGCAGTCTCTCCAGTTCTCTAATGGTGGCTTCTTGTTTTTTTGTTGGTTCAAGGTGAGAAGGGAAAGCAGTTGAGGAGCTTTGCTGCTTGCTTGCTGATGCTGCTGTGCAACGCACTGCACGCGTCTCCCACAGCAAGGCAACTTCAGTGCAGCTGCTGTATCTGCCAAGGCTGTCCGAAAAAACGAATGAGCGTTAGGTCCTTCGAGACTAAATGCTGCGAAAGGAAAACTTTCGGCTACAATAGATATAGTTCAAGGTCAAGATGCCGGCATAGCCATGTCAACGTAATTTCACTGCGTCTCGCTGCCTCTTACACTCAACCCCATAGGTGTTGAAGGCTGGCACTCGACCTTTAAGACCTGCCCTTATAATATCCCACCATCTGGTTACCGGGACTTGCTTTCGCCTTGGTCAGTGACCTATGGGGGCCACCCCTATGCCTCTGTCAGTAACATGCGCTGAGCTTTGCATTGCTTTGCTTGAGATCAACGGATTATATAAAATATTGTGTTGTTTAATCGGGCTACGTTCTGTTATTTCGTTCTGTATTCTTGTTTTAACATTAGCTGGTTAAAATTAGATTTTGAGCTTTCGTGACTGCAGGAATTACTCTTTGGTTCTTTCGGCAAACTCACGTAGTAAGAAAAATAAATTGAATAATAGCATACGACGTTTCGATTGCAACACAAGCAATCATCATCAGAGAGCCGACTCTCTGTGTTGTATTGCATTATATTTATAAGTTTACTAAGTTTGTTTTCTCTCTCATTCGTACCTGATGATGACTGCTTGTGTTGCAATCGAAACGTCGTATGCGATTATTTAATTCATTTTTCTTTCTACGTGACTTTACCGAAAGAACCAAAGAGTAGTTAGCTGGTAAATACATCCCAAAAGCCAAACGCTTGCTCAAATTTCATTTGAACAAAAAACAATAGAGAAATGCGACCGAGTGGCGGTACCGTGGTTAGCGCACTGCGCTACGAACCCAGCGACCTGATTTCGATTCACGATTACCACGACCATCAGTGACAAGTTACAATAGAATCCATCCGACTACCCTTCACCCCCCCCCCCCTACCTGCACTGAAGTACTCCATGGCGAAAACAAAAACTCATGACTAACATGGCATTGGGCGAGGCGTTCATTCATTGATAGAATTTAATACGGTGTACCTTTTTCGCAGATACAACGTAACGTTTTACAATTGTCATCGTGCAAATAAATTCGCGGGGGAGGGGGGAGGTTGTGACCGCTAATGCATTGCGGTTAAACATTCTTTGGAAAATATTTAGAAAAAATAAAGCCACGGCACATTCCTCTCTCTCTCTCGTTTTTTTTTTTGGGGGGGAATTGAATTTCTAAACTGCTCATTTGTTTTTGTATTTCGCCCAACCCTCGTAAAAATGCTGCGGTGCCCCCAACTTAAACAGAATGCCGCATGCATGCAGGCAGGCCTACCTCTCAGAAGTCGGCAGACATTCCTAAAGCCTTAGAGAGCTGAAATCTTACCGCGCAAACAGCTGACACTGACATCCTTGGTGCAAGCAGCCCATGTGCCGACTTGCTGTGTAACTGGAGCATATGTTTTGCAGCTGGGCCATGCCCTAGGTAATGGTGTGCAGGATTGGGCGAGGGGGTGGACTGGGGAAGGGGTGGGTAGCGAGGGTCAAGAACAAGCGTGGAAACGTCGAGAGAAACACAGAGAGCAAGACACAAAGGCAGAGAGACACACCACGCGTTATCTCCTGGCCAGACTTGCGCGAAGCAGCAAGCGCAGCTGCGACCGTCTAGCGACGCTCCAAGGGTCTCTGGATGGGTCCCGAGATTTGCGTTCCGCAGAAATGCACAGTCGCTATGGAAACCCATCTGCGTCTTCTGCTCTTTGCAGTGTTGTTATGTTTCATATGCTTATTTTGAAAACCAATTATCCCAAGCCACGGATGTGATCATTTCCTCAATTTTAATCGTTTTTGAAATCATTTATATTATGGGAGGCTCGGGGGTTAGGTGATACAAAAGCGCCGCTGTGGGCGTTGACATAACTGCGGCGTTGCTCCATTTTTCTTTAAACAAATGTGACGTCCACCAAGGATGTGGAGCGGTGAAGTCAGTTCGTGTCCAGGGTGGATAATTGCATCGCTGCGTCGTGAGAGGCGACGGCCGCTTGGGAAGGACCTTCATCAAGCAGTGGATTGACCATGGCTGACGGTGTTGTTCGTCAATCGTGACGTGATTTTTGTTTTTTCCATGGCGTGGGGCAATGAGCTCCCTGCAGCCCGTGCGGATTCACGGCTGGCTTTCAAGCTCCCCGACAATTCCGACGGCAGACAATGCTCGTGTCGATGTTGTGGCGAGAGATTAGATGCGTTTGTGTGCATTGTAAGATTCGTGCATCACTGTGTGGGGGCCCCCATTGCTGTGTTGTTGTGTATCTGAAACACTGTAGCCCACATCAAACGTTCTTTACAGCCTTTATAGTGGCATCTACCAGCTCGAACTATAAAGGCCGTTTGATGTTATTTTCTCTCTACAGATCCCACATGGTCCCTTCCTGTATTTTCCACGCAGGGAAGTGGGTGGGAGCACTGAGCAGCCCCATCTGTACTGGGATGAAGCACATGTGACCCCCTGACCCTAATCCCACCTCCCCCCAACAACACAACCCCCCTCCGCATCCCCACAACAGGCCACCATATAACGCAGTAACTCACGTTGAGTGTTTTGCCACTGTGGGGGGAAATCGCTTTGTGCGATGCTAAACTGGGCCCCGCTTGCCCATGTTACGCCCATGCTGGGACGGCTACAAGGCCGAGTGCTCGCAACGCTGGCCGCTTGTCGCAGACGCTTTGTGCTTCGAGCCCAGAGGCCACCCTGGATCAACACTGCGGGCGTATTAGACGTGAAATACTACGCGCTTTACAGCGGACGAGACACGCCGTGATGTTGTTCGAAATTGAGTAGGCCGTGCCATGGTGTCATGGTGTCATGCTCCGTATTTTTGTTTTTCCAAATGTTGAAATGACCTGCAGATTACGTAATGATCAGACTATCCCCACTTGTGAAACGTAACGCCATCGTGACAGCCTTGCCCTGTAGGAACCGCGCGAATACCAAATGTAGTGAACTATCAAGACACACTGTGGTCATCCAGAAGACACCGTACCAACGTTTGACGACGCATTGCACCGCTCCACAAATACGAAGGAGAGACATCACAGCGACACACCAACTCTACTCCTGACGCGGTTGTCCGGCTTGACCACCTGAATGCGACATGGTAGTTGTTGCTCTGCATCTACATCAGCCACATACGAAAGAAGAAGAAGAAGCATTTGCGATTAGTGTTGATGAGTGGCATGAACTGATGATCAAATGCCGGGTCCTGAGGCGCAAGTGATGCCCTGATAATTGGCCCATGAGCCCACGCTGATGCCTGACATCCCGTTTTCTCTGCCAAAGCGGATGGAAAGCCAACCACAGAGACGGCGCTTCCATGAGATGGAAGCGCTGATAGAGTAATTGCCATGATGGAACGGATGCGTGTGTGGTTACAGATCAACATGCAATCTCGCTCACGGAAGATAAGCACGGCGCGCTGACGAATTGCCGCATGGTTCATCCATGTCCGTCCATCCTGTTAAGGGAGTGAAGCGTCCGTCGGATGTTGCTTGTTGAAATTTGGAAATTTGCACGGCGGCGTTGCCATCCTTGTGAAGGAGATGCTTAGCTCAATGAACTGTAGCAGGTTAAATAAATGTTGGTAGGCAGAATACGTACATGAGTGCATCCCTTTGTGGAAAATCTACCTGTGCTTAGATCAAACGTAGTGTGTTATTGTATTCATTACCCTTTGGCGTCTTCCCACCAGTGTAATGTAAACATGTGTTGCTCATTCATAATAACGTTGTTTTGGGGGTTAGATCACGTAAGTATGATTGGGTCGTCAACCAGCCACCACCCGGCACAGCCAATTAGTAAATTTTGCAACGTAGACAAAACGTGCCAATTCGTTACTACTTCAGTACACTGGTGTGTCAGAGAATAAACACGCAACATTTACAATTCGAGTACGACGCTTCGCTGGTAATTACATCCAGCATCATTGGGCGAAACTTCGCGCTCAAATTGTAAATGTTGTGGGTTTACTCTCCAACACACCGGTGGCCTGAAGTAGTAACTATGGTAATTGACACGTTTGGTGTACGAGATACATCTCACTGATTGGCTGTGTCGGGTGGTGGCGGGTTTGACGGCACATACTTGCACGATCCAACCCCAAAAAAAATTCTGAATAATATTGGTCACGAAAGCCTACGCGACAAAATGTGTTGCTCACATCAGAATTGTGCTTTTATCAGTTGTGCTTATATCTAGCAACTATTGGTATTATAGTTTGTATAGTTCTTGAGTTGATGAATAATGAATACAAATATGTCATGTTGCGAAGCAGCCCGCCTGCTGTATTGTTTCACCTGAGGACGATGGCTTGTGTTGCTATCGAAACGTCGTGATCTATGATTTTTTTTACCTACGTGACTTTACCGAAAGAACCAAAGAATATGGATTCCAGCAGTCACGAAAGCGTCAAATCAAGAGTGATGTGAGAAGTTGCAGCTCTCGTACCCGAATGGTGGGTGACGAGGTTGTCTCATAGACGCCTTGACATCTTGTGAAGGATACAGAGAAGTTGCTGATCGAGGAAAAGAGAGAGATGCAGAAAAGAACATAAAACGACACAGAGAAACATTGAGACATTGAAGAGAGAGAGAGAGACGCGGTGAAACTTTGAAGGATGCAGAGAACGAGAGAGATGAATTACAAATGAAGAGACAGAGGTGGACAACCCTGCCACGTTGATGAGGCCCAAAGGAAGCGCATGTTTTAAAAAAATGGGAATAGGTTTGACCCTTTCTGGCAATAAAACTGGTGTTAAGATGTTCAAACACCAAACAGAAGATTCTATTTGTCGTTTGAACATCTTAAAACTCATTAGGGACTCATTAACAAGGCAGGGTTGTCCACATGTCTCGCCGTGTATTTGGCGTTTGAACATCTTAACGCCTGTTTGATTGCCAGAAAGGGTAGAACTTATTCTTATTTTTTCATGCTTTGATAACTGGCAAAATGGTCCTGAGTGCACGTGTGTTCGTCCAGAATGTCATGTGTTGGGGATGGCCCATGTGGGTGAGTTGCTGACTCTGCATCACTTACCAAGTACTAAACAGTCAAAAGACTGCCTCTTTGTCTTTCTCAGCCGATTGTGGTTACACCTCTTGGCACTGAAACGCGCATTATGGGCGCTATGGAAATCCCAGCCTCATTCCTTGTTTCACCGTATACGTGAGATGTATGCCTCAGCTGCAATGTATGTTGAACTTCTTTCGCACCGTACTTAGCCAACCATGCTAATCGGAGGTGCGGGGAAGGACAGCAAACTAATCACAAAAAAGCATTTCTAAAGAAATTAGATTTAAATCTAGATTTAAAAGTGCATAGCTCCAGTGGCTTCCTAATAGCAGAGGGAAGAGCGTTCCAGACTGCTGCAGAAGCGCACCTGTAAGCACGTGGTACGGTAATCGGCTATCCAAAAGCCGCTGCTGTGAGGATGACCAGAGTTCGTGTGATGATGGTTTATGCTCCTTGACGAGGTCAGCAAGGTATTGTGGTTATTGTGTGGAAATCACTTTGCGTGTAAGTGTGACCTTATAATGCAAATTGCAACACTTTCCACAGATTCGTTTTGGCAGCACAGGTGCCACGGTTTCCTTGTGTGTGATTGGCAAGAACGGCGTGCCTGCTCATAAATAGCATTTCACAAATTCCATATGGAACTTACGTTAAAACAGTGCCCCTTCCAATTCGGCCAAATCCAGTGAAAATCACATTTTAGGCACGAATGCAAGTTCAAAGTCAGTCCATCGCTGTGCACATATTCCAATAAGCGCGTGTCAATTTCAACAAAATCCAAATGGGCAGAATTACGTAACTTAATATTGTATGTTGAGCTGCACAATAGATACGAAGTTGTACAGTAAAAGGCACTGCTTCTACCACGCGTTTGTCCGACTCATGTGGGGTCCCCTGTCCTTGCCAACATTTTCCACACTGCCCTCTTCTGCGCCATCTCTCTTTCCGATCCTCGTGCGACCATTCACAGTAAAAGACACGCATTTTCCAAATACTAATGATTTACATCGAATTATTGAAATTAATTGCCTAGCATCTGGCCCCCTTTTTTTCCTGTCTAAATAGGCCAGCCTTTTCAACAATTGTACCGGTGTCCATTGGGTTCCTTAGTTTTTTTATTGGCAGGAGAAATATTTCAAATATAGGCCAAGTGAAATAAGGAATGGAATATCTAACGGCCTAATTTTTTGGAAGAGGCGAGAATAAAAGCAATGCACCATTCAGAGGGAGAAAACTCTGAAACCAGAGGTGTGGATCTGTAAGCCCAAATGAAGCAAAGCATCTCTTGAGAGTAGTGTGACCGCACAGGAGTGCATTAAACTGAAAATGAGGCAGCCAAACACGTTTTGCTAATTTACTGCGTGAGAAACTGTTGTCATGGCCATGTCATAGATTTTCTGGACGGAAAACCCAGACAAGGCGGCCAAGTGATGTGGAGTTACAGCATTTTCCGCTGGCTTTTGCTGCAACTCTGCACTACTTTGGCCATCTATTGCGCATGCCTTGACTGCGAGCCAAAATGTGTTTGGGAGGTAGCGAGGGTGGAGGTTTCGTAGTCGACGTTGGTAAGGGTTGACGAATCTAAAGCCTCTTTGTACTCCTCCACCAGTCCATGCTCCTAATACCTCTAAACGACGCCTGAGCTGTCAATGACCACAGTGTGTGTGTGTGCGTGTGTGTGTGTGTGCGTTTGTGTGTTTTTCTAAGTCGACACCTCTTCTCCACGTGTCTGTGAGCGCGGGCGTAATTCAAAGGGGGTTCTTGTGTCGTGCTCATTGGGTTTATTGGGCTGCTGCTCCTGAATTTTATACACCGAGGACCTCATTTATGCTGCTGCCGTGACCGCTATGTAATCTTGGCTTTTGAAAATAATTGGAGTGAGAAAAAAAAACAATTAATGAACAGGGCCCCTTTTGTACCATAAATATGAGCCATCGCTAAGTCAGATAGAGAGAGAGTGTGTCTGTGTGTGTGTTGCCTGGAACGACCAGCTAACAATAGCAAACAGCCAGATGACACAAGCGTACCAAGAAAATACGAGCCAGGTTGAAAGCAATGTCCGTGTATATTTTTTGTTCGTTTCATAAAGTACCTGCAAAAGCTAACGCGTCTTCCCCACATGCCCTCACTGCGGCTTATACTGCCACGTGCCGTAACTTTTTTGTCGCGTCGCGTAAAATAAAATGAAAAGTAAATTTACACTCGGATGACGAATGCTCACACCAGGCACGTGTCAGACTTGACACGTGCACACTGGACGTGGCCGGGGCATTGAGTCAAGGTGAAGTCCAGCTCGCAACGAGGAGCAATGCTGCGCTCGTCTCCCGAGCCAGCGGTGGAAATTCTACATTCCTATGGCGGGCGGGGGGGCCCGAGTCTATCCGTAGGACAGCCGCTTTTTTATGGCTTGCCGATTATCGGAGCTATTTTCTCACTTGGCAATTGCAGAATCCCGGTGCTGTGCTAGGAGGAGAGCTGAAGACGTATTGAAAGTGACCAATAAATATCCATATTCTTAGGTTTTTTCGGAAAAGTCACGTGACTTTACCGAAAAAACCTAAGAATATGAATCCTTGCAGTCACGAAAGCTTCAAATCTAGAATAAATATCCAGGTGAATCAAACACGCTTGCTAGGGTCAGAGTGCCAAGGTCAAAATACCCTTGGAAGGTCGTCGTTGCACATTAAGAGACGTGGGAGGCTTTTGAAAGAGCAAGTTTCGTGACGTACGTGATCACCATTTGCAACAGAATGTTAGGACATGTGCCTGCACCTTTTATCCTTCTGCGAGCCTGCAGGAACAAGAATGACATGGCAAACAGCATGGGCATGCATTATTACATCATCATCATCATCAACCGGGATCTATCGACTGTCGGGTGAAGCCTTCCCCGAGCCATCGTCATCATTCGCAGCATCTCGATGCACCGATTAATCTCGCTCCTGCGCACGAGTTGACTGCGTCTCTCCGTCTTCTTCGTGGATGCCACCACGCCACGAGTCTCAAACTAACTGCCAGCATCCCTTCTCGTGATATGTTCTGCTCAAGCCCATTTACTTTTCTAAAGCGGTGATGTCTCTAACTTGTCTATACTCCCGTGTTCCGCACGTTCCTCTATCTGTCTCTCAGTGTAAATCCAGCACGTGCCTCTCCCATGCTTTATTTATACAATTGTCATGTTTTGTTCTAGTCTCTTTGTCAATTTCCATGTGTCTGATTAATGTGGCACAGCATGTATGTATTTAACACGTAGGCTTTCGCGACCAATATTATTCATAATCAACGTTTTTGGGTTTAGATCGCGTCGGGTAGTGGAGGGTTACGATACATTTATAAATAACGCGATCTAAACCCAAAAACGTCGATTGTGAAGCATGTATGTATGTTGAACCTATTGCGGACTGCACGTAGCCAACCGTGATCATCGGAAGTGTGGGGGAAGGACAACAAACGAAACACAAAACGCGTTCCTAAAGAAATACTTTTCAATTTAGATTTAAAAGTGCATGGCTCCAGTGGCTTCCTAATGTCGGAAGCAAGAGCGTTCCAGAAGGCCGCATAAGTCCATCTGAAAGCGCGCGATGCGGTGACCGCCTTTGTGAGGATAGCGAGCCAAAAGCCGCTGTGAGGATGACCGGAGTTTGCACGATGGTTTATGCTCCTTGACGAGATCAGCGAGGTACCGTGGTTCATTTGTGGCAAGAACTTCGTGATTAATGAGTGCGACATTATAAACAGCAGGTAATATACACCAATTAAAAGCTTATTACGTTTGGAACATTGATATGCTACTTTTCACTGTGAAGTAACATTTTGCCTAATCACTCCAATCTGCTCTCTAAAGAATGTTGTTTCCTGGTCAACTTTTAATAACTGCCCTAGGTATACACACTCTGATGTGTTGCCAGTTTTATTCCTCCAACGGATGTCTTCAAATGTTTTCGGAACTTGTTGTACGTGACTTTTGTTTTCGTCGTATGTATCTCTATCCCAACTCGGCAGACTTATTTATTGCATTTTTCTATATTCTCATGTTGATTAACGAACAAGCCGCATCCACGGTTATTATAATGACTTTCAGCAGCAAATCCAAGATGGTTAATCGTTTCTGAATTCGTGTTTGCGTCTTCATTTCTCCAATGCAATTTTGTAAAAAAAAATATTATGTCGCCGTGAATAACTTTCGCCTTTTCGAATCAAAAGTGTACCAAGTTATACTGCTTCCATCTTTCATGCTGAGCACGCTGCATGATTTATGAAACATGTGGAGTTCCTTTTGGGAATAAAACGGCCCCTTTGCCAGTACAAAAATGTAGAATCACAGATGCCGTTACTTTTTTGCCAGATTTTTTTGTATTTAAAATTAGGTCCATATGTAAGAAAAGTAAAATAAAACCCGACCTCTATAAAATGTGGGTTATGTCTGACAGTCGTTCAGTTGAACAAAAGTTACGAATATGTTTGCTTGAATTATAACACGCCAGATGTGGTGCTTTAAGATTAGTGAGAAACTATGTATTACATTTTCTTACAACCAAATCGCACTGAATGTGTTCGATCTTATAAGATCCTGGAAGCTAAGCACGTTTGGGCCTGGTTAGTACTTGGATGGTGGACTGCCTGGGAATACCAGGTATCGTAATCTGGAGCTATTCTACTCTTTGTTTTTTTTTACAGAAAAGTCACGTAGGTAAAAAATTAAATCACGACGTTTCGGAGGCAACACAAGCTTCCGTCTTCAGGTGGAACTCACAGCAAAATTACAGTACAGCAAAATTACAGTAATTTTACACTACAGCAAAATTACTGTATCAAGTTTTTTGCTGGCGACGGTTCCGCCTGAAGACGGAAGCTTGTGTTGCCTCCGGAACGTCGTGATTTAATTTAGTTATTTTTTCATTACATTTTTTACCTACGTGACTTTACCGAAAAAACCAAAGAGTATGAATCCTTGCAGTCACGAAAACTTCAAATCTGGAGATATTCTATTGCCCGGAGCTACCAGAACAGGAACCTACTGCGTGTTGACCCGACGTAATGTGTGGTTTCCTGTAGGTGCTCCAATTTCCTCCCAACATAGCAAAGACTCATTAACATGGAATTGACCACACATCCCATTATAGAAGCATAGCGGAAAAAGAACCCTGTGACTAAGTGAGGGTTTCCTTTCAAAAATGTGTGCAATTTTTTATTTTACTATTTGTTCCTGCCAGCCTTGAAAAGGGCCATTTCCCGAGATGTTAGCCTACTTTAAATGTTTCTCTGTTCGTGAAGAAGGTAATAAGGTTTTTTTGACCCCGATTAAAAAAGGAAATCATTTCATTTCCAAGTCCTAAGTACATGGGAATCGTATTAACCATAGATCAAAGACGGTCACCGCATCGCGCGCTTTCATATGCGCTTCTACGGCCGTCTGGAACGCTCTTCCTTCCGATAATAGGAAGCCACTGGAGCTATGCACTTTCAAATTTAGATTCAAAACTCCTTTTTTTAGAACAGTTTTTTGTATTCAGTTTGTTATCACCCCCCCCCCTCCCCACGTCTGATTAGTACAGTTGGCTACGAACGGTGCAAAGGAAGTTTAACACACAGTGCATACATACGAGTATTTTGGGGTAAACGGATCCTCATCTGGCGTTAATGGTATGAACCTGCCTGCACCGGTCCAGTCTGACTCACTGAATTTCCAACAAATGTGTGGGCTTGTCAGAGAAAATGCAATTTGACCTTCAACAAAGGCGGAGATGCAGATAAGGGTCATAAGCATCCAAGGGAAGGTCATCCTTTAACCAGGTGTCACAGGCACTGATTTAATTCTCAAACATAACCTTGCTTTCATTATCATCAGATAAAGTCAACATATTTTCGCTGAGCCATTAATTTCTCCTTGTTCGCCATTCACGCAGTGCAGCAATGATTTTATCGACGGGTTTGTTTTTAGATCAAAGGGTTGTTTCTCGTATAGAACAAAGGCAAGCTGCTCTTTGTTAAATACAATGTTCAAATGCCCCCCTATTTTGGTTAGAAATAAAATAAGCAGGGGGCGGTTTTTATTTTTAACTCTGGGTTGTCACTTCCAATGTCCCTTCCCGTAATTGCGGACGACACTGGAAAGTGCCCGAGGTGGAGTGTGTCTTGTTCACGTGACGCTGTGCGGTTTGGGGTCAGGATAAATATAAACTTCTTTGCCTTTTGAGTATAATCAATTACACGCTCGGTGGTTCAAAAGTAATGTGAAAAAAACCACGCGCGCACACACACACACCCCCGTTTATTGAGTTATTTATATATTTGCTCATTTCGCAGCTGTGGAGTTACTTTTGACATCCCTCGTGCGTGCGATGAAATCGGGTCCCCTGTTCAATGCCCCCCCCCCCCTCTCCCTCTCTCTGTAGCCCAGCGACTGGGCGCCTCTAACCCTTGGGCCCTGGGGCAGTTGGACCGCCTGCACACTCCGTAACTGAGGGTTCAAATGCGCGGTGGGGGGTTCAAATGAAGCAGGAGCCAAACAAGTTTAGCTGTGGTCCGAATGCACTCAATGTCTTCAGAGGAGATGAACGTTACAAAATAAGTTTTAATGTGTACATTCTGATTACAAATGTTAATAATCTGGGATAGAATTTATTGCAAACATCTGGAAATGTTTCTATATGTAACAACCAAAAAACATCTATCACGATATTTCTATATTAATCAATATCAATGCAACAGTGAAATCGTGTGTAAGTGAAAATATGGGCAGTGTTTATCATTAATATTGGTCCTGAATCGCTTGGACTGGAAGCTTCGGCTGGACACATTTCTCGAAGGGATGATGTCTGAGAGTACGTTCACTAAAGAGATGGAGCCATTAAATAAATGCACGTGCAGTGTGCTAGGTGGATACCTATTACATCACAGGATCTTGAGAGGTGGTGGCGGCTTGGGGGAGGTCTTCATCCAGCAGTGGATCGACCATGGCTGATGATGATCGTGTTGTTAACCCGGAGCCATTGATGGAAAAGGGCGCTACAATCACGAGATGCTAACTCCCTCGCCTGGTATGCAGGAGAGCGTGGGTTCAATCTCGACCCTGACGCTTGCTGCATATTTGGAGTTTGCGTGTCCTCTCTCCCCGTGATCGCGTGGATGTTTCTCCGGGTGCCTCCGGTTTTCCCCTCCGCATTCAGAAACGTGCATTGGGAGTATTTAGCCGCTGTAAATTTCAACAGATGACAAAGTAAGAACAGGTGGGGGAGGTCTTCTAAAACTTAAGAGTATGAATCCTTACAGTCACGAAAGCTTCAAATCTAGAATTAAGAATCGGTGTTACCCTTTCCGGCAATACAACAGGAGGTGTTAAGATGTTCAACCACCAAATAGAAGCCTTTTTCAAGGGAATCAAATCTGCATTAACCACACGCACGTGTGGCCAACACGAAAGCACAACATGCTCTGATAACATATGCATTGTCTTGGAAACTGATTGGTCCACACTAGAGATAGTCTTCTTTATTGCCTCGTCTCGCCAGTGTCAGACCAGATAACACCAATACGCGAACGTATTCCTGGCAAAAGGTTTTTATTTGGTATTTGAACATCTTCAAACCTCGATTTAAAGCTTTCGTGACTGCAGGAATTCATCTTCTTGGTTCTTTCGGTAAACGTCGTGAGAATTATTTTATTATGTTTTATTTTTATTATTTTATTTCTACGTGACTTTACCGAAAGAACCAAGAAGATGAATCCCTGCAGTCACGAAAGCTTTAAATCGAAATCTTCACACCTGTTTTATTTCCATAGAGGGTAAACCCTATTCTTGTTTTTTCATACTTTGATACTAGCAAAAAAGGTCACGAATTTCAACGTGATAAGCCGCTTTGTTGAGCTGTCATTTGTGGCCAGGTCGCTTCTGACAAAGTTGCGACGTAGCTTAGTGGGCCTTTCCTGGTAAAATATAAAAATAACTTTTAAAAAATGTAATAGTTTAAATTCCACACAGTATTAACAATGGCGGGGTTGTTCTCTATGACTACCACTGTTGACTTCCTGTGAAGTGGTTCTCAATTTATTATCTCTGTTAGAATGTTTAGCTTGGTAATGTAAACCAAATTCAATAATAGAAGCAGTGGCGTGGCACCGTTGGTATGCTCCCTCTTGACAAGGAATATAAGGTCGCACTTATTACACGCAAAGTCCTTGCCACAAATGAACCACAATACCTTGCTGATCTCACGTAGAAGGGAAATAATAAAATAATAAAAATTAAACATAATAAAATACAATTCTCACGACGTTTCGGCCACAACGCAAGCAGCCGTCCTCAGGTGAAGAAACAGAGCTGTCGGAAAGACAGCTGTCTTGAGAATTGTATTATGTTTAATTTTTTTAATTTTATTTTTTCACTTCTACGTGACTTTACCGAAAGAACCAATAATATGAATCCTTGAAGTCACGAAAGCTTTACATCGAAACTTGCTGATCTCGTCAAGGAGCGTAAACCATCGTGTTACCCTCTCTCTTCGTAGCCTGGTGGCTGGGCTCCCTGCGACCTGTGGAGCTCTCCGGCACATTCGCACCGCCTGCGCACTGGACCGTCGCTCTCGCGGCCTAGGACGTGGGACAAAGGGCTTGGAAGCGGGAGCCAAACTGCGAATTTCATTCCAAAAATAATGCATTTTCCAGCGTGCATTGTTTCAACCCACGCGCCTCGGTATTATTCCCACGCAGCGCCCAATTACATTTCCGTGTCCACGTAAGGGGGCCGGCTCTCACACAATGGTGCAATGGGTAGCCCACTGGACCCTGCCAGAGGTAACCGGTATGATCCCAGCCGAAACAATCGGGTAAATGCCTGAATTTCTCCCACATCTCAGGGCGCCGCATAGGCGGACGTTACCTACCTCGCCAGCTATACTGGAGGTCGTGGTGGGTTCGATCCCGACCCTGGCGCCTGTATTTTGAGAGTTTGCACGTTCTTTCCGTGATCGTGTGGATTTTTCTCCGGGTCCTGCGGGTTTTCCCTCCACGTTTATTAACTTTCGTGAAGAGTGTTTGGCTGCCGTACATTTCCACGTGATAAGCCACTACGCTGAGCTGTCATTTGTGATGCCCGGGTCGCTTCTGAAAAAAATAGCTACATAGCTCAGTGGGCCTTACCTGGTAATATAAAAATAGTGAGTTAGTTAGCTCATTGGGTTACCGCGTTGCCACCGTCAGCCTGGACATTGTGAATTTAAACCGGACACAAAGGCAGCACATTGTGCGCGATTAACAAGTGCCTCTTCCGAACGGTCGGATGTGCAGATGCTTCGGTCGTGCATGTTCATGACGTCAAACGGCCTTTTTTTGTCAGTATCAAAGTATGAAAAATAGGAATAGGTTTTACCCTTTCTGCCAATATAACAGGAGGTGTTAAGGTGTTCAAACGCCAAAAAGATGCGTTTTTGCAAGGAATCAAGTCTGCATTGGCCACATGGCACTTATGGTGAGAATTCAAACATGCTCTGATAATGTATGCGTTGCCTTTGAAACTGATCGGCCTACCCCAGAGACAGCCTTCTTTCTTATTCGTCTGCACTTTTATTCACGCAAGCAAATTCTGTTTTTGTCGAGGCATCCATTCAAACGTCCCTTTGCTGCTTTAATAACCCGAGGGTTCTACCATGGAAAAATTACATTTTCAATTTCAACCATCACATTAAGGGCACTTGTAAAGAAGTGAGCGCTTACAAGGGTTGGTAGAAACGGCATTGGTCGTGATGACCTTTTGACATTGACCCAGACTGGAGGCGGGTTACGTGGATCATATTAACATCGAGTTAATTATTAGAATCTAAGGCGATATAGAAAGCAGTCCAGCAAGTGGGTCGCCAGCCTGTTGATGTGGTTCGTATGTAGCTTTCCTTCATCTTCACATGTGCTGCTGTTTTTTCCGTGCACAGTTCGGTTTCGCTGCAAGTGCAATAAACACCCCAAGAGGAATTTACCGAAATCCCCAGCAGGACCTTGAAGAATGTTGAACCACGAGACCCAAGCAAAGTTACTTCTGCGTTGGTTTCTTGCAGTTGTGCGGCATATCCCTTCGACACGCTACAACCTGAAAACACAACGGAGAACTCGGACATTCTTCTGAGAAAACCAGCGACATTCTTAGTTTCATATTACAACCTCTCTTTCTCTTTTGGCTCGGTCAAGGGTCAGAAGCGACCAAATCGATCAAAAAAAAAACACAGAAAAATGTTAGAAACCCCCGCTCCGTTTATCATAAACGCCATTCCCGCGTTTGTCAGATGTCTGCGGCTGTAGGCGGTCCCTGCAATGTGGAGATGCTGGCTCGATTGGCTCGACTGGCTTGGAGGATAGAGGGGGGGTGGCCGGTGGCATTGATGGCTGCAAAGGGAGAGAGGCCCTGAGAGCCGATGGGAGCGAGCGCTGGCGGAATAAACAGGAAGGGCTGGTGGGGGGGAGTCGATTATCGACTGTGCGCACGCTGTCTGGACTGTTTATCGCTCTCACGCCCGCAAGTGCCGCGGTCGTGCGGGCCGTGTTCTATCTTCACAGCTGAGGACCTCTCCAACCGAACACCCTCCCCACCAACACCAACACCCACATGGCTGCCCACCCTAAAAAAGAAAAAAAGCCACATGGGAAAGTGAGCAACGGATACTTTGAGACAATGCCCAACGCTGTCCCCCGGGTTGCAGGGAGCCCGAAGCGCAACGCTTGCAGGGCAAAGGCTCCGTCGGTCCGGCAGAAAGAGCAAGTGATGTTCGGCGATGCATGGTGGTGGGGGAGGAGGTGGGGGCGGGCGGCGGGCGCGGGGGGGGGGGCACAAAAAAACCCCCCCCCCCCAACATCTCAATTTAACGCAGCGTGAATCAGACGTGCTCTTTTCTCCATTAATTCTATTTATAAAGCCCCTCCTGCTTAAGTCAATTGCGTTCTTTGAAATTATGCAAATGTTGTTCATGAGATGAGCAGTCAGTTCTCTTTAACTCTGATTATTTCATGCTATGCCCGTGCATTTTATTCTGAATAATTTTTAAAAATAATTTCCGAAATTCGTGTCCCGTTAAGTAACGTATACTCTTTGCTGTGTGCACGTCTACTTGCACAATGCAGCCCTGTGTCAGTCAACTGCTGAATGAGGGCCTCCCCCATAACTCTAAAATAATCAATTAATAATTTACCTGCTGAAGCGAACATGAGGCTATTAAAAATAAAAAGTATGGATTGTGAGTTTGCATACATTTCAGTTTAAACATCACATCTGTTACAGCACCACATTGGTTCACGCATGTAAATGCGGTTCTGTGATCGCTCTGTCCCCCAAACAAGGGTCTCACGCGGGTCCAGAAGTACGCTGGCGAACAGAGTGGGACAATGCGTGCATCCAGAATGAACACCTCATTCGAGACCCAAACATCGCATCCACCCCCCGGCTTTGATAATCCTCCTCGAAGACACCACTGGTGCTGTCACCATCAAGCCCATCAGAACGTCCAACGGCCGCTGCAAACCACAGCAGTATGATCATGGCCATGCGATCGCTACTCCGGCCCATGGAGTAAACCACTGCAGACTGCGCTCCTTCGACGCGCTAGCAATAGCAAAACTACACAAACTCCCTCCCAAAACCCTCTCGTGGCTAGCAGACCTCGACCACAGACCTCGCATTTAGATCCCGAACATATTGCCATACGCGCGAATCGAATGCGCTCCAAAATATTGACGGCCCTCCAATGAAAACAAGTCCGTAGAATCAATCTTATTTTGTATGGCAGGGAGCGAATCCGCAATGTTTACACGTTCACGTGGAGGTTGGCGAGTGGGTTGGCTGAGCCAGTGGAAGGCTTCTGGGGTAACCGTCGTGGTGAATATTTAAGTTGCTGCTGGCGAACGATCGGAGTGAGCGGCGGTGTTTGCCGTTTGGTCCGTGGGTTGAGACTGCCGACCGCAATCGCACTGTGGGTGATTCTTAATTTTCCATTGGTTTTATGTACGTACGTATGTGTGTATGTATATGTGTGTTGAACTTTATTTTGCACCGTACGAAGCCAACCGTGCTAATTGGAGGTGCGGGAATCGGAGGTGGCCACATCATTAATTTCAACTCATGGCAACACGTTTGGCCAAAATGTGTTGAAGCTTTGCAGGTACGGACATTTTTTTTAATCGGATGATCATTGTGAAGCAAATTAGAAGAAAACAAAAGCCAAGGGCTGAGTAGTTTTTAAAGTAGGGGAAGCACAACAAACCAAACACAAAAAGCCGTTCTAAAGAAACTAGTTTTTAATATAGACATAATTTGAAAGTGCACGGCTCCGGTGGCTTCCTAATATCGGAAGGAAGAGCGTTCCAGACGGCCACAAAAGCGCATCTAAAAGTGCGCGCTGCAGTGACCGTCTTTGTTCGATGGTCAGCCAAAAGCCGCTGCTGTGAGGATAACCGGAGTTCGCGTGATGGTTTATCCTCCTTGACGAGATCAGCGAGGTATTGTGGTTAACACACACACATATATATACAGCTGTAAGGATTATTCTCACCCCTGCTCCCACTCACCCCCCTCCGTCTTGCCACCGATCACAACCCCCACTGCCCCCCCCTCTACTCACAACCCTTCCTCCAAATTCTAAGAATACAATAAAGATCAAGGCCGTGATAGTGCAAGAAACTCAAAGGGTTTAAACAACTTCTAAATATATGCGAGAAACATATAGATCGTGTTTGTTCTCTTTGCTATTTGTTTTTTGAGACAAAACAGTAAAAAACCACCGTAACATGTAGTTTAGATTTATTCCTAATACAGTATAAATATTTAAGAGCATAGCAGCTACGAGGGACCAGACGTGACACATTCCTGCGGAGGGAGCTGGAAGGAACGTTGGGTTGCTCGGTCAATGGCCAGGGTCAACGGCGGCGTGGTGTATTCCGCAAATATGCCCGACTGAGGGCGGGCACAAGCCGGCGTGAGTAGGTTAAACGTTGAGTTTTATAAGGGCACCACGAGGTGGCCAACCCCTCTCCTCCCCACCCAGCCCAACCCCTCCCACCCCCACCCTCCCCACCCAGCCCCTCCCCACCCTCCCCACCCAGCCCCTCCCTCCCCACCCTCCCCACCCTCCCCTCCCCACCCAGCCCCTCCCTCCTCACCCAGCCCCTCCCTGCACGACGGACGGACGGACACAATAATCCCCTGTGGGCTGGTGTAACCAGGAGGTTCCTACCAGTATCATATCGGTATAGTTTTCTCAAAAAAGCCATCACTGAGTCTCAAGACTCGTTTTGAGGAGATTCTTGCATTTTGGAATCTAATGGTGTTTTTTTCTTGTATAAAGAGGGCCTGATTAAGGGTGACACGTTTCTTCAGGAACCCTATGTTTGTGTTCATGGCCACGGTTCAGAGATCGAGAACTGATTGAATTTTTCGATTTAAAGCTTTTGTGACTGCAGGACGGCTGCTTGCGTTGTGGCCGAAACGTCGTGAGAATTATTTTATTATGTTTTATTTTTATTATTTGATTACTTCCCTTCTACGTGACTTTACCGAAAGAACCAAGAAACTGATTGTATCTTTTTTTAAACCGCACTATAAACAAAGAAGAGACTTGCAACATAAAATATTTACCTCGTGCCACATATGTATGGTGAGGCCTGGACATAAAGAAGATTATGACAAATCGGAATTATACAGGCAATAGGAAATCAAATATGTTTAGGAAATTGCTGGGAATTCGTGACACTGACCGCTCGACCGGCGAAGACGTGCAAAGGGGAAGCAGATTTGAGAATGAAATAATATTACTTGAGATCATTAGACGAAAGAACATCCGATAATAAATCGATAAAAAAAACGTCGGCCATGTAGCCAGGATGGACTTTGGACCATCACTTAGATGGCATTGGAGGGAAAAATGCGCGGAACATGTAAATGAGGTTGACCCAGGACGTGAAAGTTGAACAACGTCCTGTGGGACAATGCCAGAAAATATCAGAAGACAGGACTGAGTGGAAACACCACATGTACAAAGGCATCTGTTGTGTTCATGCCCAAACGTACGTAACAAAGCGATAAGCACGCTTGGTTCCGTACGTTGCGAAATAAGTTCAGCAAACCATACATACAATAATGCTGAAATTAATAAGACGCCTTTAGTTTAAATGTTCTGCACATTATAAAATGAGTGGTGGCTACGTGATTTAAAATGCAGCTACGCATATTCCCTATATTACTCTGTGCGAGTTCAATCCATTCATCACCGTAACTTCACTTATAACTTGATCTCGTAGGATCTGGGAAAACGAAGCATCACTGAGATTATTCAGTGCTTGCAAAGAGGAGACGCCAGGAAAAGACACTTGCGTGATGGATTCCTAAATCAATCGGTATGGGGCTTTACGTGTTACCCTCATATGCATGGGTTTTCTCCAAGTCCGTCACTGGAGTTGGCCAAATATCTCAATACAGGTCACTACTACTGAAAGAAATAATCTTAAGACTCGGTGAGGCGTTCCTGGGTAAGAAGGGCATTACATTATTCTATTTTGTATTATCATCATCAAAAGTGCCGCATATTGTACTGAGCCCTGTAATTTTGCTGATCTACCTATTGAAGTAAATGATGTGTGCTGTGTGCGTGTGAACAGTTTACGGATTTTTTTTACGACACTGACCTCATGGTTCTCTCGCTCCTTTCGGCTCAGGTTGGCAGACATCACGGCCGTGTGGGTCACCTCAAAATGCGTGACAAATCGCTTGCCACCACCGTTTAACAAATGGCTCTCTGTGACCCCCCCCCCCCCTCTCATTAGCTTTCTTGAAGCGAGCCAGTCAGCGTTGCTTGCAGGCGATCGCTTGGCATTTAGGTCTGGCGCCAGACCCGCCATCACTCCCCAGTCAACGTTGAGCAATATTTTTTTCGCCGTTTTTTTTATTTCCAGCATGACCTCACCCTGGCAACCCGGCCCCTCGTTTGTGCAAACTCGGAAACACTCTGAAGGTGGCCTCTAGCTTCTCGCTGTCCACAACACGGGATACACACAGCAGCGGCAGTAGCAGCAGCAGCATCGTAGTTGTTGTCAACATCATCATCATTAGCGGCGTTGTCATCGTCATCATCGTGGTCGTCATCACTGTCTTCATCAATAATCGTCGCCAGCATGTCATCTATACCGCAAGTTAAAGTCATCATTGTTGACATTGCATTGTCATTGCCATCTTAGTCATTATGATGATGATGATGATCATCATCCTCATCACGAGCAGACACCATCAGTCATCATCGTCACGAGCGTTATCATCATATTGTCATCATGGTCATCATCATGATGATCACCATCAGCATCATCAGCAAACATCGTCATCACCGTGATTCATGGTCTATTCGCTGCCGGATGAAGGCCACCCCGTGACGTCTCCAGCCCTCACCATTCTGCCGATGGAAATATCCATCTGACTCCTGCACAGGCACCGATTGTATCGCTCCGTATCTTTTTGAAAGTTCCCCCCCCCCCCCCCTCTATCAGGCATACTTTAATCTGCAAAATAATAATTTCATGTTTTTATATCTATGTGTTTAAATTATACTGTCGGTGCCACGTCACGAAATGAAGATATTTTCATGAGGATCTGCAAAGATGAAGCCACTGAATGATTTCTAAAAGTCTATGCACACTTGGTGATGAACCGATTTAATTTTGCGGTGAAAATAATTTTGACTTAAAGCTTTCTTGACTGCAGGAATTCATATTCTTTGGGCCTTTCGGTAAAGTCACGTAGATAGGTTGATAGGTAAATAGGGTTTTTGTTATTTTCTTTCAACCTATTCTACATAACTTTACCGAAAGACCCAAAGAACGTGAGAATAATGTTCATCTCACGGCAGACATGAGGGTGTTTTTGTCCTCATAGCTATAATTATGCCAAATACTAGTGGCCAATGTGCTTTTTTTGAGAGCCCAGTTTTTACCCTTGTGTTTGTGAAGACGCAGTGAAGTGGTTCAAGCGCTGTGTTAGGAACCTGGCAACGGTGACTTAAGCGATTCCTTGCAATAGCTTCATACATCAGTGACAGGTAATGTCTCAATCAGTCACGGTCCACCCACGTTCACCAACCTATTCTGGCCAGCGTGGTAAACTATGGTCGAACAAATCCGATGACCGACCTGGTGCTGGGACGCGTTCATTCTGACGCGGATTGGCAACGACAGCGCTTTAAATGAGAAGGCACCAGCGGTGTTTACCAGTAGGTTCCAAGGACACTGTTTGAATATGTTGAATAACAGTTGTGGTGAAACGATGTTTACCCAAGCGTTGAGCTGGTCGAAAACATCTTCACTTTGAAAATGCGTCATTTAGATTTATTCTCTCCAAAAAAAAATATTTTTTATTTGTTATGGTTAATTTTTTGCTTGTATGGCAGTTAACCTTCACAATCGGTTTTGCAAGGCAACGTTACCTCTAATGCTTCGCGCTTACCCCAATCTACGCGCACAGCACCACGCATGCCCCCGTAACCACACTTTGCGGGTCCCCATGGGGCAGGTGTTGTTTGCGAGCAGCTTTTGCAAAGAGGCACAAATCGCAAAGTAGCAACGTGGCACCAACGCCTGGGCCACTTTTGTCTCATTTATTTGCAGATGTTGACAACGACTTCAGATACACAGTCACGGTTGAGTCGGCCTAGGGAAGAATGCCCAGGCCAGAGTTGGATACTTGTCCAGGAATTGCACCTGGAAGGGGATGTGCTGCCAATTATCGGATCCAAAAAATATAAACAGGCCTGGATTGTGAATGATCCAAAAGCAAATGTGTTGTTTCGAGTTAATCTGACGGCATGAGGTCACAGGAAAGGACCTCAATTATTTTGCATCACACTGCCATGTGGCATCAAGTAACATCACTTTTGTTTCATTAATGGAAATGATCCGAACATCTGATTTTTCTTGTCTTTCGTAATTGTCCTTCAACGAATATGTAAATAATTGATCCTAATTTGTAACATCTGAATCTCATCTGTAGAATTTGATATTTGCAGGATGACAGTGCAGCTCTCTGACCACACTTGATGCTGCCATGAATTGACACACACAACAACAACAGCCGCTGTTTGCCACTATATAGTAGTGATGTCACCACAGCGTTTGTGCCAGGCTAGATGCACTTGAGGCCACGTGAACTGTTGAAGACTCGCTGATGGGAGGTGACGGGACAGACCCAGGTGCCATGGGTCGTCTGACTGAGATGACTGGCAGATGCACCATCTGTCCTCTCTACTGTGCCAACTTGCTTCGATTTAGACGCCCGGTGCTTCGCCCGTTTGTTGTGATCATCGCTCATCTGCCCTCCGTTGTTGTTGGAGGGTGACAAAGATCCCCGATATAGCCTTACCAGGCTATTGGGGCAGGTGCTGTTAGCGAGCACCTATGAAGGCCGGCACAGCACACGAAGGGGAGTTTGGTGGTCAACACACGCACACACATTAATATTCACGTGCACACAAAAGCCCAAACACCCACAAGCTCAATTAGAGCGTAAACATGTAGGCTGTGTCGTCTTATGTTGACAGCATCGAGAATAACTCCTGTGCAGGGATGAGTGCGTGACGATTGGAAAACCTCGTGGATGTGGTGCTGTGTGGGTGTATTGGGGGCGGGGTGGTCATCTTGATGACTGATACATTGAGTTTAAAAGCATTGGGTAGATTGTAAACAAGTGCCGTTTAGGGTAACGCGCTCATATGACCGGAAGTATTCTTATGTTTATGGGGAACAGTCACAAAAGGGCTTTTATAACCCGATATATATGTATAAAACAATCCACACGAATGTAATGTCACTTGGTTGTGAAAGGTCATCTTTGTGAATTAGTGTAATTTTCTTCTTGGTTCTTTCGGTAAAGTCACGTAGAAAGGAAATACTAAAATAATAAAAATAAAACGTAATAAAATACAACTCTCACGACGTTTTTGCCACAACGCAAGCAGCCGTCCTCAGGTGTCAGAAAGACAGCGTCTGAATGAGACGCTGTCTTTCCGACAGACCTGTTCTTCACCTGAGGATGGCTGCTTGCGTTGTGGCCGAAACGTCGTGAGAATTGTATTTTATTATGATTTATTTTTATTATTTTATTATTTCCCTTCTACGTGACTTTACCGAAAGAACCAAGAAGATGAATCCCTGCAGTCACGAAAGCTTTAAATCGAAATTTAGTGTAATCCTGTTACACTGCAAGAAAAAATGTCCCATGACAGAATAACTTGGAATGGACCCCGATTCGGTCAGATTATGGGCAGTGACGTAACAAGGCCTGAGCGTGGATAGTGCTTGAACGTGTGTTACCACCTGGCACGACAAAGGCACGGCAAGCTGCTGCCGGTCTACGTTGTGAGCAGCATGGGGCATTCCAATGACATGCATCGTACTGTGAGCGCTTTGCTCCCCATCTTCACCAAGCCGCAATGACCGGCTTGGCGAAATGTGGTCAGGTAACCCTCACGACCTGCCTGGCATGGAGAAGCCACGATACACTCGTGATGTAGTTCTTAATCTTTGCACCCCTTTGGTTCGCAATCATTACAAAATGTACAATGTTAATAAATAGATAGGGTTTGATGAAACAACGTAGTTGTACTGACGTGCGTGTGCTTAATTTGTGTTTCGATGATTTACCTTCTAAAACAGATCCGGTCGTGTCTGGCACCCCCAGAAAGGGCATCACACACCCCCAGGGGGACGCACCCCCAGTGAGTGCCTGCACCCCAGGCTAAGAACCACTGCTCTAGTGGGTTGCCAAAGGCCTTTATATGTGCAAACAGCATTAATAGCGCCACATTAACTCGCGTGAATACCCAAGCCGAGTGAAAGTGTCTCTCCGTGAGGCCCATTACCTTTGGCAGCCCTGAACAAGTTGTCGAAATCTTCTTGGTTCTTTCGGTAAAGTCACGTAGAATGGAAATAATAAAATTAAACATTATAAAAGTAGATAATAAAATAATATGTAAAAAAATCTTATTTTATTATTTCCATTCTACGTGACTTTACCGAAAGAACCAATAAGATGAATCCCTGCAGTCACGAAAGCTTTAAATCGAAAGTTGTCGAAATTCCACATTCATGTGGTGGGGTGCCAGCACCTCCAATGAGCACGTTTGGCTACACACATACAGCTCCTTCTGTAGACGGCCACTGTTAATATTAGCACTACTGTATATGTTAACATACATGATAATAACATCATATTGATAACGTACTGCCATATTTCACTTCACTGCTGGATTAAGGTGAGTGCGGGTCGGCGAAGTGGGCGTCTTGAACCAGTTCGGATAATGCTCGCCGCTTAAGTTGGACGTCGCTCGACATTAAAAGTGAGGTCACCGGTTTCGAAGCGCGTTACGCTAACCGCTGCGCGACAGCTGCACGACCACTGCACACCATGAACCGACACGTGGGCGCTACGTTGGCAACAAGTCCCATTCCGAGAACGCACGTCAATGGCGTTGCCCTCTCTACGACGAGCAGGCCAAATGGGAATCACCCACATACTCTGAGTTCCAACCCCTGTTGCCCACTGTGTTGTCGTGACCCCCTTGATAGCGCATGCCGTACACGCAGATCCATCACCGGAGCTTCACGTCATATGCCCCTTTGTTCATTCCATTGCTGGCGTTCTCCAGCCGGAGCGTGTGGCGTGCGGCCGGGTGACCTGCGGTTGACCGGCGGTTGGCCTGCGGATGGAAATTGGTGGCCCACGATGAATCGCGTCCAGCGATGACTGGCTGGAGTCCCCGTGCGTGGCCGAGTTTCGCCAAGTTGTTGGTGACTAAGTGATGACGGCTAAGACGTGAGTCACATCATGCCGTGGCTGTCCATGGCAGAGCACCCCCCCCCTCCATTGTGGTAACTCCTCACGGGGCAGTACTGAAACTTTGCCTGTTCCGCGCAGGTCTGCAAACAGGGAAGTCCAGCGTCCACTACTTCTTTCTGCCCACAATGCTTTGCCAAAAGTGCCTCCTGCCCCACGGAGTCAATATTTTGAAGATGTTTGCGAAGAGTCCAATTATTCCGTGCGCATCCAATTTTTGTAGATTTGTCTCCTGGGGATCCACTTTGTAACTCGTTTGGATTTTTTTTTGTTATCCATTCAGGGTGCACGTCTGATAGCCACCGTATTCTTCCTCTTGTGATTACCGCTGGGTCCTCCTCTGTTGTCACTTTTCTAGGACGGTGCTGCCCATGAATGCCGGAGGTTTTTTTCCCTTGTTTCCAAATCCACGGCTGTGTCCGCGTAAATACGAGAAAAATAAGCTGACCCAATGTCTCCTGCAAACGATGGGAGAAATTAACAAGCGCTTCTCCCAATTACTGCTCACGGCACTTCAAACAACACACGCCGATTTTAAATATGCCACTTGATTTTGCCAAAATCTTTAATTGCCCAAGCGAAAGCAGCTCCAGAAAGGAGCGGTAGTGTCACATGTTCAACTGACATTTCCTGTTTGTATCGTCTTTTGAATCAAATTATTTTGGGCAGGCCTTTGAAGGGGGAACATCAAAGCTCATCGCTTCTGAGTTCATAAAAATCCGCATGTGTGTGCGCACGCAACGGACGCGCATTCGCCCCTTACCGCTCGCAGCTCTATCACTGCGTTGGAGCGCCTGGCTCACGCGAATGGAATTTTTGAGCTCTGTTCCCACGCCAGCCAATCTGGAGTGAATTTCTGGAAAAGGCGGCACGAAAATTGCTCTTTATTCTTCTTTTATTGAGACAGATTTAACGACAAAAAAAATCGAAGGAAGCTTGCCTCCGTTATTTTAAGTGCACTATTTTAATGACCTTGTGGTTTAACCGTTGAAACCAAAAAAATCCGAAATTTTACGGTGACTCGATGCGATGACGGAGAAACACACCGATCTAAGTCTATTTTGGAATTATTACACGATAGTTTTAGCAATTCTTTCAATGCATTTTTATGACGCATTCTTAAAAATTGTCAGGATGTCCACTAAGACGGCCACTCACTTTGCCAAGTTCACATCAATGTCGGTGTTAGCAAACATGGGACCTTTTTTTTTCCATACTAATGTCGGTGTTGTCACACACCCCACGTCACATGGAAGGTGCCTGATCTCATCAGATCTCGGAAGCTAAGCAGGTTTCAGCTTGATTAGTGCTTGGATGGGTGACCAATGTACATTAGCTCTATAGAAAACTAATTTATTTAGAACTGCTTTTTGTGCTTAGTTTGTTGTCCTTCCCCCGCACCTCCGATTAGCACGGTTGTCTGCGTATGGTGCGAAAGAAGTTCAACACGCATACATAAAAACACGTGTTTTAGGCTACATTTCCAGCAGAGGACAGGGCAGCAACATCAATTGTTGTATTGTATGCCTATGCTCCCACAGCTTATGCTTCCTTCCTCCAATTCGCACTGACCAGTGTGGTGAGGTGCGGCCAAACAAACTTCCGCTTCACGTGCATGGGGGGGTGGGGGGGTGGTCCATCCAGCCGTGGATTGACAACAAGGCTGCACGTGCTGGACATTCATACAGCGATAGGAAATATGTTATCTGAAACTTGTTTAATTTCCATGAGGAATTGTGGCTGTTGATGTGCTCAGCTTTGAAGAGTCGTGTACTGGGTCACTCGTTTTCTGCTCGGGTTACTTCATTCATTCGTGCTCTTGCTTGCCAGGCAAATCTGACTGCATGCCCATTTTGTCCATCTCCCGTCACTTTAGATATTTAATTTTACAATGTGTTTGCTTGTCAACATGGCCATTCCCGGCTCAGCGTGGCTGAAATGCAATAATTCTTTATGTGAATTACAGCTGTTAGTGGTCGTTCTTTTTCCAATTGTTGTTAATGCTCTGACACGTCACGTACTGTGGAGGTAATCGCATGTCTGCGGTATGATTTAGGTGGCGGTGCCAGCAGCGTTAGCAATGCTACGCTAGAAAATCGCCAATATGAGTTTGATGTCTGAACACATTCTAGCCCCTCCCTCACCAGACCGCATTAACCGACACGGTGGCGAGATGTTAACTACCTCGCCCGGTATACAGGAGGTTGTCGGTTCGATCCCGACGCCTGCTGTATATTTAAAGCTTGCACGTTCTCCCCGTGGTCGCGTGGATTTTTTCCCAGGGTCCTCCGGTTTTCCCCTCCACATTTAGAAACACACCTTGAGAGCATTCGGCTGCTATAAATTACCACGTGATAAGCCACTTCATTGGCCAGGTCGCTTCTTACAAAAAAGCTGTATAGCTCAGTGGGGCCTTATCTGGTAAAATAACAAAACTAGTTTAGTTTAGTTATAGTAGCCAGCGTGGTGAAGTCTGAATAAGGATTAAAAATGTATAGGGCACTTAAATGCCTCAGCAACTCAAAGCACCTGACATATTCTGATGCATTTTGGGCATTGGGTTGCCGGTAGGGGAACAACGTTTTGTCAATCCATCCCCGCTGAATTGCACACATGGGGCTGGATCTGAATCCAGCAGTGAATTGGCTCAGGTTGTAGATTAAACAAAGCGATTGAACACAAGTGGGATCCCGTGAGTCTCTTTTCGCAGGAGGATGGAGTGGTGTGGCCGTGTGAACAGAGGCACGGGGCCTAGCGACACACAATTTCCGCACGGGACAATTGGAGGAAAAAGGAAGGGGTAATGGCCACAGATGAAACGCTGCTCAAAATAAAAAAAAAGGCTCTCACCTAGACTGGCAAACCACAGGCACGGGGTTATCCAGCCGACTAAAGCCTGCCTGAAGTGGAGGGACACCACAGATAATTGCTCAATAATTACTCTCCTACGATCATATTGATCAAAGGATACGAGGGTAAAGGAGCAGCCCTGCAATTGCCTGCTCTCATTCCACTGCTGGTAGAAGAGTCCCCTATAAGAGCGTATTGTGGATGTCTGGAAGTGATTGGAGTACCCACAATTTACCTCACCTTACACAATCTGCCGTTTGACTGCTACCCTTTATACTGCTGGGTGAACAGAAGTGGGGGGGTGAGCATTTAATGAACTTTCCCAATTGTTTCAGCTGCCATGCCAGGGGATATAATTCAACCCGACGACTCCTGCCTTACAAATAATGTGCACCAATCATTAAACCACGGCAGCATCTGCAAGTAAAGTGTTTTTTGTGCTCTTTAATACCGTGAAACGCTACGTACCATGCACATATGGTATGGTTATAGTCTAATGTAACTTTGATTTTATGCTCATGCGCTCGTGCGCATTGGTAAGAAGAGTTGGTGGGCTTGGACAGGAAGCATTGCTCTCAGGGATGACGGCCAATGGTGAAGTAGAAGAGTGATAGGAGTGGAGATGTCAGTAAGTGTGTTGAACTTCTTTCGCACCGTACGTAGCCAACCGTGCTAATTGGAGACGCAGAGGAAGGACAACTGAACGCAAAAAGAGATTCTAAACAAATTCGTTTTCAATGAAGACGATTTAAAAGTGCACAGCTCCGATGGCTTCTTAATATCGGAAGGAAGAGCGTTCCAGACGGCCGCAGAAGCGCATCCGAAAGCGCGTGACCGACGGCGAGCCAAAATCCGCCGCTGGGAGGACGAGCGGAGTTCGCGTGATGGTGGTTTATGCTCCTTGACGAGATCAGCGAGGTGTTGTGCTTCATTTGTGGCGAGCGCTTTCTGCGTAATGAATGCGACCTTGGAAGAGAGAGTGAAGACCTCGGTGGTGATAGATTGGGGGAGGCCTTCATCTAGCAGTGGATTGATCATTGCATCTCACGATGGTGTACTCATGCAACCCTCTGATGTGACAGGGCAGTCGAGACATTTCTCATTTGAAACATTCATTTTTGTTAAATAATTTCCGGAACAATATTTCATTTATTTCATCTATAAAAGCGCTCAACCCTCGAAATGTCTTCTTTTTCATTATAAATCAATTCCTTTTTAACAAATGTATCTTCCGTGCAAATATTTACTTTTTTGATTGAATTTTGTAGCCCGTAAAATGTGTTATCCCTAAGTGTGTGTGTGTCTTGGGTGAATTACCGTACCGGCCTTCATCGGTGCTGCTAGCTAAAACACTTGCCCCAACAGTCCTTTCTGGCTATACCAGGGGGAATAATTGTCTCGTTTGCCTTTGAGACGCGTTAGTGCAGTGATGGTGGCAGGAGAGACTGATGGGACGCGTGCAGTCAGCAGGTATAGGCAGTCCCATTGTCACAATCCACATCCCTGGCAATTGTACGGATTGTCACAATTAAATATTTGACTAATTT
>CM025656.2:5878676-5931853 GCA_014621495.2 Entosphenus tridentatus
CACCGCGCCAGGTAAAGGTACAGCCCTAGCAAGTGCCCGCTCAAGCGCCGCTCCTGACGGACGGGCCTCAACAAGAAGACCCTCCAGAGAGCCCCTTCTTGAGGGGTATTTTAGCCTCGTCTGTCATTCTGGCCACAGGTCTTAGAAGAGGTGGAAGTATCCACACTTTACCCCACCGCATTCGTCCTACCGAGTGGCTAAATCTTTTTTTTCTCTTAAAATGTTTGGCTTTGAAAAATCGCCGATTTTTTTTCACGTTGTTGCTTAAGTTTTATGACTTCACGCCTGTAACGCGGGCCAGCTGACGGGTCAGCATTCCGGCACTCCGATGCGCTTTGAGTTCGTGCCGCGTGTTGCTCTGAACGATGTCCGACGCTTCGCCCCGCGGTGGTTTTCCAGCCCCTCGGAGTCGGACGTCGCCGAGGCAGGCGGCGGATCGTTCTTCTTGGGTTCCTAAAGAATCCCGGGGTCCGGCACGTCGGGCGACACACAGAGCAGCACACACTACAGAGTTGCGTGTGCAGCGTAAGTCACAAACACCTGCACAGTGGTACAGCATGTGTAGAATGACAGGAGGGGAAATGTGCAACTGCCTAAGGAAGCTTTCACTTCGTATGCACTTTGAACGACATTTTATTGAATTTTGCGCCTGGGTAAACGAACCAAAACCGTAATGTACAGCCCCGGCAGATGCTCGATCACGGTTCTGCTGATGGAAGGGCTTCCACTGTAGAGGGCTCTGGAGAGCTCCTCTGGATGGTATTTGGCCTACTCTTCCACACTGTCCAGACATCTTGAAAGAGATAACAGTACCCACACTTTACCAACCACCACACGGGCGAAATGCTCATCGACTAATCGTGGGGTACCTATTTATACTGCTGGGTGGACAGAGGTGGCGGGGGGGGAGTTTAAGAAACTTGCCGAATCATCATTAGGCCTCCTTTGCCGGTAGCAAAATATAATAATAGGGTTTTTCCTCTTTTTTATGGCAACAAAACTGAAACCTTTTTACAATGATTCATGTCTGCATTAACCACAATACTTGCAGTCGAAATGCAAAAAAAAAACACACTATGATAATATATGCATTGTCCTTGAAACTGATTGGTCCACACCAAGGGACGGCTTTTTGACTGCAAGTATTGTGGTTAATGCAGACATTAATCCTTGTAAAAAGGTTTCAGTTTTGTTGCCAGAAAAAAGGGGAAAACCCCTATTATTAAACTTGCCCAATGTTTCAACTGCTGAACCAGGCGATCGAACCGGCGACCCCTGGATTGCAAGTCCAGTGTGCTGGCCGTTACACCGCTGGGTCATCACTTTGTTAGCCATCAGTGCGCATTCGTCGAGCGAAAACATGAAGACGGATACAGGGTGACCATGAAAGGAGTGAAATTGAAGGTAAATCACCATTGGAACCTCCTTTGCCAGTTGCAAAATATGATTAAAAAAAAAAATCCTTTTATCTGGAAACAAAATTGACACTTTTTTTTTACAAGGAGTCATGTTGCCATTGACCACAATACCTGCGGTCGGAAAAAAAAACACAACTCTAATAATGTATGCACTGTCCTTGAAATTGATTGGTCCACACCCGAGACAGCTTTTCTTAGAGCCTAGTCTCACATGGTGTTGGACCAGATGACGCCAAAATGCGCACGTAAATCACTGGCAGCGGAGACACGAGTTCCCACGCTCTCAGTGGCCGATGAGTTTGTTTCTGATTGGGAAGGTCAATAAACAAGCGAAATTATGATATTTATGAATGCTGTTGAGTTTTGTTTAATTTGTGCTGGTGCACCAGTGGCAATGTAGTTCATGTATCACCAAATAACTCGTTTGAATTACGATAGTCGCTTTACAAGTCAGAGTAAAATTCTTGCTCAATTGAAGCATTGAGGCAGTCAGTGCTCCTCTCCTGTTTACAGCCCTGAGCCAGCGGTTAAAACTCCACATTCACATGGTGGGGGCAAGTCCACCCATGTGACAACCAATGCTGACTTCCCGACAAAAGTGGTATCTATTTTATCCACCCCAAAAAGGATGATGGGCCGAGTCAACCTCCAACCCGGATTTGAACCTGCAGCCTCGCTTATTGGCAGTCACTCGGTCAACCGCTGAGCGACCTGGCCAGTCGACTCAACATTAACACATTTTTTGACCAACGCACGGACGGTCAAAATGCAAATGTTGGCGTTCATCCGGGGGAATACCGCCGGGCGATACGGGCTTGGGCTGTGAGGTGGTCAGCACGCGGTCCGTGCCATCGGAGCGGAGCGTCGAGCGTTACCACCTTGCGCAAGTGGCTTTTCTCTGGCTGCTCCGGTTTCGTCCCCTGCGACAAACACTCGCTCAAGGAATTAGGCCCCAAACATCCCAATGTAGCGTGACCCCCCCCCAAGCCCGCACCCCCCTCCCAACCCCACCCCCCCCAAAAAAATATATTCTTGAACCTCCGTGAGGTTTTCTTAGGTAAATGAAGGGCATTTTGTATCGTCTTTATCATTACCAAACATTGTCCAGTGTTTTAACAGTATGAGACGATGGCTATGAATTAACCAAGGAGGAAATACAACGAAAATAAAGATACCCAAACGCACCCACACACACACACAATCCAATTAGGCAAAGCAAACATCTCCATGTCAGGTCGGATCCCCATGTGTGAGGCTAATTGGGAGAATTCCCTTCACCGGCGCTTGCCCCCACAAACTCTACCTGACCATCCCCACGGGAACATCTGGCCAGGGCGGTCAGAAAAACAAAGACGGCACCGACTTTACTTAAACAACAAAGTGGGAAAATGACTCATTAGGGGTTCAGGGTTTCTCTTCTCATCCCATGGGTTGCGTAAACTCGGGCCCTCACCTCCCCCCACACACACCTCTGCATGTCAGGGAGACCACAGGCTGCGCGCCATGTAGGAGAACATTGTGAATGTTCACGGGCAACGCCAGTGCCACATTGCGACACCGACGCACCACGTGACCTCTGTGTATTGCCACCTTGGTAATGGGCGAGGTGACCAATGGTCTTCATTGGGGGGGAGGGGGGGGGGTCCATGCCGTAAAGTTCGTATGAGTACTTATAACTCTAAGGATAGTTGGTTGACATTCAGATGTGCTCTTTTGACACTTGTTTATTTATCGATACTTATTATTTCATGGCCTGTCACATTGGTCATCGCATGTATATGCCAAGCACAAGTCACATCTGCGTTATAAGAAACTAAATTTTTCGCCGACATTCTACTGCTGTCCCCCACCCCCCATCCCCACCCCACCAGTTTCACCAATGCACTGACCAGCGATGGTGAAGTATGGTCAAACAACCTCGATGACCGACAGTGGGGGGAGACCTTCATCCAGCGGTGCACTTACAAAAGTTTGTCAAATGTTACTCTTGGTAATGCTATTCATTATTAGATATGTATAAACTCCCTTATTGATGTCATTTTTTTGTTTGTTTACGAATAGTTGTGGATATTTCTGTTAAAACGATACAAATCCAGGCCACGTGGGGAACAATTTTGAATCTTCCGTGGAGGGGGGGGGGGAGATCTTTAACTGCGAGATGTCTAAAATGTTGTCGATGTTTCGCGGTTCCGATTGTCTCACGGTTGGCTGCGTACGGTGCAAAAAGAAGCTCAACATACTCTTAGGCTTTTTTCGGTAAAGTCACGTAGGTAAAAAATAGAAGTAATATTTCTATTTTTTACCTACATGACTTTACCGAAAAAAGCCCAAGAGTATGAATCCTTGCAGTCACGAAAGCTTCAAATCTAGAAAGAAGCTCAACACACGCGCACCTACATACACCAGTAGGCCATAAATAGTGCAAGTGACCACATTCCCCCGCGCTCTTTTAGTTTTGCTGTTGTTGATAACCTACGAGACGTGCAGAGGAGCACGAGAGAGACAACATCCCGAGTTGCGGGATGCACCAGAACCAGAACTTGGTGCTGTTGTCCCCTGGCTGTGTCCGGTCTGGGTCGGTGTGGTCCGGGGCGCGTTGATTGATGGCCACTGAAGTTTACCGATGCAGCAGCAGCAGCCGCAGCCGCTGCTGGGCGAGCCACGCATTGGCCGTGCCGGGCCATCTTAAACATCAGCAGCCGCCTGATTTTATCAGCCGCAAGAGACACAGGCCAGAAGGGGCTGTCACGGTGAGCGAACGGCTCTCGAGGAATGCCGCATTTGCAAAGCTCAAGGTTTACATTTGGGAGCCACGGTTGGCTTTCAATCATTTCATGCCATGGTGCGTGGCACGGCCATCCTCGCCCAAACCGACGAAGCACGTCACTACACGTGTGTGTGTATATATGCACGCACACACACACACGTGTGCGGTGGGAGCGGTAGTGTAGCGGTTAGCGCCCTGCGCTAGGAACCTGGCGACCCGGGCTCGATTCCCGCTCACGGCCAACACCGGTGACAATTACCTGAATCAGCCTCAAATGCGTACCTGGTGTGATGTGTGAGCATCGCCACTAGGGAGACAAAGGCGGCTGGGCATGGTGTTGGCCACCTACCCCCTCGTGTGGCGTTCTGCCCTTCATAGGTGCTCGCGAACAGCACTTTCCCCAACAGTCTGTTGAGGCTATATGGGAGATCTTGTGTTGGGACTTAAAAAAAAACCTTGTTCATAGAGATACAGAACGGAGTTCCGCTTATAGAGATACAGAACGGAGTTCCGCTTATACACAAACACACAATTGAAAGTGGCATGTGGATCGATCAATATAATCATCTTCATGGGCATCGGCAAGGGCTTCTTCCACGCGCGCACACTTGTAGCAATGCACGTGTGGATTGTCCGGCTTTCCGTGGAGTCGAGGGCCCTTTGTGACAAGCACCATGTCAAGCCCCGGATTTTTCGTGTTGAATGTTAACCACCTTGCCTGGTATGCCGGAGGTCGTGGGTTCGATCCCGACCCTGACACATACTTTATATTTGTAGTTTGCACGTTCTCCCTGCGGTCGTGTGGATTTTTCTCCGGGTCCTTCGTTTTTTTCTTCTTACACATTTAGCAACGTGTTTAGTGTATTTGGCTATTTAAATGTCCAAATCATAAGCCGCCACTTCTTTAGCTTTCATTTGTGGCCAGGTCGCTTCTGAAAACAGAGCTACACAACTCAGTGGGTCTTACTTGGTAGCCTGGTAGTCAGTGTCTCCCTCTCGCACACGCCGCGTTTCTCTGGACACTGACGTTTGCTCCCACGTGTAAACACTCGTGAATCGGCCGATCATATGTAGAGGACTGCAGAGCTTCGACAAGTGTTGGCGCTGGCTCGCCACCAGGGTGTCTGCCCTTCCCACTCGTCAGTGGTCCCTGTCTCGCGCCTCATACATTCTCTCTCTGTTGGAGTGAGCGAAGATTGTGCGGCAACCCGCTTGCGTGCTACAACTTATCGTCTTTGCGGGGGAGCAACTTAAATTATGCAATTTATGTAATTTGAACAAACACTTGAATACATTTTTTTCTGTTCAAGGTCAAAAAACAATGGCACGAACAGTATTGCTTTACACATTAAACGCACTGCGATTGAAATTTTGATTCAAAGCTTTCGTGACTGCAGGGATTCATATTCTTGGTTCTTTCGGTAATTGCTTGATGATTGCTTGTGTTGCAGTCGAAACGTCGTGAGAATTTTATTGTTTTATATTTTTATTATTTATTGTTTCCCTTCTACGTGACTTTACCGAAAGAACCGAGAATATGAAAACACTGCGATTTGTTTGCACGTTCAAGAATACATGATGTAATAATAACAATAATGCCCTTTATTTACCCATGACTGCCTGAGTGTCGTTAGTGTTTCAGGAGGGTCCTGCATTTGGATATTCGGCCGATTCCATTGGGCACTGTCTGAGGACACGGGAGAAACTCCACGCGTACGCTCGGGTAACACTCAAAAGTTCCACAGACATTCAAACATTCCACTGCTCTACTGACATTGCTGTAGCCTATAACATCTGGTATTCGCAGACAGCCTCCCATCCAAGCACTAAGCAGGCTCAACCCCACTTAGCTTCTGAGATCGTGTGAAATCGTGTGCATTCAGGGTGATATATTCATTGGAAAGTCTTGATGATAATTGCTGCTTGCTGTCACGTGGCAATCTGTGACTTCATACCCTCGTATACGCGATTACATCGTTGAATTTTGCTTTGTGGAATAAGTTTCAACATCGGCACACATCACGGAAACTGTAAAGCATCGAGCTGCATGCCAAGAGGCGCACTATTTAGAGTCCAGTGCAAATGTATTAATGGATGAATATGTAAATACATGAATGACTATTTAAGTACATTAATGAATGGATATAAACCAAAACGTACCAAAAACTAAATTCAACCCCAAGAGATTGGAAGAAGAAGAAGAAATAACTTACCGGCACTTTGTCCATTGTTTCATCAAGTGAATCCAACCCGTTCATAATCCTGCAATGTGTGGCCAATTGATGAAACGTGTGTTGCGAGTTATTAAATATCATTCCGTTGGTTCCGAGGTGCCATAGTAACACTGTGGGCAGCCTTACTCTGCCGTGTGCACACTTTAAGAAGTTCTTTCTCAAATATTGCCATGGTGGAATGGCGTAGCGCAGTGCACTTGCAATCCAGAGGTTGCGAGTTCAATTCTATCGCCTGGCACGGCAATTGAAGCATTGATGCAAGCTTCTTAAATCTCCCATGACCACCTCTGTCCACCTAGCGGAATAGCCATCGAACAAAGACGGTCACCGCGTCGCACGCTTTCCGACGCGCTTCTGCGACCGTCTGGAACGCTCTTCCTTCCGTAATTAGGAAGTCACTGGAACTGTGCACTTTAAATCTAGATGAAAAACTAATTTCCTTAGAACTGCTTCTTGTGTTTCGTTAGTTGTCCTTCCCATTGTTGGCTACGTATGTTGCGGAAGAAGTTCAACATATATACACCACGCTAGCATTTCCCAAACAAAATAAATTCAGCATCGTACATTTTCCACCGATGTGTATGTGAACAAGGCACACGAGGAGATATCTTTCCGATTGGGATGAGCAGAAAAAAGAACTGTTGAACTTGACTCCACATATGAAAACACACAGCCTCGTTATTATTCGATCGCTGGGATGAACAAGTGTTGCGAGTGGTGGGGTATAAAGAACGATGACTCCCACTCCTTCTGAGATGCCCACAACAGCGCGGCTGCGTCTAGAGAGACTCTCTCTCTCTCGTCTCATCCGCCAGCAGTTGTGTGGGCAAACAGTGGCACGAGCATGTGACGGACAAAATGATCTCGCCGCAAGAGGCGGAACGTGCCTTTGACCATTGCATAAAGTGCTTAATTGAGCAACAAAAAACCCGCACAAATTTCTCAGAAATCAGATAACAAAGTTCAAGAGCGCCACAACACAACAAGTTTCTCTCTGTGTGAGTCTGTTGTGTGTCTCTCTCTGTGTGTCTCTCTCTGTATGTATGTGTTGTGTCTCTCTCTGTGTGTCTCTGTGTTGTCTCTATTTGCTTGTGTGTCTCTCTGTGTCTCTGTGTTGTCTCTCTCTGTGTGTCTATGTTGTGTGTCTCTCTCTGTGTCTCTGTGTTGTGTGTCTCTCTCTCTGTGTGTCTCTGTTGTGTGTCTCTCTCTCTATATGTCTCTGTTGTGTGTCTCTCTGTGTTGTCTCTATCTGCTTGTGTGTCTGTCTGTGTGTCTCCGTGTCTGTGTTTTGTCTCTCTCTCTGTGTGTCTATGTTGTGTGCCTCTTCCTGTGTGTCTATGCTGTGTGTCTCTCTCTGTGTGTCTCTGTGTAGTCTCTCTCTGTATGTCTGTCTGTGTGTCTATGTGTGTGTCTCTCTCTGTGTGTCTCTGTGTTGTCTCTGTTTGTGTGTCTATGTTGTGTTTCTCTCTCTGTGTGTCTGTGTTGTCTCTCTCTGCTTATGTGTCTGTCTGTGTGTCTATGTTGTATCTCTCTCTCTCTGTCTCTGTGTTGTCTCTCTCTGCTTGTATGTCTGTCTGTGTGTCTCCGTGTCTGTGTTTTGTCTCTCTCTCAAATTTAGTTCTACCTGATGACGACTGCTTGTGTTGCAATCGAAACGTCGTGTTATATTATTTATTTTATTTTCTCTCTACGTGACTTCACCGAAAGAACCAAAGAGCAATCCCTGCAGTCACGAAAGCTTCAAATCAAGCTTCGCCTTGCCACCAACACCAACCCGCACCTCCGATTCGCACGGTCGACTAAAGTACGGTGCGAAAGAAGTTATCCATACATACGCGCGTGCGACCGTCACTTGCTGAACATTATTGCGACGAATCATGACACGCGATCCCCTTTTAGTCACAGTTACAGTGGAGCCTCAGACAGACAGCGAGCCAAGTACATGCCGTTTCGGTTTTTTTTAAGTCACCGATTCATTACATATTCGTTACGGGGCCGTTCATAAATGAACGCCCCCCCCGGGGGGGGGGTCAGACATGTGTGACGATGTGTGACGAGAGAGGGGGGGTTTGAGAAATGTGACGTCACGTCAAAATGCGCAATTTTAAATACATATAGACAACACGTTCTACTGAATTAAATCGACTTTTTTTAAATAAATGTGTTCTCCTACAACATCAGAGTGCAGCGCCACATTAAATACGCACTACAATGACAATAGTTTAAAGCGATTTGAAGCATGTTTTATTTTCAAAATGAGGAGGGTCTGACTTTTTGTGACGTCGTGTGACGAAGGGGGGGGGGGTGGCAAAAAATCGTCCAAAATCGCGTGACGTCATTCATGGACGACCCCTACAGTAAAAATGCAAAGTAAGAGTGCTTGTGACGGCTTGCTCACTCCACTGCTGGTGGAAGGGCCTACGCTGGAGGGAGGTCTGGAGAGCCCCCGTCTCCTCGTTCACGCTGAGCAGACTTATCGGGAGACGAAGGAGTCGAAACACACCTTGACATCTTGACACGGGAGTCGCTCATCGACTGACTGTCGTGCGCCCATTTATTATCTCCCAAAAAAAACCGATTGAAACTATGAAACATCTTCTTGGTTCTATCGGTACAGTCACGTAGAATGGAAATAATGAAATAATAAAAATAAACCAATAAAATAAATATATGCTTTTTTTATTTCCATTCTACGTGACTTTACCGAAAGAACGAAGAAGATGAATCCCTGCAGTCACGAAAGCTTCAAATCGAAACTATGAAACATGTTTACGAGGTAAGGCCCGATTTAAAGCTTTCGTGACTGCAGGGATTCATCTTCTTGGTTCTTTCGGTAAAGTCACGTATGCAAATTATTTTGTCAAGGCGCCCCCTTTCCCCCCCCCCCTTCCAACCCAGCTTATATATATGCTCCAAGCACGTGTGCTGTTTCATTCAGACGCTGTCGCCTCGACAGACCTGGTTTCACCTGAGGACGGCTGCTTGCGTTGTGGCCGAAACGTCGTGAGAATTATATTATTATGTTTTATTTTTATTATTTTATTACTTCCCTTCTACGTGACTTTACCGAAAGAACCAAGAAGATGAGTTGAGGCCCACTGAACTGTACAGCTCTTGTTCAGAGGCGACCTGCCCACAAATGACAACTCAACGAAGTGGCTTATCAACGTGTGTGGACATTAACCGCAGTCAAATAATCTAAACGCGTGCTTTTCAAAAATGTAGAGGAGGAAAAAACCGGAGGACCCAGAGAGAAACAAAAATCCACGCGGCCACGGAGAGAGAGACACGCAAACCCCAAACATACAGCAGGCGTCAGGATCGGGATCGAATCCACGACGCACTGTATACCGCGCGAGGTAGTTAACATCTCCTAGCCACCGTGGCACTGGGTGAACAGTGGCGGTGAAAGGGAGGTGGGGGGGAGATTCAAGCAACGTGCACCATTGTTTCAACTGCCACGCCGAGAGAGATGACCTCTGGATTGCGAGCCGAGTGTTGCGAACCATTGCGACAAAATGTTCGGGGGTCAATTCCTCCTCGCTGTCTTTGCCGTGGGCATGGAGCTGGGCATCAGTCTTTGCCGCCACCTAAACCACCCCCCTCTCTCTCTCTCTCTCTCCACCCGTCGGTAATCCCGCCGAGTTTGGAGATTGCTCCGTCCGCCCGTACTTGATGGATGCGCCGTGCCAATCAGACGGCTCTAACGCAACGCGAATCGGTTTTGTTTAATTGTCGCCCGCTTTGGTGGCCCAGTTGGGCTGAAGCGAAATCTGCGTCGTGTTTTCCCACTGGCTTTGTTCGTTAATAGATTGTTCACATTGAGGGGGCTGGGTTGGGAGACTGTGGGGTGGGGGGGGGGAGAAAGAGGCTTGTGAGGATTGAGGATAGGCTAGTTGAGGGGGTGGTGAGAGCTGGGGAGTTGAGTGGAGACTTCGAATTGACAGCGGGCGGAGGGGAGGGGGAAGAGGCTGGTGAGAGTGGAGGAGGGTGTAGGCAAGACTTGTGAGGTACCCATTCTGTTACAGCCATTAAGGCGGGCAGTGTGAGTGTGGGTGGGTGAGTGTGGGAGCGGACACAGAAAGCCGGGAAAGAAAGAGGGCCAGGAGTTTGTAGGAACTTAAGGAAGGTTATCCCGGGTGTGTGTGTGTAATGCTGCTGGTGCAACACATTTAATCGCATTCACTTGCCCGCCTCACACAACCCAGACAAGCGTTGCAGCTCTGCCCAGCCAGGTTCTGACAACCAAACAATTATTCCATCGCCTCTTGCCATGGATTTATGTCGCCCTATTCAAGCGAAAGTCCCGCTGTCTGGTGCTGCATCTTTCTTGCTGCCGCTGCTGTTCCTGCTTCTGTCATCCACGATCCAAAGTAAGAAACTTTCAACGTTTCACGTTCGCCTAAGTTGGCTGTATCTTGTTTTGTGCGTGTGTGTGTTTGTTTAATTGCCTTTTCGGCTGGCGGTGAAAGTTGCGTGCACCATAAATGTGTGTTCAGATTCGCGAAGCGCGTGGTGACCAGATAAAGTTTCCTGTCTGTCGCATAAAATAAGTTCATAACGGATTAAGTGATTTAAACACAAAAAGAGAAATCAACAGCGACATTGCAAGGTGTGCAATGCAAGCTCGGTCCTTGCTCGTCAACAACCTTTCGATCTGCGGAACGTTTCAATGCGCGCGCCCGTGACAAGAGACGTTTAAAGTTTTGCTAGGGGTTCTTTTTGTTGTGTCCCCACCCCGCCGTTCCCGGGCTGACGCGTGCATTTTACGTGCCCTGAATACGCGAAACGCCACCCAGTCGTCGCCAAAAGCCTCCATTCTGACGTCGCAATGCGTTCGGAGCATCCCGTGAGTGTTGTTGAACTCCTCGAGCCTCCAGCTTAAGGATGACAGCTGTTTTTGAAATGCAGTGCGTAGTGTCGTTGACAACACATCGATTATATTTCACAGTGCGACACTGATTGCCAGTGCAGTCCCCCCTCCCCCCCACACCGCCAGCGCCATATGCATCAAGAGCATAATATTGATGGGATTTATAATAGCTCTGCTTTGCCGGATCAATGATATGTACACGTGTAAAACGTGGTTGTTCTACGATTAGCACGGTTGGCTACGTACGGTGCGAAAGAAGTCGAACATACATACATGCAGGACACACTGGAATTCATCAAAATGTGATGTTGCGTAATAATAGTAGGATTGTATGTAATTTACATGAATAAAACATGTATGTACTGTTATTGTAAAGTGTATGTCATCGTACGACTTGACCAGCGAGCCATTGTTGGTTTCGTATTAAATGAACTGATAGCTGATTAGTGCAAGGATATGTGGTGAATAAATATAAAACATCGTAACAAATCTCTGCCATAATAGCTATCTGGGCTCTCCACCATTGGCTCAAGACCTCCAATAGAGATGAAGGCGCATTATCTTATCGTGAGCCTTGAAGGGCAATACATAAATATGTAAATAATGTATCAACTGGGAAAAGACGCGTGCGTTATATGCCTCTCGATCAGCGTCTGCTTAATCAAGCAAATGTGGCTGGTGAAAACATTCTGGGTCACATCAGCAGAGCAAGGCTGATTAAATAAATAACTTTATCGGATGTCATTGGCAAGAGCACTCAGAAATCACTGTGGGGAAGCCCTTTTCAACGCAAAAAACTCCCCACAAAAATTGTATTACAACTCATGAGCTGTTGCGGACAGATGTGTTTCAGTGTAAGAGCACACTTTGATCTTTGACTCATCTGCAAAAAACAATCTCCAAAATATGTTTACCAAAATATACTTAAAGCCAAAGAATGGAACACCTCCGTCAGGTTATCTGTGGATGAGATTTGAGTTATACAATCAGTAGTAGTGTGCGTGTGATGGGTGAATTTCTCCACTAAAGGATCACGAGAGATGGCAGTCACTTAGAAAGCCCTTCCTTCATCCAGCAATCAATTGCGCAAGGCTGACCAATATATGTTGATGATACTTCATGCACCACAACACACTCGTTGCATGGAGGTGCAAATGATTTATGGATTTAATTTGAACCCCAACTTGTCGCAAACAAACAAGCATCCAAACACTTTTGTGCGTACTTTTTGGTTCTTCCGGTAAAGTCACGTACGAATAAAATAAAATAAAATGTTCGCTTCTGTGCAAACTACACAAACCTAATTAGCGAAGTGGTGAATTGTATCAGAGATGATTTAAAGGTTGCTCGTACTTGCTTGGCTTTGGGAGGTGTCCTGGCACCGATAGTCCAGCAGATGGAAGTTGTGTTGACTGTCCCTTCCCACCCCCTGTTGAGTTTATCTGCTGAAGCAATCAGAGGGGGAGGCAAGCCGTAGGAAAGGGGCGCGTAATTACCAAGTGCTGTCGTTTGGCTGATACACGACGAAAGCTGTCGGAAACATGATGGCAGCTCAAGAGATGAGAAAGTGATGGAACTGAGTGAGTCATCTTTGAGTTGACCGTTGAAAAAATATTTGCTGCAATCGAACACCATAGTTTCTTGGTAAAACAAAAACTGAAAGATAAAGGTGCAGCCCTGCAATTGCTTGTTCGTGCCACTGCTGACAGAAGGGCCTCCACTAGAGGGAGCTCTAGCCAGCCCCTCTACAGCGCATTTTGGCCAACTCTTCAATCCTTTTCCATCCTGAAAGAGTCACGTGTGGTAAATCTGAATTTCAAATTGTAGGGCCTCAAAAGCCATTCTGTGGGATGTTAATGCAGCTTAAACCTTTAATATATATTTTGAGTATTACTTTATCCATGTTCTGTTCATATTCGTTATGCAATGAGGGATATTCTTACCCACAACAATTCACTGTCCATACAGGAGGCTCTGGTTGAGAGCAGTCAGATTAAGTCAGAAAAAAATTAATGTAAATGTTCATTTTGTAGTCATATGGAGGGAATTTAGAAAACAACTACTTTAAAAAGTGCTTTAATGACATTGGAAAAGTTTATCTATACGTGTGGATTGTAACGTTTTGTTTTTCTGTGTCACACCCCTCAAATTTAATTTTGAAACTTCAGAAATGTATTGACGTTACATTTAATCTGCCGTCCGTGCTAATGTGCTTATCCAATTAGCACTTTTTAGCAGAGCATTCAACTCAGAATCATAAGGTTGTGAGTTCAACTCCTGGTTGCGGGTAACTCAGCAAGTATTTTTTGCTCGTTTATAAATTAGCACCACTTTTGGGAATTCAATGGTGGATATACTTGTATGGGAAAAACTGGTCCCCACCATAGGAACGTGGAATGTCCTCATCTTTCTCAGGACCACCAGTGGAGATAATGTACAGTAAGTACAAAATATGCACGTATATAATCATATAAATTTACAGTTTTTTTTGTCATTCCACTGTTGGATAAAGGCCTTCCGACACCTGCGAAAGAAGTTCAATATACATATTGTGCTTATCATGGAAATTCGTTGAACATACTTCACCACACTGGTCAGTGCAGGTTGGTGAAAGGAGAGGGCTCAATGATTAGTTCAGATGTCACTCACCACAACCACCGTGCCACCACTACCCACAGAAGCAGGTGCAAACTAAAGAGTAAACAAAGAGACGGTGAATAATAATAATACTGACGTAATAAATGTAACCTGTAGATTAATATACATTACACAACCGTGCACATATCCTCTTGAATAATTATTTGTAGCACATAGCCTTCCTAGACAAGGCACACATACAGTCAGTGCTCTAAAAGTGCAAGTTATGACCTGCAGGTACACAAAAGACAAAGGTCCCCCGTGTAGCCTTAACAGTTTTGGGACAGCACTATGCCCGGCCGCACCAGGTACTCATTTGAGGCTGAGTTGACCTTGGGGAGGCCCAGAACCGGTTCAGATAATCCTCGCTGGTGTTGGCGATCGAGCGAGAATCGAACTCGGGTCGCCAGGTTCGCCGCGCTAACCACTACGCTACCGCTGCTACACCACCGCATCACTCACAAGCCACCAGGCCCTGTGTTTGGCACGTGGCTTGTGTTAGAGCTACAAGGAGGGCACCGAACTCCCACAAATATTCAGCCACATCAGAGACGATCCTCCTGGCAGGCGTTATTGGTGCCCTGGAAGATATCCATGTGTCCTTGTTTTACAAATGCTGTGAGAAGGAGAACACTGCACCTGTAACTCTGCCGTGTGTAAGTGCACGGTGGTGAGATTGCATCTGGCTTTGTAAGCAGTTGGGTGTCCATTTATGAAGTAACAATAATTAATAATTATACTTTATGGCCCTGTGTCATTCCGCTGCTAGATGAAGACATTTCCGTGCAATATCGGTCATGGGGTTTTGTCTGACCACGTGTCACCACGCTGGTCAGTGCAGGCTGGTGAAGACTTTCTTCCCACTTGATGTTAGCCATTTGGGAATTGAACTCAGGTGTCTGGGCTCATAGTGCAGCGTGCTAACCACTGTGCCACTGCTCCCACATTCTCATAAAAAAAAGAGAATGGGTGAGCAGTGGCTTTCAAAAAAATTACACAGCACATGGCATCTATTTGTAAATTAATTGTGAACTAGAATAGCTTCATAATGTTGAACGTTTCCAAATGTTTTTGTTTCAATTCTAGGTAATATGTTTTGGTTCAAAATTAGCATCGCTATCAGCACTTCCTCTTCCAATGCTAGGCACGCCTAGCATTGATTATTATCAAATGCTGATCACCACTATGATCCTATATCCTTACCGCTGCTAGGCGTGCCTTGTACTCATGGGCAGGGAGATTTGTTGGTCGTGGACATCCATGCATGGGTCCCTTCACGCGGGGATATCTTCAGGCTGTCACTGAAGTATGAATATATCTTATCCAGCCTGTCCAGACTTGAGAGCACAAGCCTGCTCTTTATAATGCAGCTGTTATCATTGGCGATAACTCACTGACACTCCGCAGGTCACATGCCGGCACTGAGGTTAAAGTCCACTTACGTCCCATAGACGTGCCTCTGCAGTAACCTGTCAGTGTAGTCTTTTTTTCATTCTTATTCTTCTGTTACTTACTCACATGTGGGCGCGTAGGGGTGGCGCGCATACGCATGAGTGTACGCTGATTCATGAGCGTGTTTTCTGAGCAAGCACACTCGAGGCCGCGTGTGTATGTGTTTCAATAGGGGGGGGGGGGGGGGAGACACCTTGTGAAAGACCCAACGCAGAAGATCCCTGGTTTTGATCTCCCACGAAGCTCCTGGTCCTCCCTATGTAAACCGCATCCGGACAAACCATGGCAGATGCGCGGATACCTGATGCACGAATGGAAAATTTAAAAACTCTCCAGTACTGTGCGGCTGTGGTCATCCATAAGGGGACCGTAACAACGTATAATGACGTAATGTCTCGATCCATGAATACGACGGAGACATCGCAGCGATGCACTACTCCGCTATTCCTGACGCGGTCGTCTGACTTGACCACCTGGATGTGAAATTGTAGCTGTAGCCCTGCGTCCACATCAGCCGGACGAAAGACGAATGGGGGAAAGAGGGCAGGAGCTGTGGCATTGTGGTGAGCGCACTGCGATATGGACCCATCAATCTGTGTTCGATTTGCGGCCGTGGCCAACATCAGTGGCGAATATCTGAAAAAGTTATGAGCCTCCCCTAGGTTGACTTAACCTCAAATGAGTAACTGTGGTGGCGGGTAAAACATTACCAATGGGGAGACAAAGGTGGTCGGGCATGGTCCTGGCCACACCACCCTATAGTGAAATGTCCCCAGCCTTAATAGGAGCTTGCTTTTAGCAATTGCTCCAAAGTCTGCATCTCTATAATGCCTATACTATTCGTTTATCAGGGCAAATGGCATCGTGGATACAGCACTGGCTTTGCATGCGTGAATATAAATAGTGGCTGTGGGTGGGGAGCGGTAGTGTAGTGGTTAGCACACTGCGCTATGAACCCCGTGACCCTGGTTCGATTCCCGCTCACTGCCAACACCAGTGACGATTATCTGAACTTATCCTGGGCCGCCCCTAGGTCGACTCAGCCTCAAAACAATACCTGGTGCAGTATGCAAATATTGCCACCAGGGAGAGAAAGGTGGCCGGGCGTTGTGGCTGGCTACCCACCCCCTCGTGTGCCATTCCGGCCTTCATAGGTGCTCGCTAACGGCACTTGCCCCAACAGTCTGTGTGTGCGTGCGTGTGTGTATTTTCTTCCCACCTTGGTCCCGTGAGGTCAGCGTTGTTTTTCTAAACCGCCCCACTCTTTGCTTCAAGAAGGTCCAGATGGTTCAGCTCAGTGTGGCCACAAAGCGTGCGGTATCCAGATCCGTGCCGCACTGCTCGCCCTCTTGATGTGCCACACGTGGAGCGAGGCGTCACTGCTGTTAAGCGTAACCCACACGTGCCCACGACAGACTACATTCCCATTGCCCGCTTTAGAGAGTGTGACCAATAGACCGCAGCGATAGACCACCGTGTGATTTTTTTCTGCGTCTGCGTTTATAATTAATGTATCCACGTAATAGGGAAAATGTCGTTTTGTTCGTCCATGAATCAGTACGTTTGTCACAATGCATGATTGAGCAATTGCCATTGTTCGGCGTTGAGAAAAGGCTCATTCTGATCAGATTGAACCAGATTCCCGTGGTATTGACGAAGTGTTATGTACTACGTGTTACAGTTGACCTAGGTAAAAACAAAACTCCACCGAAAAAAGATTCACTCCATCCATGGGATGGGCTGTCACTGGGTAGATAGAGTTATACTGTATACTGCACAATAGCTGCATGAACTCAAAGCAAAACTGAAATAATAAACAAATACACTTGGAGCCACGGTTGGCAAGATGTTCACGACTCACCTAATATACAGGAGGTCGTGAGTTCGATCCTGACTCTGACACCTCCATATTTGGAGTTTGCATGTTCTCCCCGTGGTCACGTGGAATTTTCTCCGGGTCCTCCGGTTTTTCCCTCCACAATAATAAACGTGTGTTTAGAGTATTTGGCTGCTATGCATTTCCACGTGATAAGCCACTTCGTTGAGTTCCTCTTCATTTGTGGTCAGGTCATTTCTGAGAAAGCGACATATCGCTCAGTGGGTCTTCGCTTTAAATATTCATAGTTTTTTAATCGCTGACTTTTTTAAACCAAGGAACTGCACCCTGTTTTATGGCCTCCTTTTTGCTTTGGCGAAAATGTGATCGAGACGGGGAGTGATATCCAAATGGATGGGCAAAGGGAGAGAGAGAGAGAGAGGGAACGAGCATTGGTCCGTCGCAGAAGTGCATACGTGGATGGAGAAGTGAGCACGGGTGAGATTGTGGGGGGGCCGTCGTGAGTCGGGGCGGTGGTTGTTGATGAGACGCGGAGTTGCGATGCACGTGTGGACAGTGTGGAATGACGGTGGTGGTGGCGGCGGAATTGTGGGACGAGCGGTAGAGCTCACTGTTGTGCATCACACCCGGGGGCCCAGAGTTAGATTCCCGATCACCGCCAACACATTAAGTGACGATTATCTGCACTGGTCATGAGCCTCCCCTAGGTCGACTCAGCCTCAAATGAGTACCTGAGCATGTGGAGCGCTCTTGCTTCCCATATTAGGAAGCCACTGGAGATGTCCACTTTAAAATCCAGATTGAAAACTGATTAGTTTAGAACTCATATTATTGTTTAGTTTACTGTCCTTCCCCCGCACCTCCGATTAGCAGGATTGGCTACGTACGGTGCCAAAGAAGTTCAACATGCATACAAACATACATCACCACTGGGGAGACAAAGGCGGCCGGGCGTGGTGCTGCCCACCCACCCCCTCTTGTGCCGTGCCGGCCTTCATAGGTGCTACTCGCTAACGGCACTTGCCCCAGCAGTCTGTTGCAAGCTACACGGGGGATCTTTGGCTTTGGCTGCGGCAGTGTTGAGCGTACTGGAATCTCGCTGCAATCTCAGCCAGAGCCCGGGCGACACAATGGGGCTATCCGAGCGAGGCACTGCTCACTAGCCGTGCGGCATGAATGCTTCGGCCCAACGGGAGGAGGGCGGAGGGGTGGGATGTTGGGGAGAGTGGGCTGGGGTGGTGGTGGTGGTGGGGGAGAGGGTTTGAGAACACGAACGAAACAATGAATAAAGAATTTGTCGGAGATTCCACGATTGGTGGCGGAGGTGCAATAGGGCCCACGGGTGTACGTCAATGGGACCGCGGTTTGGAGATCAGGAAAATAAATAAATATATATCCCCTTGTGCTTTCCCGGGCCAAACTCATTCCCTCGCACTCACACGGAAGGGTTGTGAGAGTCGGCACAAGCGACCCGGAATAAATCCGGGCTTTGTCAGCGACCCTAACGGTCTTGCCGCATGCGTGACGGGCCCCTCTGCCCCGCAAACCCTCTCCTCTGACAACCTGTGCGCAAGCCCCGTTGCGGTGGCTTAATGAGAAGGCAAGAAAAGTGTCCGCGCCGATGTGTCCGCGCGTCAACGAGACGCGTCCGCGTTGTCGACGTGCCTTTTACCTTCTAGTTTCTGCAGCTGCGAGACACTTTTGCAGGAGTCACGCGCGCGTGCGTGTGTGTGTGTGTGTGGGGAGCGGTAGTGTAGCGGTTAGCGCGCTGCGCTACGAACCTGGCCACCCGGGTTCAATTCCCACTCACGGCCAACACCAGGGACAATTATCTCAACCTGTCCTGGGCCTCCCCTAGGTTAACTCAGCCTCAAATGAGCACCTGGTGTGATCTGTAAACATCGCATCGATGCGTAAACATCGCCACGAGGGAGACAAATGTGTTGGCCACCAACCCCCTCGTGTGCTGTGCCACCCTTCATAGGTGCTCGCTGACAGCGCATAGCTTGCCACGTTGTTTGGCATGATCACGAAAACACGTTGGGGAGCTATTGTTGAAAGAGATGAACCCAATTTGAAATCGCTACATCTCTGCAACCACGAACCGCCCATGAATGAAACTCTTACCACTTGAAAGGGGGGGCATAGAGAGGGCGGGGCATAGAGTTTCAAATGATGACCGCAAGATGCCTCTCCCAGCGCACAAAACAGCCCCTAGCCTCAGTCATTCGCAAGTCACACTGCCTCAACGTTGGATAGGTCGCACGGCACCCCAAGACTTGGCGCTACACTCTTGGCCCCCAAGATCCCCAGACATCACCACACCCTGCGACTTTCTCTTGTGGGGATACGTCAAAGACCGTGTTTTTGTGCCACCATTAGCGACAAATCTGGATGACCTCAAAAACAGAATCACGGCAGCGGTGACTTCAGTGTAAGAAGAAGACACTTTGAGAGGCGTTTGGGACGAATTCAACTATCGTCTCGATGTTGTCCGTACAGCAGGTGGAGGGCACGTAGAGCATTTATAAAATGGCTAGTAAAACTTGATAACTGTTAAACCGTTCGTAACTTTTGGTGTAATTGTAACATGTTGCCATCGTGAAACATACTGCTTTGAAATTGGGTCCATTGATTTTAAACACCCTGTATATGGATATCTGTATCCTGAGCATTTTACAAAAGTGCGATTTAAAACATTCCACGTTTTAAACGGTAAGGGGGAAGAGTTTTCCACATGACAGCCACGTGACAGAGACATAACCCGCACCTCCGATTAGCACGGTTGGCTACGTACGGTGCAAAAGAAATTCAACACACGTACATACATACGCGAGTGGTGACATGCGGCAAGCGGTTAGGGCCGGACGTGCATACATCCGCGGCACAAGCACGCAAATATAACACCAATACTACTGACAACAATCAGTTCTTAGAACGAAAATATATAAATGCCTTCGCGAGCCGTGTATTTAAAAACTCCAGGGGTTGCAGACCAGAACACGCTTAGCATTCGTAAGATTCGGTGTAAATGCCAAAAAGATATGAAGAGGCAAAATCAAGCAACAGGACCCCAAGAGGAGTGGGAGACACGTCCGAGGGCGCTCTGTGTGGGCTGCCTTGTTTTTATTATCTGCAAGCCATTTGTATTTGCAAAGAGCAGCAGCTGTGACATCAGTGTTTATATTGGGTGTCGGTGCAGTATTTGCAACGCATTTTTTTGCAATGAACCGCTACAAGACGACACACCGAGCCACGTTGCCCGTTACCCCGAGTTACATGAAGATTCGTGCATTTATAAAATTTAACGGGCACCACGTTGGTACGCTGTAGCTTTTGGAACGGTTATGAAGGCACGCGTGTTTGTGCGCCTAAAAGAACAATCAAGAAAAAAGTCTTAATTTTTCTGCTCAACTAAGCATGGGGACTTTCCGTCTCTCTGTATGACCCTGAGCCAATGCTGGGGCAGGGGTCAGTCTGTACAACTAAACTAAAAACTGTCTATTTTTTTTTATTTTTGCGGGTAAGTCCCACTCAGCTCTATGGCTCTTTTTCAGAAGCGACTTGGTCACAAATGATAGTTCAACGTGGAAATGTATAGCAGCCAAATACTGTAAACGCGTGTTTCTAAATGTGGATGGAAAACCAGGAGAAAAATCCATGCGACCACGGGGAGAACGTGCAAACTCAAAATATACAGGCGTTGGGGTCGGGATCGATCCCTAAACCTCCTGTATGCAAGGTGAGGGAGATAACATCTCGCCACCATGGTAGGCAGCCAGTTCTATGGATAGGTTGATGTGACACTTCCGTGACATTCACCACTCACCTGACTTGCCCACTCAACATGCAGTATAATGCGGTGGGAATTCCGTTGAGATTCAACGTCTGCCACCATTGGCGCATGTTTATCAGTTGTAAGATTTATTTTTAGCAGGGCAGGGTCACGTACCAGGCTATTGGAAATGATAGATAAGCAAGGATGGAACCGTTTAGTGGAATTATAGGAGTTTAGTGGATTTTTGTGTTGGAAGTTTGACCTTGTTCACATTAAATATATATAGCATACGCTTTGAAATGATGGGTCATGAAATTCGCACAGCGGCTAAGTAGGATTTCTCCCAACAAACATACAAAGCCACATTGCAAACGTTTTACTTCCCAGATATTCAGACTTATTCATTGACCATGGAGGGATGATGGGCTGAATCAACCAATATATTACATTGAATACTTCACATCCGCAGTGCTATACCACACTCTACCTGCAGCCTTAATTGATTACAGAGCAGCAATAGCTTTCGTAAATGAATAAATAAAGATTTGTTTCAGTACAGTGGCCTTTTGGAGTTTTTTTACAATTTCATCCGGGAGTGTATCATTTCTGGAGCAAACCATGAAGTGGTTCCGACCTCTGGGTCTCATCAGCAGTGAGGCTACCAGAAGTTAAGTGACAAGAGCATTTGATACGAATCAGCCATACTCAGCTGATGAAACCCAAAAGGTAAAAAACGGTCAATAGTTGCTTTTATAAACAAAGACTGCTGGAAGATACTGGTCTGGAAAGCCAATATGTTTATGGACTAAACAATATCTGAACTCATTTGTAGAGACACATCATGTATTTTTGTTTAAATATGATTTTACCCATAATGCTCCAGAATCTGTTTTTTTTTGCAGAATTTAGACTGGAGGCATCCGATGAGCTATGAAGCTTTTGTTTCAAAGATGTCCAGTAGAGATGGGTCAGCAAGCCCCACAGCAACACACAATGCAGTTATGTAAGCCATGGGGCACTTATCATGCCTTCACCTGGCATTACAGACATCCACAGTGTGCGGACTAATCTCTCTCATGCGCCTTGAAAGTGAGAGCTATTTCATCACAGCCCCTCAGCAGTTTTATCCACCCGCCCCTCAAAAGGCCGCAAGCTTTGCGTGCGCAGTGATGTCCAGGGTTCGCCAGGACGTGCTGGCAGGTGACCTAAACGGGCGGAGAAGCGCAGAGCCCGTGGCCTGTAATCGGATTAGCGTGTCAAAACTCACACTTCACGTTTCAGCCCTAATCCGTTCAACGTGCGTGCGTGTGGAACCGCGTCTTTGTTCCTGGGGGGGGGGGGGGGGGGGGGGCAGCATCGCGATGCGACGTGGGGCAAAAAAAAAACCTCCGGGCCACATACAGTCGGTGATCCCACATGTGCTGGGCAACCGGTGGCACAGAGGTGGTGACCTTTACGGCTAAAGTTGTTTAAAAAAAAACCTTTGCGCGCAAGATGGCAATGTTATTGAATGAATGTGTAAAACACCTGCGGACGGCGTGGTTATTTTACTCCACTTTAAATGTACATGTCAAGGGTTGTTTTATTGCCTCTAAGGAGTTCAGCATGTGTGCATGCTGACAGGTGGACTTTTGCATGTTTTTAAGAAATATTCAACATTTCCAGAACACTCTGCGCCTGACTCAGGGCGTTGAAGAGAGATGCCTGCTGTCTCGTTTAATCGACAAATGAGCAGCATGACAGTTGAGTTTTGTGAAAAAGAGCTTCATAGCTCATCGGATTCCTTCAGTCGAAATGAGTTTCTAGTTCAATGCAGTCTTCTTAAAATGTTAAAATAGTGTAGTGTCATTGTCCATGCATAATGGACATCTCTACGTTCATCGACTGCTTGTTGAAGGCCTTCCCAAGCCGTGTTTGTCATTGAACTTGTTTGACCATACTTCACCACGCTGGTCAATCTGCTGTGTTAGTGAAGAGCTCTGGTGTGCTCAGAACAGATTCGGACGTAACCTGTCAAGAATGTTAGCCGTGGTCAGGAAAAAAATCATGGTCGCTGGGTTCATAGTGCAATTCTCTTGCCAACGTGCCTCTACGCCACCCTCCAATAGCAGAATGTGAATCATCTATCCAGCAAAGCCTCGCTGAGTCTCAAAGCATTTAGTTTTTCTCTCTCGAGGGTCCTATCCCATCATTATCAGCTATGGCCAATCTACTGTTGGTCAGAGGTCGCAACCGGGTACCCGATACCCGTACCCTACCCGATACCCGGCTACCCGTACCCGGCCGGGTACGGGTACCCGTTTGCGACCCTGGTGCGGCCGGGTACGGGTACGGGTAGGCCGTGAGTCACTGGTGAGTAACTGTTTGTCACTCATTTCCCAACGTCTTGTCTCTTCTCACAATTCAAGTTCCTAGAATCAACCCACCCGCGCCTGCAACATGGCTTCATCCCAGAGCTCGCAATCAGGTACCCGATACCCGTACCCTACCCGTACGGGTATGGCCGGGTACGGGTACAGGTACCCGTTTGCGACCCTGGTGCGGCCGGGTACGGGTAAGGAATCAAAACCCGTTTGCGACCTCTGCTGGTGGTTGACACTGTCCCCAAGCCACTGCGTCTCACGATCCTGCGATGGAATAGTCCACCTAGCACCCGATTGTATCACTCCATCTCCTCGGTGGGCGTCACCTCGGAGGCCATGGGCGGAGTTTGCGGGGCGGCATGGGGGAGGGCAATGCCCCGCCCAAACTGGAAACCTTCATCCATTTATTTTCAGTAGTTTACAATTAAGATTAAAAATAAATTAATGATATGCACCTGCGATTACTAATGTGAGACACAAAGCGAAACCCTGCCCAACCCCCCCCTCCCAAATATAGAAGTCAAACTCCGCCTATGTTGGATGCGTTCCAATTCCGTGGCTGCTAATCCGTTATTCACTTTGACCGTCACCCATTGTCCCCTCTGGCCGTGACGTATCCTGCCCAAGTCCACTTTCCTCAGCAGTTGAATGTCGTTAAAACTACGAATATCTTCAATCTTGATTTGAAGCTTTCTTGACTGCAGGAATCCATACTCTTTGGTTCTTTCGGTAAAGTAACGTAGGTAGAAATAAATAAAATAAATCACGACGTTTCGATCGCAACACAAGAAATCTTCATCAGGTGGAACAACCACAGCAAGAAAAAATGCTTCATCTGATGAAGATTGCTTGTGTTGCGATCAAAACGTCGTGATTTGTTTTATTTTATTTCTACCTACGTGAGTTTAACGAAAAAAACAAAAAGTACGAATATCTTCTCAAACGCACGTGTTCCTCCTTCTGTCCGTCGGTGTAAATTCCGCTTAGGAATCGATGCACACTTCTTTGCACACTTTTCAATGTTTTGTTCAATGATGTTTTCGCACCTCCGATTAGCATTGTTGGCTATGTACGGTGCGAAAAAAGTTTAGCACACGTACATACATAACGACTACGTGTTGCTGAACCACTTGCGGTGCCCTGTGTTTCTTTTGGGGGGGAACAATTTTGTAGATTCAGTCGTTAATTTTCAACCAGGTGGTGGTAAGAAGTTTGCTTTAAAACTCAATTAAAGTCACAGGAGCTCCATCGTCAGTTAAGCTGAAATAATAACCCCCCAATGGAGGTGTTATCGCAGTGACCCGAGGGTTGCGTTTATTTAAGAGACGGCAGTCAATGAAGATTGTTTGTAAGAAGGAGCCACACAGAGCGGTTGGCCAAAGAAGCCCTCTGTCGACCTTCCGTGACCTTTCCTGCCTCTCGGGAGTGCTCATTGTTTGCGCCCCTGGTTATGAATTTACCGAGCAGTGGTTCTGCCTTCCGCTGTGCGCGGAGGGCTTCATTCCCTTCACTCGGTGAAGGGCGAATGGATATTTCACTTGCTGACAAAGTCATCAAAGAGCCAGGCGTTTCTAGGGGTGCTTAATTGGTCAAGTTAAGGTACGTTATTCGTTGTGCTCTTGGCACATCTAACTCAGTGGGGACTGAGGTAAGGGTGGATATTTGTGAACGTCAGATATGTGAACATCTATAGATACTATTGTTATTTTTTTTACCAAGTAAGGCCAACTGAGCTATACAGCTCTTTTTCAGAAGCGACCTGGCCACAAATGATAGCCCAACGAAGTGGCTTTTCTTAAGGAAATTGATCGCAGCCAAATACTCTAATCGCATGTTTCTAAATGTGCACAGAAAGACCCAGAGGACCTATGGAAAAATCCACGCGACCATGGGGGAGAACATGCAAACTCGAAATATACACGCGTCAGGGTCGGGATTGGGATCGAATCCATAACCTCCTGTATATCAGGCGAGGTAGCTAACACCTCGCCACCATGGCACCCCTCACCTTGTGCAAATAGATTACTGGGCAAGAATTAAGTGCTAACTACATTAAACAGCGGGAACATACATTGTTATACTTCAGAAGAGCCAATGAATGTGAAATGAACAATCGGTTATTGGCGCGTGGAAAGGTGGGATTCGTGAACACGTCACACCGTGTGGCACCATGTTACACCACGCAGAGATGTTGCCCTGATTATGGGCTGTTAATTATTCAGGGCCGACATGCGATGGACATGCAACATTGTGCACGTGTGAACATTTCTACGCGCTGTATTTGTCAACTCACTTTAAGCACAAAGCTGTTTGGATCTTATTTTTTCTCTCTGGCCCAAATAAATAAAACTTATATTTGCTTTTTTTCCACATAATCAGCAGCAGTAGCAGCAGCAGCAGCCATGATGAAGCACTCAATATTTGCTTAAGGAGTTTTATGCAACCAAGCATGTGATGGGTAAAAAATTAACCCGTAAAAACAAAGTTTTTCACTATAAATCCTTTATATGCGTGGCGGCTAGAGTCCTCTCGTCCTCTGGCTTGAGATGGCTGCCACCTATGGGTCAGATGATTGCCTGCCACCATTAAGCAATTGGTAATTAAATATAATAAAAAAAAATTGCCTAAAAAGTGTAAAATTTTGGAAAAAAAAATTCACGAAAATAAATTGTCACGCACAACGAGTCTGTGTGCAAAATGTCAGCTCGATTGGATCACGGGAAGTGGGTTAAAAAACGACCGAAAGATTTGCACGGTCGTAAGCGCGCAAGCAAGCAAGCAAGTGAACTTAATATAAAGGATTTAAAAATAAACTCACCTCAAGAGGTTTAACGTGCTTTTGAGCATTGCGTAAAGTTGTTTGATTAAAACAAATGACACAAATACCCCTGAAACACATAATCAGCAGCAGTAGCAGCAGCAGGAGCCATGATGAAGCACTCAATATTTGCTTAAGGAGTTTTATGCAACCAACGATTGTGTTTAGTTTGTTGTCCTTCCCCCCCCCCCCACCTCTGATTGCAAGGCTGTGTCTCTATGTCAGAAGCATGTGATGGGTAAAAAATAAACTCACCTCAAGAGGCATAACGTGCCTTTTGAGCATTGCCTAAAGTTGTTTGATTAAAACAAATGACACAAATACCCCTGAAACCAAATGGCAAAGTTCAAGAGCCTCACAACACAACAAGCTTTGCCTTGCCACCTCACCAGCCCGCACCTACGATTAGCACGGTCGGCTACTTGCGGTGCGAAAGGAATTGAACGTTCGTTGCATAAAATCCACTGCTGGCTGAAGGCCTCCGATCCATCTGAAGGACGAGCAACATTACGGAAACACGAGAAGCTGATTTCACGGCTGCGTCTCCGCGCTTGACGTCCTCCGCCAACTTGGCTGCCGTCTCAGACGTTGGTCTTGACCCCAGATTATTCACATTGTACAATCATAATTGTATCACGATTTGAAGCTTTCGTCACTGCAGGAATCCATACTCTTTGGTTCTTTCGGTAAAGTCACGTAGTTAGAAGTAAAATAAAACAAATCACGACGTTTCGATCGCTAACACGAGCCTGATGACGACTGCTTGCGTTGCGATCGAAACGTCGTGATTTGTTTGAAATTATTTTATTTCTCACTACGTGACTTTACCGAAAGAATCAAAGAGTATAATTATACCAGGTCATACAAATTGACTGCGAGCAAATGCTTGTGAAACACAACGGTGTGAAATATACATTGCTTCCCAAATTAAGAGTCCAGGGGTTTTTATACATTTAATTAATTACTTCAATTAATTTACGATAATGTGCAGCCATTTGGCAACAAGCTGATGGATGAAGGCTTCCCGCTGCCATAGCAGTCATAGGGGTCGTTTGACAATACTGTTCAACACCATTGGAACCTCCTTTGCCAGTATCAAAATATGATTTTTTAAAAATTACCCTTTTATCTGACAACAAAACTGACACATTCTTTACTGTTCAATGCGGATTTGTAAAGGGGGGGGGGGGGGCCCAGATCCAGGACCAGTTCAGATATCACTCACCACTGGTATTAGCCGTGACTGGCAATCGAACTCGGGTCATGAGGTTCATGGCACAGCGCATGAACCGTCGGTTTACCACTTTCATCTCAAAACATATTCCGCAACTCTCAACGACCAGCGAAGGGAAACTTACGTCCCATTTTTTTTGTATCCACCGACAATTGCACCCTTTAAGAATGCACAGACGAGCACGATAATTGATACAGATGCAAACATTCTTCAGCAACTCTTTTGTTCGTAAAATGCTTCGCAACATATTTTTTTGCAAGTTAATGCCTAAGCCTTGCAAGATATCATTGATAAATGTTGCCGGCGCACATTCCGGAGCATCACGTGACACCGAAAGCTGAAGCAATCTCTCCAAATGTCAAGCAAATCGCATTTGGGGACGTGCTGATAGATAAAGGGAAAATAAAGAATTAATTCAGGAGAAAAGCCCTTTTAATGTCCATTCACACCACAAAAGGAAAGCTATGCGGCAAAAAAATGCATCAATGGCGCAATGCCCTCTTACAACCTGCTTGCTATGGATGACTCAACCTCCAGCATTTCTCTCGAGCTGCTTTTTATTCGTGAAAGACACTCCGCAACCAGACTACGTTGAGTCAAGCTTCGTGTCCACCAGCTTTTGTGCTCCGTTTGTGAAATGTAGAATGTTACTCGCAGCGATCAGAGGGAGATTTCAAAAATAACTTGTGCATGCGTAACGGGTAACGTTGGCTCTAACGCAGAATTGCGTTGTTTCATGCAGAGCAGGTTTCATAATTAGCTTAAAACATCACGTTTTCTGCCTGCTGCTTGCTCTGAGAATAATCACATATTTATTAACCCGGTTTTTTTTTATCAGGTAAAGCCCACTGAGCTATTAGCCCTTCATACAGAAGCAACCTGGCCACAAATGGCAGCTCAACGAAAGTGGTTTATCACGTGGAAATGTACAGCAGCCAAAAACTCTAAACGCATGTTTCTAAATGTGGAGAGAAAAACCGGAGAACCTGGAGAGAAATCCACGTGACCCTCGGGGGGAACACGCAAACTCCTACACAACAGGCGTCAGGATCGGGATCGAACCCACGACCTCCTGCATACCAGGCAAGGGAGATAATCAAACAGGCCTTCGAATTATTTTCTCAAGGAACGCAAGTGAGCGATTGTGATTGTTAGGCCACAAACACGCTGCGAATGGAGGTGACACGAGGTTCGGCGCACTGTGCGCTCAACGTTCCCCGCGGGCCTCCTGGTGAACGGCCAAACGATTGAACGCGCTTCGTGTGGGAGTGAGGCCTCCTGGTGAACGGCCAAACGATTGAACGCGCTTCGTGTGGGAGTGATGCCTTATTACACTAATTCTCTTCAGCAGCGTCCACGCCAGTTTTCATCCCGCTGCTGCGCCCGCCGTGCAGAGCAAGGAACCATCGCTCAGCCACGGTGCCTAATGACGACGCTTCAAAGGGCTCTTGGCAGGAATGTGACCGAACGCTCTTTGTTCATGCGAACTTTGTTCATGCGAACTTTGTTCATGCGAACTTAGTTCATGCGAACTTTGTTCATGCGAACTTTGTTCATGCGAACTTTGTTCATGCGAACGGTTGTTCGCGTCCGCGTTGTTTCACCGGCTGAGAACTCAAGAGGCCCGGATAGGAGTCTCAATTTGCGAGAGTGACCCGGATGACCAAAACTACAAAAGCGAAACATGTAACAATATAAAGTACAGCAATGAAACAAATATTATTAAGGGCAAGAACAAAAGTTTCACATGAGAAGTATGCTTTTTGTAATCTTGATTTGAAGCTTTAGTGACTGCAGGAATCCATAAAGAACCAAAGAGTATGCTTTTTGTAAGTTTAAAAGAAAAACAAGTTTACGAGGTGCAGACCTACAATTGCTTATCTCAATGTCATTGCTGGCAGAAAGGCCTTTAACTCAAGGGATGTCTGGAGAGCCCCTCCTGTGATTATTTAGCGTTCTCTTCCATGTTGCCCAGACATCTTGGAAGAGGTCATGATACCAATATTTTACTCCTGTAGATACGCGTGTTGAACTTTTTTCGCACCGGTCGTAGCCATTCCGTGCTAATCGGAGGTGCGGGGGAAGGACGGCAAACCAAACCTGCCGATCGACTCGCTTCGGTGGACAAAGGCGGGGAGCTATTAATAAAATACCAGTTTCGATACTCAATTGCCACTGATGTTAGCTCTGACTTCGTGAACTGGCCTCATTTCCACCACTTCCCATACCATGTGTAGCTCTCAAACTGTAAATACAAGTGTACAAAGAGATGAAAGCTTTGCCTTAGTAGTGCCTTCCTACATCAAGCAGGACTAAGGGTAATAATTCGTGACATTTTGGCACCAATGTTTGTTTAACATGGAGTTCACAACTGTTATGGAAAATCTCAGCGATGTTGCGGCAAAGCTACTGGACTTGCGAACCAAAGTTCTCCCATTTGATCCCCCAACTTGACAGCTCAAGCAATGGTGCGTGCTTTTGCTTTGTTGGTATCCCTCTGCCTGTTGTCTGTACAGAAGTATAAACGGGTACATCAGGTCAATCGTCAGGTTGTCTATCGTGGGGCAAAGTGTGCGTACTTACACCTCTTTCAAGATGTCTGTCCAGCAAGGAAGAGTAGGCCAAATACCCACTAGGAAGGCTTCTTAGTGGAAGCCCTTCTATCCGCAGCGGCATGAGCAAGCAATTTCAGGGTTGCACCTTTCTCATGATTTGATATCTTCATTGAAAATGTCGTTTATTTCTCTTTTCACGCGGTCTTTTTTTTTATGTTCCCGTGATACAAACTCATTCATTGCAGTAATTTACGTGCCCCCCTCTCTCACTGACTCAAGTTGGGGACGTGTCTGCATCGCGCCGCGCCTCTGATCGTGCGTTTGCGTGGGCGGCAGAGATCACAGCTGCCATCGGCGTAGGACGTTACCTTTTGGAATTTCCAACAAAGAGGCTCCCTGCCGAAGGGGGGGAGTCACAGCTCGTTCCAGAAAGTGATCGCTGCGAATGTTTCTCTTTAATACCACCAAAATGAAACGTAAGCCAGAGCAACGTGGTGGTGTGTGGGGGAGTTGGAGACACGAGTCGCAATTTTCTCGATGCAATGTTTATTGTTCCGGAATGCATCCTGGACGACTCCCCACCGTCGTGAGCGAAAAGCAAACCCCGAGTTGCGGTCGCGAAGGAAGGAACGGCGGCAACTCGGACAAATCGGTCGTGCCACGGCCAGGGGATGTCACCGCATTCGTGCGTTAGTGTGTGTGTGTGTGCGTTTGGCCTTCGCTCACCAAACGCCAACGGAATGTTCTGTCGCCCCGACCGGCCCTACGCTTCAACGCGATTTTCAAATGAATGGGCTCGTGATTTACTTCCGACCCACCCCAACAATTTGTTGTCGTTGCGATTCAAGAATGGAGTCTCCCTAGGTCTCGGTATCATTCATATCGCCTTGTGTTTTAGTTTTTTTGTAATATTTAGTTTTCTCTATTAATACAAATGTCGTGCGTATTTTTATTATGTACACATAGAAAGTGTCTTCTTGGTTCTTTCGGTAAAGTCACGAAAGAACCAAGAAGATGAATTCCTGCAGTCACAAAAGCTTTAAATCGAAACATAAAAAGTGATTTCCTGTTCTAAACGAGCTTATGTGGCAGTGGTCATTTCCCGTTTACAGCCCTGAGCCAGTATTTGGAAATCATATATTCCTATGGTGGGGAATGTACAGCCTTTTTTGTCAATCCACTGCTGGATGAGGGCAATCCCATGCCGTGTAGGTCATGGATGTGATCTGACCATACTTCACCACGCTGGTCAGTGCAGGTTAGGTGAAGGAGCGGAGCGTATACGTAGAAGCATTTAAGTGCAGCACAATGTCGAGCTTTGCTGGACACTGCTGTCTGCTGTCCACCACATAGTCTTTGTTGTGTGCATACGAAGCTTTATTCTATATTCAGGTTTTGCCTGGAAATGTGAAATCTCACGTAATGCAGTGAAACGCTCATGCATTGCAATGCATATGCATATATTAACCACCCCCCTCGATTTCACATCTGATTGGCTCACAAGTGACGACATCAATTGTATCCCTCTGTTTAAGACCAAAACAGGAGGATTTCTCCACAAATATGGCTATCGCCTGATGATGCTGGCTGTAATTACTGCTGAAACACGGTATTCGAACTGTAAAAGTTGTGGATTTTACTCTCCAACACACCGGTGTGCTGAACTAGTAACGAATTGGCACGTTTTGTTTACGTGACAAACCTTACTAATTGGCTGTGCAGGTTTAACGACGCATTTATATTTACGCGATCTAACCCAAAACCCTCTATTATGGACTCACGCAGTAAATAGTTAAATATATTCATCTTGATAATTTGAATACAGTACACAATGTATTGAAAACGTCTATTAGTTACAGAGTAATGATGCATTTCATTACCAGAATTAAGTTTTCTTGAATTAAGTTCCGAAACATTTTCCCCAAAAACACAATAATTCCCGTCGGTTTACTCACGTTTCCAACTGTGCCTTACAAGTGTTCTTCTCATGATGAGCACACGTGTTGTACAATGACTTTTGTTCTGCTCAGGTTCGGCTCTTCGGCCTTTGTGGACTTTTCCAATGATTCCCTGCAATTCGATGTCTATCCATGTGTACGTGTGTAGGACTATTGCACATGCGATGCCTTCCAATCATTTAGACTTTTCCTTTTAAATGCAGTTTCGAAACGGTATGGAGAAAATTCACTTTTAAAACTCGTGAAAGATTTTAACAGCTTGTTTTAATGTCTGTCCAGAGTGCTCAATGTGTAGACCTGTAAAAATGGGTAAATAAATAAATAAACACTCCGGCACACACAATGGGTGGTCTTGACCTTTTCACATTTGCAAGTGCAGTCACTTCAATGTGCACCCATTTATCATGCGGTGACAACCTTATTTATTCTTAAACAATAAGACTTAAACAAAAATAAATGCACGCGACAGCTACTATTGAACGTACGCATACTTATATTTTCATGAGTTAGATTTTATGGAAGATTACGTTGACATGACTGATATTAACGCATTCTAAACTAAACCTATTAAATTTTTTACCAGCTAAGGCCCACTGAGTTATATAGCTCTTTTTCATAAGCGACCTGGTCACATGATAATTGTTTTTTACCCTTTTATCTGGCAACAAAACTGACACCTTTTCTTACAAGGAGTCATGTTTGCATTGACCACAATACCTACGATCGGAATGCTAACAAAAAACACAACTCTGATAATGTATGCACTGTCCTTGAAATTGATTGGTCCATGCCCGAGACAGCTTTTCTTAGAGCCTGTTAGCGTGACACCCAAATTATAGAACAACTTGCCACTTAAAATCAGACAATCGGAGTCGGTAGATGTATTTAAGTCTGCTTTGAAAACCCATCTCTTTAAACTGGACGTCTTTCTTTAGTTTGGTCGGTTGCCCTGGTTTAGTTTTTAGTTTGTTTCCTGATTTTCATGTATTGCGCATGAGGATGGAATGTGCATTATAAATTTGAATTATTAAATGATACCTCAACTAAGTGGCTTGTCATATGGAAATTTATAGCAGCCAAATAATCGAAATGCACATTCCTATTTAAAATGTCATCATTGCTTTCTCTCTGGTTTGATTTTGTGATTTTGATTCGTCAATCATGAACAGTGAATTTGCCACTTGTTAAATGTTCATGTGTTTGTTTGTATATAATTGTGACAAAAGTGTGGCTAAAATATACTTCCTTCATGATAGCCTTGCTGCAAGATTGTTTTTGCCATACTTGCAAGAAATACAATTCCCCAAAATCCCAGAAAGTAGCTGAATTTAAATATTTCTGAAAAGAACGTTTCCTCTAATCCAGATCAAAAGGTATGCAACATCTGCACAACATTCCAATATTATTTCCTACCAAGTCATATTATTATTTAGAAATGTATCCAAGCCTACCGTAAAATTCACAGCATACCTCTGGATTATATTACTATTGTTCAAACAAAGAAATCTAATGATTAATTTTATATTGTGTCATTCATGCAAATTGCATCTTACATTCACTGAGGAACCACAGACAAGCTGGAAGACTGCCAGGCAGTAGGCGGGTGCAAACAATTGCTCTGCAGTATTCTACACATGAAGATGTTTTGAGCCAATTAGTGAGTCTTTATACACGTAGGAAGAAACCGGAGCGCCTGGAAGAAACCGACGCATGCGAGGGGGCAACACTCTATCCCATACAGAAGAGACAGATTACATCAGTCCACACTTTGTTCTGCATTCTGCTCGCAAGCTGGGGTATGGTACCCCAGCTTGCGAGTCCTGGATTACAGGCCACAAGCATAGCCACCACCGCCCAACTTTTTTCTGTTGAATGTTTTAAGCTCTAGCGCTTTCGCCTAAATAATGAGACAATTATCTGGCTCGCACAGTATCTCGTCACTAACATTCAAAATATAAATGCCATGTCACATCGTTCATATGTGGTCTCTTTATCTCCAATCTAGAAATTGAACCAAATCGCGTTACCTTCCATCTGTGGCAGTTTCTCCGTCACGTTTAAATTCGAAAAACTCAAGTTTAAAACATTTAAATTAGACCGTGGCAGGAACACATTATCGTCACAATAAAGAAGAAGCGGTTGTGATTCATTGGACATGTGTGATGGAGGAGGGCAAGTAATCCAGATAGGAATTAGAGGCACGTAGGGGCTGGTGTGCCAAACAAAATAGCTAAACGCGGTGGTGAGACTGTGATAATGGTGTTGACTGCAGACGTGAGGGTAACATATAATGACTTCGGTGACAGACTGATATATCTTTATTAGACTCCCTCTTGCATGAATTAGTAAACGCAAAACCAATATTTCTGGTATAATCCGATTTTAGGAGTTGAAGTAATCCATTGAAAATGTTCATAGAATTTCATAGCAGCCATATATTTCCAGCGTGGAAGAGTATGCAAAAATACCTGCTGTTACAAATGTCCACGTGATAAGCCACTTTGTTGAGCTATCATTTGTGGCCAGGTCGCTTCTGAAAAATAACTTCATAGCTCAGTGGGCCTTACCTGGTAAAATTAAAAAATATATTTATAGTTTAAATAGTTTTCAGTTTATAAATAGGCACACCACAGTTAGTCCATCAGTAAGTCACATATAAAGATGATAAGGTGTGTGTACTCCTACCTCTTCCAATAGCGTGAACGTGTAGGGTGAATATCCTCCACCGTGGCTCTCGACAACTCCTTTTAGTTGAGGCCTTTCTGCCAGCAGTTGCTTGAACAAGAAATTGCAGGGCTGCACCTTCACCATATATTGCATCACAGTCCACCAGAGGGAAGACGATGCACAAGCGGAGTTAAAACCACTCAAGGCTCAGTGACATTGACCTCAATGACCTCCTGATCTTGATCTTCTGTCAATAGTGGTCCAAATGCTTGACCATACCGCAGGACGAAACACTTCCCTTCCTGCTAATGTCCTCGCACTACGGCTCAGTAACTTTCATCGTCTCCACAAGTTTGCTCAATTCAAGAGAAGCGCTGACTCATTTATTTCCCCTTCAGTGATGCCACGCTATTTGTTGCTGACCACTCAGCAACCGTCCACTGGACATATGTGAAAAAGAGCTTCTTAGATCACCAGATTTCTCGAGGATAAATACATATTTAGATGAAGATTTTGAATGGTGATTTAAAAATAAAAACCCACACAATTCTACAAATATTTACAAGTGGGAATTTGCACTCTCTCTTCATCTGTGGCCCAAATTGTCTGAAACTCCCTTCCTCCCACCCGCCTGCCCGTGCTATCCACTCCCTTGCCCCTGCCACTTTTAAATCTAGATTGAAAACTTCTTTAGCACTGCTTTTTGTGTTTAGTTTGTTGTCCTTCCCCCGCACCTCCGATTAGCACGGTTGGCTACGTACGGTGCGAAATAAGTTCAACATGCATACATTATGATGATGTGCAACAAAAAGCACGTGCAATTTTTACAATTATATTTCTGAGCCAGCACAACTTGGTTCATGCCAGAGAAAAAAAATCAAAGCAGCTTTGCGCTTAATGTGAGTTGGCAATACAGCGTGTAGAAATGTACATTTATGCAGTACACTACAACGTTGCATATCCATCGTGTTATCGGCCCTGAATAATTAACCCTTTCCCATTCCAACTCCATTCTAATGAAAAACATGTACGTCATCAGAACGGAACTGGAAGGAAAACTAAAATAAACGAACTTTATTGGTACCGGGGCTCCCACGAGGCCTTGCGGGAGGGTGTGTGGCACGGTTTGGCACCGCCTATCATAGAGTGCGGTCGTGCAGCTACGGTTCTCTGCGGTGAGTACAATGTTTTCACAAAACATTTGACTCACCGCCTCTCGAAATAAAATCGACACTGGATCGCTTGCGCATTCCGAGATTCAGCGGTGAGCGGGATCGCCCCCCCCCACCCCACCTTGCAAACTTGCAGATGTCTCGAAAGCAAGAAAAGTGGTTAACGGCCCACAATCGGCGTAAGAAAAAAAAATCGCGTGACCAAAAAAACCTTGTGCCGCCCGAAGTCCGGCTCGCTAACCCCACGTGAATTCCCCCGTGCCGCGGGCCCAGGCGCGACGGGCCAGACGGCGGTCCCAGGCGCCGACGCGTGCGCCTCTGAGCCGTGCCTGCACGGCGGCACGTGCATGCCCGGCGACGACGGCGGCTTCTCGTGCCGGTGCGCGCCGGGCTACGCCGGAGACATCTGCGAGGCGAGCGAGGGCGGCTGCGACAGCAGCCCCTGCCTCAACGACGCGGTGTGCGTCGACGAACTGAGCGGCTACAAGTGCTACTGCGTGCCGGGCTTCCAGGGCAGGCACTGCGAGATCGACATCAACGAGTGCGCGTCGGAGCCGTGCCTCCACGGGGGCACGTGCACCAACGGACGCGACCGCTACTCGTGCGCCTGCCCCGACGGATTCACAGGTTCTGTGTGGCGGGGGGCGGCTTCCGCGCGATCTTGTCGCGTTGCATGCAATCTCGATTTGTTACATTTGACATGGCTATTTTTTTCTTGTTTTTTTTATGTTGTAGTAGTGCAAATGAGCTGATGTGTAACCTAGGTCCGCCCCCTTTGCAAAAGGGACAATATCACGTGTCGCGATGGGCCTATATTTAATCTCGTGGTGAAATAAAGAATACTACTACTGCTGCTATGTAATGCCTTTAGGTCATGGGAATTATTTGACCATATTTTACTTTGCTCTGCTGCCCAAAATGTGGTTGGCGCTCGCTCATCCAAGCACTCTCCAGGCTCAAACCGGCTTAGCTGTTTCAGGACCTGATGAGATCAGGTGCATTCTGGGTGGTTTGGTTACCGTCTATTGCGGTGGTTCTTCACCTGGGGTGCACGCTGCACCCCGTGTGGGTGCGAGATGCCCTTCCTGGGGGTGCGAGACATGGCAATATTTTTTTTAGAAGGAAAATCATCAAAACACAAATTAAGCACAGGCATGTAAGTACAACTACTTTGTTTCATCAAAACTACGTATTCATTTACATTATGAAAGAATATGTAACAATTGAGAACCACAGGGGTGCAAGGCTGCAGTAAAGGTTAAGAACCACTGGTCTATTATCATCACCATTGCGGATTGAAAGGCCCACGCTATTATCATTGTCATCATCATCCCAATCGCCATCATTCTCAACACCACCACCGATGTAAATTACGAACACTCTCCCCCCCGACCGCGAGTGCCTTCATTAAAACCCGTGCATCTCCCCCCCACCACACCAGGCGAGATGTGCCAGCACGACAGGAACGAGTGTGCGTCCCAACCGTGCCACAACGGGGCCATGTGCGTCGATCTGGACGGCAAGTTCGAGTGCGTGTGTCCGCGCGGCTACACGGGAGCCGTGTGCGAGAAGGGGGTGGACGAATGCGAGAGCAGGCCGTGCCAGAACGGTGGCATCTGCCTCGACCTCGTTGACAGGTGAGAGGCTCGTGCAAGCAGCAGCAGCGCAGTCACGGCTGTGGCGAGATGTTAACTACCTCGCCTGGTATACAGGAGGTCGTCGGGTCGATCCCGACCTTGACTCCTGAATACTCGGAGTTTGCATGTTCTACCCATGGTCGCGTGTATTTTTCTCCGGGTCCTCTGGTTTTTTCTCTCTACATGTAGAAACATGCGTGTATATTTCACTGCGAAAAATTTCCCCAAGAAAAGCCACTTCGTTGGGCTATCATTTGTGGCCAGGTCACTTCTGAATAAGAGCTATGCAACTCAGTGGGCCTTATCTGGTAAAATAAAAAATAGTTTAGTTTTATGGTGCCACGGGCTAGAAGTTGTCAACGACTCATTTATATGTAAAAATCACAATTCACTCAAATGTATCAAAGCGTTTAAACACAAATAACTGTGGTAAGAGTGCCATAGACAAGTGAGGTTCTACTAAACTATACTTATACAACTATAATGATATCATATATAAACTGCACACAACTTATTCTTGGTTTTTTCGGTAAAGTCACGTAGAAGGAAAAAAATAAAATAACAAAAATATAAAACAATACAATTATCACGACGTTTCGACTGCAACACAAGCAAGCATCATCATATATACTGAGCCTACCGTTTGTACGCTGCTGTCTATTTGAAGTTTACTTCATTGGCCAAATTGGGATTCAGGTAACCCTGTTTGCAGAGAGAAAAAACACGGACTCAAAAATGTGATGATTTTGTCCAATATGTTGTTGGTGTCTCACAGCATTATCTAGAATACTGGGGTGTCCAAACACCCGTGACACCAACAGTGGATGTGCCCATGCATACCGGGCATCGCCACACTGAGAGCTTCACTTTGAAGTTGGGTTTAAGCCGATTTAATTAGTTCTCAAGCGGAGTTAGATGGTGTTTTTAGTCCCTTGATCAGTAAGGACTGCACTCTACAAACATTATTCCTGGTCACGTGTCCAAAAGTGCAGTTTGCTGTACTTGACCTGACTTAATAACTCTGATTATTTTTCGAAAGAAAAACATTTAGCGTGTCGGGGTCCATAATTGTCTAACATTGCCATTACTAAAACATAAAAAGAGGCACAGTATTGAAATGAAAAGAGCAATCTTGTCAATGTGGTCGTCTTGCTTCCAGTTACATGTGCTACTGTTTGGGAACCGGATACGAGGGGAAGGACTGTGAGCTGGAGATTTTGGAGTGTGCCTCCAACCCGTGCCGCCACAACTCCACATGCATCGAGGGCATTCTCAATTTCACCTGCATCTGCTGGCCAGGTGGGTGTCACGGCGCCTCGGCTGCATGCTGTCTGCGCAAGCGTGCGCTGTTCCGCGAGCGACGGTGCCAGGCGGTAGTCTGTGGCATTTTGAACGCGTGAAGGGCTTTCGTGGGTAATGTTGGGGATGTTTGTTTGAGTTTGTTGTCCTTTCCCTGCACCTCCGATTATCACGGCTGGCTATGTACGGTGCAAAAGAAGCTCAACATACATATATACACATGCACACATTCATAATTGATTTTTGAGTCAGATCGCCTATGTATGTTTAACGCGTAGGCTTTCGCGACCAATATTATCCATAAAAAGTTTGTTTTTGGGGTAGATCGCATAAATATAAATGTACCGTTAAACCCGCCACCACCTGACACAGCTAATTGATAAAGTTGTCACGTGATGAACAAACGTGCCAATATATTGCTACTTCGGCAGCAGCAATGCTCAGCGGGAAATGAACCAATGCCGGGCATCAACCAGACAAACGTCGCCCTCATGCCACTGACGCACGTGTGCCCGTCCGATGGAGAACGCGTTAATTTAAACCCCAGCCCATTTGTCGTACGTCACCTTCACGCAGCAGCCCGTTTTTGTCAATCCACTGCTTGGTGAGAGCCTCTGAACATCAGTGGAACCACCGTGGTTATTCGACGAGCGGTGGACCATACTTCACCACGCTCCGACGTTATGCATTCGCGCTATTTTTCGCATTCTTGGTTATTCAATGCTTCGCCCGAGGCTGACAAATGGGAGTAGGCGTTTGTTGCCTCCTCAACCGAGTTATGAGCCACTGCTGGTCACTCGAGTTCGTGCACAAAATGTTAAGATATTTTTAGCAAGCGTTCGAACATCATTGTGATGGTGATGATGCTTGTTCTGTAATTTCATTTTGCTGCCGTAGGTTTAGTCGTAACGCTTGCAAGTCAAATCAACATGGCTGCTCGCCATGCAACTCCACATTACTATGGCAGGGACCAGTGTTTGCATTGAGCAACCAACTTTGGCTTTCCTCAAAGTGGCACTTATTTTGTTGACACGAGACGGTGAATATGACCAATTGATAATATTTACATTCCTTGGTCAATCCACTGCTGGATGAAGGCCATGGGGATCGTTTGACCATACTTCTCCACGCTGGCCCCTGCCGGGCTGGTAAGAGTGTTGCCCAGGGCCAATTTAGATACCACTCGCCTCTGATGTTAGCCTGTGCTGAGGAATCAACCAGTTAACGTTAAGCACGCGCTTTCTGCAAACCCAGGATGACCGTCACTCCGAGAGGAAAACAAGATTGATAAACTCGGGCATCGAATTTTTGTGTTATTTTTTTCGGTTTCGTGAGATTATTGGTTACATTGGGTGCCGCACTGGCGAGATGTTAAATCCCTCACCTGGTATACAGGTGATCGTGGGCTCGATTCCGTCCCTGACACCGGTATATATGGAGTTTGCGTGTTCTCTACGAAGTTGTGTGGATATTTCTCCGGGTCCTCCGGTTTTTCCCTGCACATTTAGAATCAACACGCATTTAGAGTATTTGGCTGCTTTCCATTTCCACGTGATAAGGCACTTTGTTGAATTATTATGTGTGGCCAGGTTGCTTCTGAAAACGAGCTATATAACTCAGCGGGCCTTTCCTGGTAAAATAAAACAATTTGTTGAGTATCGTTTTTATTTATTCCCCCTCCCTTCCCTCCCTCATTTCCCCCTCCGCTAAAATCTGCTGCTCCTGATCGTTGCCTCTTTGGTGGTAGGAGGGCAGTGAGCCCCAAGTGCTTCCAATAGGTCCCCTAATTGAGGGCGTACAACTTCGAACTGTTACGCGATCGTGAGCTGTGTTTTCCTCTCGGAAATATATAAAAAACACATTTAGCATGAGCACGTAGCAAACAACACAGGTTATGTAACATTACTAAATGGGAGAGGCGGATGCTTTCATTCTGCAGAAACGTCAGGTTGACTCTCAGTTATAATTAAATTTCTGCTATGCACAGCACGAGGAAGGGGTATGCTGCGACTCATCGTGGCGAGCAAGAACCCATATATTTTTCCTGGCACATGCAAACAGATTTTTCATTAATTTCATTAATTTTACATGTTGGACAATGTTATGCTTCCGTGGTTTTAATATCATAACCGAGTCTCAGAGCCACGTTCCAAGATGCAAGGAAATAAATCAAACTAATTAACCACAATTATGTTCCTGATTTTACACGTGTCCATGTGCGTAATATCTCTGGGTATTCGTGCTTGCATAAAAAAAAAGTTTTTTTCTCTTCTACATTGATGATGAATTGCTATGATTCAGGTTCGCACATTGATTCGAGATTCAATTCTTAAATATACAGCAAAAAAACACTTACGTCAATGTTAGTGGCCATGAGTAGCTGCACAGATCACGTGAACCCTTTTACACGCGACAAGATGACAACTGAAGAACATTGATTCTTACACAGGCGAATCAATGCTGTATCCGTTTAACACGTAGTAGACTTTCGCGACCAATATCATCCATTATAGGGGTTTTGGGTTAGATCACATAAATATTAAATTTTAATGTTATGGGTTTACTCCCCAACACACCGGTGTGCTGTACTAATAACGAATTGTTATGTTTTGTTTACGTGACAAACCTTACTTATTGGCCATGCCGGGTGGTGGTGGGTTAACGACACATGTATCTACCCCAAAAGACTTTATTATGAGATTATAATATTCGTCACGAAAGCCTAAGGTGTTAAACTGTCTTTGGCATTGATGACATCGTGATCTTGATCGTTCCAGACAGACGGACGTAATGATATTCGGACGTACGCAGCGCTAGTGCATAAACCTTATCAACCTCACTTGTACGGGCCTTAAAACCCCAACGACTCGTAATAAACACCATCAAACCCCCCAGGATTTGCGGGCGACGCATGTGAGGAGGATGTGAACGAGTGTGGAGATGAGCCCTGCATGAACGGAGGGCAGTGCATCGAACTCTCCAAGCCAGACTTCTACGGGAAACTCCCCGAGCTTCCTGGGACTTTCCACTACTCCAATGCCTCCGGGTTCACCTGCCGCTGTCTGCCAGGCACCACAGGTGAGGGCCCAGACGACAAACCTCGCTCGCCATCGGTCAACCGCCGTAATCGATATTTCCGACGCGGTACCGTGCCGGCATTGGGTTGATCTTCGTCGGATTTGGCCGTCGGCTTTCACGCATTGGACGGCTGCCGCAGGATCCATGGGCAACTTCCAAAAGGCACAGGCCCGCGTACGCGTTTTGTACGTGACGGTTCGTTCGCTGGAACAATTGGCTGTCTCGCTCAGGACCACCATACAGTACATACTTAATAAGCACGGAAGAATAATAGTTTACGGTCCTTAGTCAATCTACTTTTGTATGGACACCCACGAGCTATCTGCCCATGGATCGTGATGAAGAAGTGATGATGATGATGATGATAATTAATTCAAATCCCTGATTAAACGAGCGTGCCCGCTGCATGTCCGGCAGGAGAGAACTGTTCGGTGAACTTGGACGAATGTGAGTCTCAGCCGTGCCTGAATGGGGGCTCCTGCATCGACAACATCGGCTCCTTCTCCTGCGAGTGTGCCCCGGGGTTCACAGGTTTGTACGCATGCTCCGCGCAAACCGGATTCCACCCGGGGTTTGATTTCAACCTGGTCTGTCTGGGTCGGCGAGTAAGAAAATACTGAACTAAACTAAAAACTTAAAATGTTTTTTACCAGGCAAGGCCTGCTGAGTTATATATCTCGTTTTCAGAAGCAACCTGGCCACACATAATAGTTCAACAAAGTGGCTTATCATGTGGAAATGTACAGCAGCCAAATACTCTAAACGTGTGATGTTAATTCTAAATGTGTAGGGGGGGAAAAACCGGAGGACCCTGAGAAAAATACACATGACCACAGGGAGAACATGCAAACTCCAAATATACAGGTGTCAGGATTGGGATCGAACCCACGACCTCCTGTGTACCAGGCGAGGTAGTCAACATCTGCCACTGGAACACAACGTCCACAATTCCACAATACCTCTCGCGGTGGCTGTAGCTATGAGTTACTTGCCTCGTTCAGTCTCTCAGTGACCCAGAACATATCCAGTGACAAATTAAAAACCCAACAAATTCGTCGATAGCACTGCCCTAAATATGGGAATTCCTACTTAATCACCCAGGAATATCTGTTCTTAACGCTCGTGACGTCACTCCACATCAACCAGCCCCCCTCATTAATATTCATGTGCAGGTGATACCCTCCAAATGGACACCCCCCCACCCCTCCTCATTCATAATCATGAGCGGGTGACGTCACTCAACATGGAGTGCTCCCCCCCCCCCTCACTAATAATCATGAGCAAGTGACGTCACTCCACATCGAACAGCCCCCCTCAATAATAATCATCAGCAGATGACGTCCTCCAAATAACCCCCCCCCGCCCCCCATTAATACTACCTACTATACTGAGCCAAGAATGTCTGTGTGCAACGTGTGTGACGTCACTCCACGTCGACCAGCCCCCCTCATTAATAATCATGAACAGGTTACGTCCTCCACATGGACCCCCCCTCATTAATAATCATGAGCATGTGACGTCACTCCACATGGAGCACCCTCCCCCCTAATTAATAATAATGAGCAGATGACGTAACTCCACATCGAACAGCCCCCCTCATTAATAATCATTAACTGGTAACGTCCTCCAAATGGACCCCCCCCCAATTCATACTAATTAGTGGGTGACGTCACTCCACATAAGGGGGCGAGGCGCCTCCTCCCCCCTCCTCGGCATCAACTTACAACCCTCACTACAAAGGCAGAACCCTCACGTCACGCAATCCCTGCAACGCTGTTGAGACATCTGAGTAAAAAGGACGTCATGATGAACAAGGGATTATAACCTTGAAATAAAATAGGTCTGTGTCACCACGCCCTTACAAATTGCACACGAATTGATGCAATGAATATCACGTCGCGGTCTGCTTTTCGCTGCAAGTTTCAGATTTACTGCAATACACCCGTCCTTGGACGGGAAAAAGGCTAGTTTATCTATAATTAGTGGCATTCCACACAATGGCCGTCGTTTATAGCAGAGAAGAAGGGCCATTTCCACAACCCCAATAAGCATGTTTGGCGATGTGTGGTGCAAAAAAATGTCAACATATATACGTGTACATACATTGCTTGAAGCGTCCTCTCTTCCATATTTGTGCCTCTTTAGGTCAGTGTCATTGACATTTGATGTTATCTGGGCTCATGCACCACTGCCAATGCCGTGTGACAATATGTTTTGCATGAGGTGACAAATTTAGCCCCGTGTGCGCGCCCATGTGCAGCGAAGGGTTTGTTTTTAATTCTCTAGCAAAAGCTTAACCTCGTTGCACCCTTGAGCATGCGAGGGTTTAAGCACTCATGAACCCCATGGACTCAAACTGATGCGCGGAACACCACCCATGCATGCAGTTTTTCTGCGTAGAGACCTTACATAACCGACTTAGTGATAGGCAAACGTAGCGCGTGGTCTCCCACTGCCTAGGCTGGTGCTAATTATACCTTGCAAAAATACCGTGCCTTAGATTCTGGCCCTTTTAGATTCTGGCCCTTGCATGGATAAGGGTCATTACTAAATCTGCCCAGCTCGTGTTCTTGTTTTGATTTAGTTTCATTGCTCGGCGTCGAAATGTGCCCTCTATGTTTACGTGTTTACATGCTTGCTCTGTACTCTTTATGCTCTACCCTGGGCACCTCGTGTCTGCTGAAGTTATTTAGATGCTTGGGAGAAATTCACTGCCATAATTGGTTTCCTTTGGGTTAGGTTGTGTAAAAAAAGTGTCATAAAAGCCTCCTCCTCCCGACGCAGCCGATTCATAGATTGAAATGTTGTGAGATTCCTCTCCGACAACACCAGTGGACGTGCTGAAGCAGTAATATATTGGGCACATTTTATTCACGTAACACTTTTATTAGTTGGCTGCGTCAAGTGGAGGTAGGTTTACAACACACACGTTTTACATGACCTCACCCAAAATTAAACCAATTAAGATTTTTAATATCGCTCGTAAAAGCCTACTTAGAAAACTAAATTAACCATTATTATTCGTTGGGCCCAGTGATATAGGGCGTGAGCCCGTGTGTGAGTTAAACTCATGACATCCTCAATCCAGGTCTGCCAGTGACACTCGCAGTAAACTCTGCGTGACCTGCCCTTAAAACAAAATAACGCGCACTTACTACAAGTGGGCTCCGAATACAAAAGCGATGGGCCACAAAAGCCAGACAGCCCCGACTGCCGCCTGGCACAGCGCAGGAGGTCTCCTGGCCCTTAACTGTTGCTGAAAAAGCGAAACAAAGAGACCTCCCAGATTTAAAGCGTCCCAGTGACGTCACACTCGAGGCCTCGTGCGCGCAGGCGACGTCACGGGCTTGCCCAATGGGACGCGCCGAACGTATTGGGAGAGTTGAGATCAATCTTGATTTGTTTTATTTTATTTCTACCTACGTGACTTTAACTAAAGAACCAAAGAGTAGAGTTGGCTCCGTCTGGAGTTTTACACTCCGCGCAGAGCTCTGCCTGTGTAACTCAGCGGTCGGTGACTCTGAACCGGGGTTCGAATTGCTGCTGCTGTTGTTGCAGCCATCGGCCCGTTCCACCGATAAATAACAAATAGGCCGAACGCCATTTGTGCCATTGCAAGGCTGTTGGGTGACTGAACAACGCCATTAAGCACAGATGCAGCTATGATAAACACGGTACGTCTGCAGTGGCAACGCAATGAACGGAGATGAATATTTGTTTTTTACATATACAACTTTAGGGACCTATTTCAATTTTTTGCCCGTTTTTAAAGGAGTCTGCTGTACATTTGGTTATACAAGTAGGAATGTTTTAAAATAGATATTTTTAAGTGAGAGGGCAGCATGGTTCAGTTCTTAGTGTAATGTGCTATAGACATGGAGGCCTGAGTTCTACCCCGAGCCGCAGCTAACATTAGTGGCAAGTGATGTCTGAACTGGTGACATATGTAACAAATTATGGTTGTTAGCCATAATCTTGATTTGAAGCTTTAGTGACTGCAGGAATCCATACTTGTTCGTTCTTTCGGTAAAGTCACGTAGTTACATACTTCACCAAGCTGGTCGATGCGGGTCGAATAAGACGCAGATTAGAACCCGGTTCCAATACATCTCAACCATTGATGTCAGCCTTGGCAGGGAACTCAACTCATCTTCTTGGTTCTTTCGGTAAAGTCACGTAGAAGGGAAGTAATAAATTTAAAAACATAATAAAATAATATAATAATATAATAAAATAATATTATATAATAAAATAAAATAATAATATGTTATTATATTATTTTGTATTACTTCCCTTCTACGTGACTTTACCGAAAGAACCAAGAAGATGAATCCCTGCAGTCACGAAAGCTTTAAATCGAAATTCAACTCAGTTTGGCAAGTTGATAGCGCAACGTGCTGACCATTGCACCATAACAAGCTGGTGTGTCATACAACATCATCAATCCACTGCTGGATGAAGGCCGTCGCCGTCTCACGATCCTGCGATGTAACAATACAACGTAAGATAACGCAAGACTCCGTAATAGAGTTTTTGGGGGGGTTAAATGGCGTAAATATATAAATGTGTCGTTAAACCCCGCCACTACCCGACACAGCCAATTAGTAATGGTTGTCACGTAAACAGAACGTGGCCAATTCGTCACTAGTACAGCACTAGTGTATAGTGCATAGTGTAGTGTATAGTGTAGTGTATAGTGTACTATACTAGTACAGCACACCGGTGTGTTGGAGAGCCAAGCCACAACATTTACAATCTGAGTACGACGTTTCGCCAGTAATTACAACCAGCTTCATCAGACGCCAGCCAGCCTATTTAACAAAGACAAAGATCCCCCCGTATAGCCTTAGCATACTGTTGGGACAAGTGCTGTTTATAGCCAGCACTAACGAAGGCCGGCATGGCACACGAGGGCGGTGGGTGGCCAACACCGCACGCGGCCGCCTTTGTCTCCCCAGTGGCGATGTCCACACGTCGCATCAAGGAACTAATTTGAGGCTGAGTCGACCTAGGGGAGTCCCAGGACCTGTTCAGATAATCGTCGGCGTCGTCGGTGGCCACGAGCGGGATTACTAACCCGCGACGCGAACCGCTCCAGACTACAGCATTCAAACATTGAGGGGGTGTGGGACCGGTAATCGCTCCCCCCATCATCACAACAATCCCCATTCACTCGCGGCCTCGTCGCAAGGAGGCTGCGCTCAGCACGACGAGCGAGTGAGAGGAGCCCCGCCCCCTCTACGCCCCGCCCCCTCTACGCCCCGCCCACGCGCCCCCCCCTACGCGCCCCCCCACGCCCCGCCGTTTCAATAGCCCCGCGAACGCGCGGGCGGCGAGTATCCGTCGCCATGGAGACCGCTGGGGGCCCACCGCTATCCTATTAGCGCGCGCGTGTGCGTGTGTGTGGGTGTGCGTGCGTGTGTGTGCGTGTTTGCGTGTGTGTGTGTGCGCGTGTGTGCGTTTGTGTGTGTGTGCGCGTGTGCGCGTGTGCGTGTGTGCGTGCGTGTGGGTGTGCGCGTGTGTGCGCGTGCGTGTGTGTGCGCGTGTGTGTGCGTCTGTGTGTGTGCGCGTGTGTTTGTGCGTGTGTGTAAACATCGCCACTGGGGAGACAAAGGCGGCCGGGCGTGGTGTTGGCCACCCACCCCCTCGTGTGCCGTTCCGGCCTTCATAGGTGCTCGCTAACAGCACTTGCCCCTACAGTCTGTTAAGGCTATACGGGGGATATTTGTCTGTGTGTGTGTCTGTGTGTGTCGGGGTGTGTGTGTCTGTGTGTGTGTCTGTGTGTGCGTGCAATGGCAGAAGAATTATTGGGGGCGCTCAGCTTGTGCGATTCACGTGGGCGCACAGCGGTGCAGCGCCGCTTGGAGTTGGAGGCTTAAGGGGCACGAGAAAGTTGTGAAGCCAATAGCTTTTGTGTTTGTTATGTTTGTTGTGTGTGTGTGCGTGTGTTTGTTTGTTTGTGTTACTTGTTGCCGCTCAGCGGCGCATTCATTCGGTCAGTGTTGCCCGATGAGCTGTGCGAGTCGGTCGAGGCCGAGTTGGAATGATTCTGGCAGCGGACATTTGTGTGACCCAGTTAGAATTAAGTTTTGAATGAAGTTTACAATGAAGTTTAGAATGCAGTTTACAATGAAGTTTTGAATGAAGCTTACAATGAAGTTTTGAATGAAGCTTACAATGAAGATTTGAATTAAGTTTACAACGAAGTTTACAATTAAGTTTTGAATTAAGTTTGTAACGAAGTTTACAATTAAGTTTTGAATTAAGTTTGCAATTCATTTTAGAATGAAGTTGTTTAGAATTAAGTTTAGAATGAAGTTTCCGCTGGTCGCCTAGGGGAGTTCGGATTAATCCTGGCGGATCAAAGCGTGAGGGGCGACCGGACTTCAACGTCGTCTGCTTAATAACAAAACGCAACTCATCGTGAGGATTAAACGCAATTAATTGCGTTTATACGTGTGCAGAAAAGTTAAATGCGTTCATTTTAAGTGTTTGTGTCGTGCAGTTAGTCACAATCACAATCAAGCTTCAAATCCAGTTTTAATAATAATAAAGTTCCATAACACTTTTAAATTTTAGAAACTGCAGTTTCTGCATATTCGCACAGGGCCCATGATTATCAATTATCTTGGTCACCCCCATACAACTAATAATGTTTAGTTCGCACAGCAAAAAATGACCACTGAACAATACCCATGTGCACACTTGCCGGTGCTGGTTTCAGTCTGGTTACACAATTCCCATGACTGTAATGGCATAGGGGAATGGGGAGGCCTTCATCCAGCAGTGGATTAACAATTGTCTCTAAATTATTTACGAAAATAAACTCGGCATCATCGTCGGAGATTGATGATGATGATGCTTCTAGATTTGAAGCTTTCGTGACTGCAAGGATTCATACTCTTGGGTTTTTTTCGGTAAAGTCACGTAGGTAAAAAATATAATAAAAAATTACTCAAAGTAATAATAGAAATAAAATAATAAATCACGACGTTTCGGAGGCAACACAAGTCTCCGTCATCAGGTGGGACCGTCACAGCTAGATCTATTATTACTTTTAGTAATTTTTAATTACATTTTTTACCTACGTGACTTTACCGAAAAAAACCCCAAGAGGATGATGATGCTGCCGACGAATAAATAAGAGGGAAGGATACGTCCTCGCTTGGATATGACATTCGCCGCCCACAAACCGTGACACCTCTTCGTTCTCGGGAAAAGCTTCTTATACCGTCAATAAGCTTCGCAAGCGCATTAGCGCGTTCGTGAACGTCACCACCACCGAGACGCGGCCGTGCTGTCTCGGCGCGGACGTTGTCGGCGCGTCGACGCGCGCCTGCGACACCGAAAACCTCGAGCCGTGCACACGGTGGTCGCGGTGCGGATGAAGGAACGGCGCCGATTTCCACGCAGCCGATCGCCAAGCGTGCGCCGCTTTATCCAACTGCCCGCGCGCGCGGCGAGGACGCTGCTGCTGCTACGACGAGACTGCTGCTCCTGCTGCTGCGATGGCGCTAACGGGACGGACGTCGTTGCTACTCTTGCGTCTCGCTGCTCTCGTCGTCGGTAACAAAGGAACGCGTTTTGTGAGAGATCTGCTAACCAGGCGGAGGTTTGCGCTGTCGGGTGCCTGCGTGGTTGCGCGACGCGCGTCCGGGTCGTACCGCGCGTCGTTTCGGCACGATGTCCGGCGTTTCGCTCCACGTGCCGGGGAGCTTCCTGAGGAACTAAATAGAGCGGATCGCGTTCTCTGCCTCGGGCATCGCGCCCAACAACACGCGGTACACCCGGATAAACACAAAGGACAGCAGATTCCTAATAACATCGTGCCGTTACTATTTTTTTCGCCGATTAAGTAAACTGTTTTCGAAATTCTTAGATCGGGGGTGGGTTCGGTAACCCAAACAACAAGAAGAGCCACTTTGTTCAAATTCGGTATAAAAAAAACCGCACGCAATGTTGCCAGAGCCGCAATGCACGCACAGAACGCTCATTAAGCGACGTCCCTTTCAAGAGCCGCATTGGCTTGCCGACCCCCCCCCCCCCCTTGGCTGAGATGAACATCCCTCAAGTCGTCACCTCACTTAAGTCGTCGTTGGTGAAACAAATAGAATAATAACAATTGTTTTCATACATCAGACTAGGGTGCTATTGCGATGTTTATTTAAATTCACGAATGTACCATTGTCGCGATTTAACGACGATTTAGAGCCATTTGTCAATCGTGGCGGGGGTGGAAGGTGTTTGATCATACCCCACCACACTGGTGCTGATCAGTACTTCAACTTGGCAACACAGCCCGGAATCGAACTCAGGTCGCGAGGTTAGTTAATAAAGCTAAACTATTATTTTTTATTTAATCAGGTAAGGCCCATTGGCCTTTTTTTAGAAGCGACTGGGCCCCAAATGATAGCCTGAGACGGAGTGGCTTATCACGTGATAATTTAGAGCAGCCAAACACTGCTAAACGCGTGTTTCTAAATGTGGAGGGAAAAACTGGAGGACCCAGAGAAAATTCCACGCGGTCACGTGGAGAACACGCAAACTCCAAACACACAGGCGTCAAGATCGGGATCGAACCTCCGACCTCCTGTATACCAGGCGAGGTCGTTAACATCTCCTAGCCACCGTGGCACACGCACTGCTCTACCCCTTCTCGTGCTTCCCGAAACCAAAGTGCCCTGTTGAGGATCTCGCATGAGAAATAATTGGAACTCCATTCGCAGAAGGAAACAGATGTAGCGCGTTTAACGCTGGCCTGGGAGTTTATTCACGGTGGCTGACACTGGCAGTGTTTGAGGGAGCCTGCCAATGGCAGATTGGTCCCGCTTATAGCTTGAGAGAGAGAGAGAGAGACTGCACACCAAGCCAGAGCAGCTTAAACGAACAGCAGCAACAGCGTGGGCGGACGAGTGATCATCTGTACAAACTAGTCTCGTGATAAGCCAATCTCAGACCGTAACAATTAAACAAAGGTCACATTATCCAGGTAGCCTGGCACCTCCGATTAGCACGGTTTGCAAAATATGAACCTTATGGCGGGACCTCGGGTTCCCGAATAAACGGAAGTCAAAATCGTAATTAATAAAAAAACATTTTGCCGACTCCGTCTCACCGCGCACATAAACGCCGCGACCCGCCTGGCGTGGATCATTTAGTTGTCATGTCCAAGCGCAACAGCGAGGACAAATGCGCAGAAGAGCTGAACAAGCGAATGCACTCCCTGCTCGGGTATGGGCAGGATCATAAGTCTTATCCAAAGCTGCTCGAACTGCGTACACAACTTAAGTCCTTTATTTGTCATAACGGTATGCATAATACAGTGAAACTGCCCTCTTATCTTCATTATTATTTGTGACCTACCAATGTCTGCAGCCAGGATCAATCGATGACAATCCCATTACCTGCAGATAGTTAACAGATGAGATGCGTACTCTTTGGTTCTTTCGGTAAAGTCACGTAGGTATAAAATAAAATAGATCACGACGTTTCGGGCGCAACACAAGCGTCCGTCATCAGGTGGGAAAACATGGACTGCTGCTGATGCAAACTGTTTTATACCTACGTGACTTTACCGAAAGAACCAAAGAGTATGGATTGCTGCAGTCACGAAAGCTTCAAATCAAGATTAGATGCGTTGCACCGTTAATGCCTCCTGTTTGATAATACTTATCTTGTCCGTATGCATCTGTGCAGATAGGTTTTTTAAATCCTTTATATTAAGTTCACTTGCTTGCTTGCTTGCGCGCTTACGACCGTGCAAATCTTTCGGTCGTTTTTTAACCCACTTCCCGTGATCCAATCGAGCTGACATTTTGCACACAGACTCGTTGTGCGTGACAATTTATTTTCGTGAACATTTTTTTTCCAAAATTTTACACTTTTTAGGCAATTTTTTTTTATATTTAATTACCAATTACTTAATGGTGGCAGGCAATCATCTGACCCATAGGTGGCAGCCATCTCACGCCAGAGGACGAGAGGACTCGAGCCGCCACGCATATAAAGGATTTATAGTGAAAAACTTTGTTTTTACGGGTTAATTTTTTCTGCGGTTAAGCCATAGTCCCCACATACTGCTCGTATCAATGCAGATAAGAGGAGTGGCGACCCACTACTTAGTGGAGTAACATTGGTATAAGCGCTTGTTACAATATGAACAGCGCATTGCAAACGCGTACTATTTTATGCACTGTTTACAAAGTGTGTTCACAAATCCACACTGAGATACACGATGATTGACAGAGGGGTGTAAATTATTGTTTCGATAGTGTATTTAAATAGAGGTACTGCAGGTAAGTAGTTTTCAGTTTTAAAGGCATAGTTTAACAAGACAAGACTTGTCACCATCCTTCAAACCCATTGGTAAAAAAGAGCAAAGTTTTTGTTTACATTATAATTTCATGTTTATGCGAGAGCCGGGTGCTTATGGGACCCCGGGGTCCCGCCATAAGGTTCACATGGTGTGAAAGAACTTCAACATACATACATACATTGGTCAAAGTTCAAGCGCATAGCTTTGAATCGAATTTCTTTAGCCTCTCATTATTAAACTGGGTTCCCAATTGGAGCGATTGGATGGGCCCACTCCAGGTGCCAATGATTTGTAGATTAAAAAAATCACGCTAAATTATGTATTTCACATGAGTTGGCTAAATTATAGCTCTAACGATAACAAAAATATTGCTTTCACTGGCATGCAATTAACAACTCTATATGAGAAAAGTGTATTTTAAAAATACACTTCCACCTAGCATGAGGATAGTAAGGTTAATTGAAGGGATCTCAGAAGTAGTTATCTGAAGTCATCTTCCACGGACCGTTTTCTAACACTAGGTGATACACACTCCTGCGGGAGTTCTGACATTACGTCAATAGCACAATCGGAATAACATTGGGGGTGGCAAAAAAACGAAATAAAAAAAGTAAAATTGGCTCCCCCAAAATCAGAAGGTTGCAAGTAAAAATCCTGGTTTATTGGATACCTTAAGCCATCATTCCTCTGGAATAAGTAAATAAGTAACCGTTTATATTGTAATATCTAAATACTGGTCTTTTTCTATGATCATTGGGACTGTACACTGCTGGCTCAAGACAATCAGTGGAGATCCGGAGTACCCAGTGCTGATTGCGTTAGAGCAGTGGTTGTCAGAGCATGGTCCCCGGTACCACCAAGTGGTCTCCAGTACTACCAGGTGGTCCCCGGTTCCACCAAGTGGTCCGCGGTGGCTGTGATGGAAATGCGCAGGTTGATCCAGAAATCATGATGTTTTATATAATTTGTTTCTGGACATTAATTCATTTTTAACTTATATTTAATTTACAAATGAAACTAGACAAACTACTCTGATTAATCTTCTTGGTTCTTTCGGTAAAGTCACGTAGAAGGGAAGTAATAAA
>CM025656.2:5939925-5955875 GCA_014621495.2 Entosphenus tridentatus
CCCACCCCTCCTCTATCTTTATATACACTGGTACCTCGGTATACGTCGTTAATTCGTTCCAGAAGGTAGGACTTATACCGAAAATGACGTGTACCAAACGAATTTTTCCCATAAGAAATAAAGGGAAAGGAAATAATCCGTTCCAGAGTATAAGAAATTCTATTTTATATGGCATATTATACATTCATGGGGTTGTATCAAATAATTTAGACACTACTTATTACTAAAATGCATACGTAAATTTAAATAGATGCATAAATAGGTAAAAATAAATTGAAATAAAAATAAAATTGAACATCACTTTACCTTGCTGAGAGGAGTTGAATGAATTCGCAAATAATTCACGTTAAAATTAAGAAAACCACGTGAAAATTCACAGAGAGTTATAGCAAGGGTTGTGCACTGAACAAGATCTACCGTACAGGCAGACTGAGGAGCGGCGCTTTGTTTCAGTCGTGAACGGGGTCTACGCGGGTACACGGTGACTCATCCCCACCCACACGAGTTCTAGCAAGCGCGTCGTATCCCAAGCAAGACGTCATATACCAAGAAATTTTTTTCTCGTCAAAACACGATGTATACCAAATTCGACGTATTCCAAAGCGGTCGTATACCGAGGTATGATCGTATATCCATGGAACAAAGATGGTCACTGCATCGCACATTTTCACATGCGCTTCTGCGGCCGTCTGGAACGCTCTTCATTCCGATATTAGGAAGCCACTGGAGCTGTGCATTTTTACATCAAGATGGAAAAAAACTAAATTCTTTAAAACTGATTTTTGTGTTGTTGTTCTTCCTCCGCACCTCCAATTAGCACGGTTGGCTACCTATGGTGTGAAACAAGTTCAACATGCGTGCATCTTCTTCCAGCGGCTTCTTGAGCCACTGGCTTCACGGCGGTGGTGATAATGTTCCTGTGACAGCCGTTTGCCAATCCACACGAGTCGGTGCAAATTGGTCAATACAAGCTGCACAGACATGGACACACAGAAGTACAGTACAGCGGAGATTTTTCTGCACTGCCCTCTGCTGTACACCGCTAAGCCCCATGATAACGAGCAAAAATACAATCCATAATATAATTTTTCATTTTTATAAAAGCTCTAAAATGGGTGTTGCTCAGTTAACTCAGGTTGCCCTGAACTAGTGTTGGAAACTCCACATTCTCATAGCTAGAGCTAGTCCATCCATAGCACAACCCCTGATGACAGTGATTGCATGTATGTATGTTGAACTTAGCCAACCCGGATGGCGGGTCAAGTACGGAAATTAATCTCGCAACCTGAAGCCACAGCAGTGATGTAATAGATGCTGGAGGGACGACTAACCGAGCCGACACACAACCGGACACAAACTCACGAAGCCTCCGACCGTCGGCCGTGCTGTCGAACCACAGTGCCACACCGTGGCTTCGGTGCTTGAGCCCACCTAACACCGCGTCGCTCTCTTTCTCTCTCGTCCGCCGGCCGCCACAGGCATCAGCAATGCGACGTTCGGCACGGCGACCGCCATCGAGCTGAGCTACGCGAGCGACGGCGGCAGCAGCAACGGCCCGCTGCACGACCTCACCAACGTCACGCTGCACGTGCGCACGCGCGGCGCCAACGCCGCGCTGCTGCAGGCCTCCAGCCCGCCCGACGCCATGCGACTCCACATCGCCGGCTCCGTGCCGCGCTTCTGGCTGCGCAGCGGCGACCGCGTCGCCGAGACGGTGGGCGCCACCGCCGTGACCGACGGCCACTGGCACACCATCGTGCTGTCCATGAGCGACCCGGGCGCCCGCTTCTCGCGCTGGATCATGACGGTGGACAAGGCGCCGCCGCCGGCGAACAACGGCGGCGAGGGCGGCAGCATCGCCATCAGCCGGAGCGTGGCGGGCAGCCTCAACTTCCTGCGGAGGGACGGCGCGGTGGTGCGCGTCGGGGGGGCCCCGCTCGCGCAGAACGAAGACGGCGGGGGACGGGCCGGCCGCTTCCGGGGCTGCGTGGGGCACGCGGAGATCGGCGGGCTGCACCTCCCGTTTCTCCCCGACTCGGAGCTGCGGCTGCGGCGGCCGCAGCCCGAGCGGTTCGAGCTGGCCGACCGAGACGGGCGCGCCCGCCCGCCGGCGCGGGGCTGCGTCGGCGAGGACGTGTGCGCCGCGGCGCCCTGCGCCCACGGGGCGACGTGCGTGGACGCGTTCGACTCTTTCCGCTGCGAGTGCGCGCCGGGCTGGCGCGGCGACGCGTGCGAGGTGGAGGTGGACGAGTGCGCGTCGCGGCCGTGCGCCAACGGGGCCACGTGCCGGGACCTGCCGGGGGCCTACGCGTGCGAGTGCCTCCCCGCCTACGAGGGGGAGAACTGCGAGCGCGAGCGGGACGAGTGCAGGGAGGGGGGCGCGAGGCTCTGCGTCAACGGCGCGACGTGCGTGGACGGCATCGGGGCTTTCGTGTGCGCGTGCCCGCTGGGCTTCACGGGCACCTACTGCGAGTGAGTGCACGCAATAGGCGGGCGGGCGGACACATGGACAGACAGACAGACAAAGGGTCACACACGGAGAGATGGATGGACAGACAGACAGACGACAGCCTCGTGCTGCCACACATCAATCGATCCAGTTACATGCGCCGCATGGTCATTCATCGTTGCGCATCAAATTAATGAATTCACGGTAACGAAAACACCTCCAGAGATGGGTTTTTAGCTTCCTCGTTCTGGAGCCAGTGCTGCCACTGGGCAAAATTATAAGGCTCCCGTCAAACGATTAAATGTTGAAACATTCTGTGATAAATAGCAATTACTCGATTGGCACCGGGTTGAGTCAACAACTTTATTGCGACCACACGGCTACTTCCACGTTACCGTATTCCAAGTGGCCACCTAAAATTCCGTGAGTTTATATTTTATTACCTCATTTCCCAATTGCCCGATGTCGTGTTTTATAACAGCAACAAACGTAGATTTGTTGCCTTCTTGTAACGTGGAAAATACGGTGCGCTTATTTGGAACCTTAACATAAATACTTTTTAATTCACCGTTCATTTAAAAAGTTCAAATTTTTTTGTTGGCGTTTGGTGGTTTTAAATCTCATAATAACGCATAAGAGTTGCCGAATGTGCCTTTGCTGCACTTTGCCAGCCAACGTAATTACGTTTGGCAATGTGAAATGTTGTTCTGTGCTCACTGGAACACTTGTTCACAACTCTTAAAAAGTGGAGGTGGGGGTGAGGTTTAATTACATGTGGCGCAACAACATTTCACAATGTTCAGTTTCTGTTCTGGACTCTGTGATTTGGTGCCTGTGATGTCACTCTCTGGTCGACAGTCTGAACTTGGCTCAATCTGCTAAGCTTATCATCTTTCTGACCTTCGTTATTCCACATTCTGATCATCTCTTCTCTTTTCTTTCCGCTGTGGGCTTGTACAAACGTCTCCGTGGGAACACTTTAAATGTGAAATCACCCTTAGTGACGCAAGTGAAGTACTGCCAAAAAAAACTTTTGTCCACGGCTACGATTTTCACGAACAGAAACGATGTCCCACCTAAATTTCACTATTTTCTTGAAGAAAAATAAACCTATTTTTACTTATAGAAAGAGACCCAGTACGGCATTTTTAAAAAGGAAATTAAGGAAGCACCCAATGCAATGTGCTTCCACAAAAATTAAAATATTTCACGGCCTTTTTCAAATTCACCATTTCCATGACCACCGAGGTCCTCTGTGCCAAAATCGTTGCCTTTCATTCACTCTTCTGTTTCCTTCCTCCTGCTCTCACGTCATTCAAGAAATCTGGTGCTCACACCGGCCGCTGACATCGCAGCGGCGGCGGCATTAACCACCCCGTGAGTTCTCGTGTCCCCGCTGTTGTGTGCACGCGTGTGGAGCGCCTGGGTCTGTTTCGTGACTTCGTGCCAGCAAGCGTTCGGCAATTTACGTGGCCTTAAAGTGCACATAGCCTGGCACAAGCGCCGTGGTGATGTCAACGTTACTTAGCGGCGAACGGCGGGTGTTGTTGTTGTAGTGGTTAGCGTGCTGCGCTATTAACCCGGCAACCCAAATTCAATTCCTGCTCATGACCAATAACTGACGAATATTTTAACCAGTCCCGGTCCACCCCTAGATCGACTCAGCCTCAACTGAGTACCTGATGCGATGCGTAAACATAGCCACTGGGGAGACAAAGGCGACTTGGTTTAGTGCTGGCAAGCCTTCATAGGTACTTGCTAACGGAATTTGCCCCAGCAGTCTGTTAAGCCTATACGGGGAAGATAATTTGTCTGTGTGTTTGTTGAGGAGAAGTGAGTGGCTCACTCGTTAGTGTGCTACAATGCGAAGACAGAGCACATATGTTTGATTCCTGGCCACGGCAGTCTTAAGTGGCAAGCGATATTTGCTCATAGGTTGTGTGGGCGAACCGGTTTTAGCCGTGCCATTCACCAGAGATCTGTTGGCCGTGTCAGCCTTATCACGAGATCTGATCCTGGAAATCTTGCACTCCCTTATTTTTGCACATAAATAAAAAAGAGTTTGTTCATTAAAAATAGAAATGAATGAAATAAAACACTTAATTAGAATAAATTCCATCTCTGAGAATTTCAACATCAGTTTGGCTTTCCGTGTGATAGTAGCATGGCATGCGTAGAAGTGGAACCCTGAAGTGCGTGGATAACAAAAACGTTACTTTAAGGAATCTCGTCATTACATTAGTTCTGTCATATCTCCTTCCACAAACTCAACACGAAGGGCGCTTTTAAAGAAATTAGTTTTTAATCTAGATTTAAAAGTGCACAGTTCCGTTAGCTTCCTAATATCGGATGGAAAAGTGATCCAGATGGCCACAAAAGCGCACCTGAAAGTGTCCGATGCGGTGACCGTCTTTGTTCGATGGATGTATCTTATGTATGTTGAACTTCCTTCGCACTGTACGTAGCCAACAATGCTAATTGGAGGTGCGGGAGAAGGACAAGAAACCAAACACAAAAGTCGTTTAAAAAAACTTTAAAATCCAGATTTAAAAGTGCACAGCTCCAATGGCCTCCTAATATCGGAAGGAAGAGCGTTCCAGATGGCCGCAGTGAATGTCGTGCGTTAACGAGACTGCCTGGTGGCTCTGTGGTCGGGCAGGTGGAGATTCCCGCCGGTGATGTGCGGCCCCAACGTCACGTGCGAGAACGGAGCCAACTGCACCAACACGGAGATGGGAGGAAAGTGCAACTGCCTCCCCGGCTACCGCGGCTACAGGTGCGGCCCAGCGCAGGCTCACGCGTGCTCGCGACACGACGCCTTCACTTTGCCCCGCTAGAAGTTAAAAGCCGCAGCTCTGCAATTGCTTTGCTCACGCCACTGCCGTTGAAGTGTGGGGTCCTCCAACCTCATTGAAGGAATCTGGCCAGTGTGGAATTGTAGACCAAAGAATAAACACCCTCTTTTAAAGGGGCCCTTCGGAGCTTCCTCGAGTGCATGCCCTTCTGTCCGCAGTGGCGTTAGCAAGACATTTCAGGGCTTGACCTTCGCCTTAACATATGACCTTGTTTACGTATGAAACACCAGTTGTTGACATCACATCAGCGTCGTTGAATAACGCGGGAGTTCTCATTTCATCACTTGTGTGTGTTTATTTGCACACGTGTACTAACCCACTCCTAAAGAGGTCGAGATAAGTGAATCATGAACTATTTGTGTGGCTGTTTGCTTACCTTATTGTTCTTTGTTTCTGTCTGGTTGTTTGTCTGTTCATATTCACAATCATTATCTGTCTTTCTGTCCATGTATCAATCCATCCATCTGTGTCCATTTATCCATGTCTTGGTTGAACCATTTATCTGTATCTATCCACCATCTGTTGTCTGTCCATCTGTATGTATGTATGTCCATTTATCTGTCTCTATTTCTGCCTGTCTATCCATCCATCTGTCTGTATATCTATCCACCAGTTTCTTTCGATGTTTTTCCACATTGTTCATCTGTCTGCCTTCATATTTGTGCTCTTATCCATCCATCTGTCTGTCCATGTATCCATCTACTCATCTGTCACCTTTTTGCTCTGTCAATGCGTTCGTCCGTCCGTCCGTCCACCTCTTTCTCTCTATGTTTTGCCCACGTGTTCATCCATCTCTACATCTCTCCTTTTATCCATCTCTCCGTCCATCCGTCCACGTCTCCGTCTATCCGTCCATCTGCCCGCACTGCCTACCGCACGAACCCACCCCCCACCCCCAGCTGCGAGGAGGACATCGACGAATGCGCGTCGGGGCCTTGCGAGAACGGCGGCCATTGCATTGACAACGCGGGCGCCTTCGAGTGCATATGCTACGCGGACTTCGCTGGAGTGCGCTGCGAACTTGACGTAAGCGACATCACCTTCCTCTTCTCCATGCTCATGTGGCAGAATCTGTGTCAGCTGCTCTCCTTCCTCATCATCCACATGAACACGGACGATCCCGCGGTAGAGCTCGGATGAACCGGTGCTCGATTATCTTAGATGTAGATTGAAAACTCGTTTCTTTAGCAGTGCTTTTTGTGTTTAGTCTGTTGTCCTTCCCCCGCACCTCCGATTCGCGTGGTTGACTACGTACGGTGTGAGAGAAGTTCAACATGTATACATACGCACGTACGTATGGGGCTGTCATGCTTTTGAGGGGCCCTCTCTGTGTATATATTTTTTTTCCCCTGGTACTGTTTTTTTTTGGGATGCTACCATGATCTTATCGTTCGCAATCCAGAGGTCACCACTTCGATCAGTTGACACAGCCTTCCCCATCTCTCCTCCGATTAGCACGGTTGGCTACGTACGGTGCGAAATACCTTCAACGCACATACATGCATCTCTCCACTCAGCAGTATAAATGGACTTGCTCCTCCCTACAATTATGACCTCCTTCAGCCATATATTCCATCAAGGGTCACTAAGATCTTCAGATTGTGCATTGCTCAACATCCCACGGTCCAGGCTTCACACATGGGGTGATGATTGTTGCCTTTGCAATTGCGGCACCTGAACTCTGGAACTCGTTGCCCTTCGAGGTCACGGCTTACGAGGCAGACTACAAATCTTCAAATATCGACTAAAAACGTGTACGTTTAAAATTGCTTTCTCTCTTTCTTTAGTTATTTTCAAACGTCTTTCTCACCTCTTCTTTCCTTGTGTTGACGTTAAACTGTTTCCGCCTTGCCATGCACAGCACCCTGAGAACGATTGTTTAAGGTCGCTTTAACACATTCCTGCGGAGGGAGCTGGTAGGAACGTTGGGTTGCTCGGTCAATGGCCAGGGTCAACGGCGGCGTGGTGTATTCCGCAAATATGCCCGACTTGAGTTTTATAAGGGCACCACGGGGTGACCAGCCCCTCCCCATCCAGCCCCACCCCTCCCACCCCCCACCCAGCCCCACCCTCCCCACCTAGCCCCTCCCCACCCTCCCCACCCAGCCCCTCCCTGTACGACAGACGGACGGACACAATAATCCCCTGTGGGCTGGTGTAACCAGGAGGTTCCTACCAGAATAATTTCATGATTATTAAGTGGGCACAACCACACAGTTGATCGGCATGTGACAAGTGGTGGTGTCAAGGGTGGCTGCTTCCACATCTTCCAGGATGTCTGGCCAGCGTGAAAGAGTAGGCCAAATACCCTCTCCAGAGCTCCCTCGAGTAAAGCACCCGCAGTACTATTTTTCCACCGCTCGTGTTCAATGCCAAACACTACATTTTTCACTTCCTCTGGCTATTTATTTCGCTTCTGGTTTTAAAAACGATGTACAAATCGTAACAAATCACCCAGAGGATTTATGTCAGTACCACAGAATCGCGTTTTATCGATTATAATAGCGGTAAGCACTTTTGGGGAGGCCCCCTCAAAATCCGAGGCCCCTGGCTGCAGCCCCTAAACCCCCCCCACCTCCCCCACCCCTCCGCTCGGAGGATGATTCTGAATCATGGGTGATTGGCTCTGCGTTCACGTGATCCCTTGTGGGAACTTTGGAATCGCACGCTTAATCCGTTGTGGGGCCTTATTTGTTTTCACGTGCGATGCAAAGCTCCATATTACACGGTGCACTTTGATTTTAGTTTTTTTCCAAATTTTATTACAATTGTTCTATCGGCTTTACGACACGAGATGGAGGAGCATTCATTTGGAACAAACACAGAGCAGTGCATCACCCCATGTGGAACGAGATGTCACAGAACTAATTCCGAGATCTGAGATTCCTTATAACGACCTTTTCTCTAACCACACAATCTAGAGTTTGACTTCCACACACGCTCTGCAACTGTCACATGGCAGTCCGTCAAACAGATGTGTTTCTATCTCAGAGTTGGAGTTTAGCCAAATTGAGTATAAAACTAATTTTCACATGATTTATATATAGCGTGCAATTATTCAAGACTAGGCCGAGACCATTCACTTACTTCACCGGAGGACCCAGTTTACTCACGGAGCGGCTGCCTGGATTCGAACCCAGGTTCTTACCGGTGCTGGCTTTGTGCTCTGACTCCTGAGCCACTCGGTCAGCCCGACATTCCTAAAACAATTTAATTCGAGATCAAGGGAAAACTCCCCCCTGCCCAAAACAGCAATAGAGAGAGAGAGGCGCTAATCTCCTATTGACAAATCCGTTGCCAGAGCTGGGAATTCCACGTTCACGTGGTGGGGGTGAATGTATCCGTGAGAGACAGCGCTGTTCACCTTCTACATAAGTGGCTCCGATTGTATTTAACACAGAGGGATGACAGAGCGAGTAAATCCCACACTCACGCACTTCCGATTAGCACGGTTGGTGACGTATGGTGTGAAAGAAGTTCAACATACACACGTGCACTTTGGATGTTAACTCACAGCCTTCTTGCGTGAGTCATGCCATGTAAGCATTGCGTCACCCATCTAAATGTATCGTAAACAACCGCACATGTGTATGGGTTGGTGAGAATGTTTCGACATCAAGCTACGGAAAAATGTCTAAAATCTGTTTATTAATCTTACAATTCACGATGTCAGTGTTGGATAGAGAGAGAAAAGTAAGAATTTTGAGTATTTTATAATCTTACATCTCATTTCCAAAACTATTTCACTAGCACTTTGTACATATCTTTACATAAAACGTTACACAATTGTCTACGAATTGGGCGGTAAAGCTATGTTTTCCGCACCAATTTTTATTATTTTATTACTTCCCTTCTACGTGACTTTACCGAAAGAACCAAGAAGATGAATCCCTGCAGTCACGAAAGCTTTAAATCGAAATGGACAAGAAAATGTACGCGCTCACGAATTTCTGCCGCGTTTAATGCAGCTCTTAGACTCAAGCACAATAGCATTCGCATGAGTCACAAGTTCTCACTGTCAAGGGTAGCGTTACGCTGTGTCACCACGGTGATGAGATGTTAACTACCTCGCCTGGTATACAGGAGGTCGTGGGTTCGATCCCAACCCTGATGCCTGTATATTTGGAGTTTGCATGTTTTCCCCATGGTCACGTGGATTTTTCTCTGGGTCCTCTGCTTTTTCTCTCTACATTTACAAACACGCGAGGGTTTGGCTGCTATACATTTTCAGATGAGTAGCAACTTCACTGGGCTATAATTTGTGGCCAGGTCGCTTCTGAAAAAGACATATGTATGTCAGTGGGCCTTACATGGTAAAATAAAAAAGTTAGTAATGGTAATATTGTGTGGCCACGAAATGCAACTCCTTCCTAAGGCAATCCTGGGACTGCCCAGACGGCAAGCTGGTTTTCGTATCGCGTTCCTCGTAAGTTAATACGTCACTTTGTGGGATGCTGCTGTGGGGGTAATGGTTCGTACACTGGACTATCCGTCCAGAGGTGGACAGTTAGATTGGATCTCATTGCTTGGCAGTTGAAATAGGGTTTCTAAATTCCTCCTCGCCCTTGTCCACCCAGCAGCATGAATGGGTTACGCCACGGTCGGTGGGCTTTGTTCGGCTCACAATTTGGAGATATTGCGACGTGGTTTTAACCAAATGAAAATTAATATGGCGGGGACTTTTTGGAGAATTTTTGCCATGACCATAGTTTGTCGTCCTTCCTCTGCACCTCCAATTAGCACGGTTGGCTACATACGGTGCGAAAGAAGTTCAACATACATACATGTCCGCCTCTCTTTAAAAATATATATAAAACGTCGTGAGAACTTTAAACATGAAAAAGCATACGGTGCACAGTACCGTACGGTAAGTACTCGCTTAACGCGTGTTCACACGACGTGTTTTCGCTATAACGTGCTTCAGTTTCGCACAACACGGAACGTGCACCTTTATAACGTGGAACGTGCACCGCCGTTAAAACGCGGTTTCGGAGCGGTCGACAGCTAAATACTTTCTTGAGCTGCGTGACTGAGCGGTACGGTGATACAGGTATCCGGAACGATACGGTCATGTGGCGGTTTACCCTCAGTTATTTGTCCCGCCATCTCACTGCGCGTGCGTACATCGTATCTCGACAAACTTTTAATTATTTGTGGGGAGATTCTTTTCGCGTAACGCTTTTGTACCGCTTCACGCGACACTTTTCGGGAACGCGTCTAACGCGACAAACGAGGACTTGCGGTATTTGCGATGAATGCATCCGCAGCATTAACCAGGGTGGCTGCAGGGCTGAAACCCGCGTATCTCTGAAGCGAGCCGCAAACCTGCTACCACTCGAGACATTTCACGGGCGTTGCACGGCTGTTTGATGGATCTCTCACACGCGTTTTCGCAGCAGGGCCGTTTTCTGCTCAACACTGCCCTCCTGTGCGCGCTAGCCTCACTTTAAAAAAATTAACCCGTAAAAACAAAGTTTTTCACTATAAATCCTTTATATGCGTGGCGGCTAGAGTCCTCTCGTCCTCTGGCTTGAGATGGCTGCCACCTATGGGTCAGATGATTGCCTGCCACCATTAAGCAATTGGTAATTAAATATAAAAAAAAATTTGCCTAAAAAGTGTAAAATTTTGGAAAAAAAAATTCACGAAAATAAATCGTAACGCACAACGAGTCGGTGTGCAAAATGTCAGCTCGATTGGATCACGGGAAGTGGGTTAAAAAACGATCGAAAGATTTGCACGGTCGTAAGCGCGCAAGCAAGCAAGCAAGTGAACTTAATATAAAGGATTTTAAAAAATGTTGTAAAAGGCATGGTGGATAACTTGAAGAATAATAATAACTATGGGCTATATATAATTGTTTTACCAGGTAAGGCCCGCTGAGCTATATAGTGATTTTTTTTCAGAAGCGACTGGGCTATCACAAATGACAGCTCAACGAAGTGGCTTATCACGTGGAAATTTATAGCAGCCAAATACTGAAAACGCACGTTTCTGAATGTAGAGGGACAAACCGGAGCACCCGGAAAAAAAATCCATGCGACCACGGGGAGAACTTGCAAATTCCAAATATACAGGCATCAGGGTCGACCTCACGGCCTCCTGTATACCGGGCGAGGTGATTAACATCTCGCCACCGTGGCGCCCAATGCCGTCGTAAAAAAAAAAAATTCCACTGCCCATTCGAATAATGTATTAGTATTATGACCTTCAATAGGAAAACATAAAACACATTCAGAATTCCTTCCATGTTATTTATTTACTTCATTTCATAAGCAACTCTCAGCGATTGTTTATAAATTGGACATTTGCTTATGAGGTCACCTCAGTGCTCTGAGAATGATTGTCTTATGGACAGTTTTAAATCTATCCATGGCTTTTCAAATGCATCTCCATAATTCCTAAAACCATTATGCTCTCTCTTTATTGATTGTGGGTAATACATTAACATGGAAATGAACGGTGCAATATGTTATTATTTATTTTAAACATTACATCTTGAGGTGGCCTGGTGTCCCAGATCTGTTACCACTGAGTCCCTGTGTTCAAATCCAGGCAGCCAAAGCATGATTAAGCCGGGTTTTAAAGTAGAGTGAGTTTATAGCTCGCATTATTTAAAAATGTGTCGTAATCCTCCACCACCCGACACGGCCAATCAGCAAAAACAAGTGTCACGTTGACAAAAGACAAATAGTTCACTGCTTTAGCCCACCAGTGCGTTGAAGAGTGAATCCACAACATTTACAATTTTGTTTTTGTTTTTACTGATTGGCTGTGTCGGGTGGTGGAGGGTTACGACACATTTATAGATAACGCGATCTAACCCAAAAACGTTTATGATTAATAATATTGCTCGCGAAAGCCCTACGTGTTAAACGGAGTTTATAGCCTCAGTCGGGTTACCAATAACAGTACCAAAACAAAAAAGTCACATTAATTTTGCTTCTGCAATTAATTTTGATAAATTCCACCTCTGAGAATTGAAATATTGGTCCGGCTGTCATGCAACAAACACCACTGTCAGTGGCAGATCGGGTTGGAAGGGGCTGCCTCCTTCTGTGTGGGCCAGAGGCCACTTGGAAAGGATCTCCGAAAGTAGCTCTGTGATGTCTACTTCTGTGGGACGTTTCGTAACGTCAACGGTTGCACTGATCTGCATCATACTGAGAACACAACCAAGATATACAAGTGAGACAAAAAGATTAGAGAAATTATACATGCTTTGGTCCAGAGGCCACGCATGTAATTTTTGGTTATAAAACTCTAGTTTTATCATGTTACAACCCACAATCCACCAAGTTGCATATAAATTGTGTGTAAACATGTGCCACGCTTCACTACACCAGGCAAGTCGTTTGTGTAATGGGCCACACACTGCTAATGAGACTCGGAGAAATTAAAAACCTGGGGAGGTTTCTTTTCTTCCCATTTAAACAAATTACCGCTGGAAAACATTAGCGCAGAAGGCTCAATGACTGATGGACTTAATGTTATTGTATCTTGTTCCTTTGGTGATGAAGTAGACCTTTGATGGTTGACTCATATGTATATTATTAATACACACATGTATATTTATGACATTTATTTTACATGGGATACTGCCGTAGTGTTACGGTCGATCTCCCCGCTGTGGCGGCGGTTGAAACGGCGGTGCAGGTTTCTTAAATCTCCCACGCCTCTGTAAAGTGAAGGTTTGCCCACCTCTTCCGAGACATCTGGCCGGCGTGGAAGAGTAGACCAAAATACCGTCGAGTGGAGCTCTCTTAGAGTGGAGCTCTCTTATAGCTCACTCTTCTGGGGGCCCTTCCGCCAGCAGCGGCGTGAGCGAGCAATGCAGGGCTGCACCTTGACCGTTGTTTATTTTAAAGTTTCCTTATTTATTTATCTCTGAAGCTGTTCTCTTTTCTCCCCGCTCGCTTGCTCCATGGACATTTCACCGAATGATTCATGGCCACGTTCGTCAACGTCTCATCTTTTATTTTTTACTTTTCGAATGTTTATGAGCAATGTCCGTTAAGCGCACCAATGGAGAATGTGTACCCTGTGAAAATGAGCCCACCTGAATAATACTGTGAACTTTATACATATTGAATGGATTATTTTAATTCATACAATTAACATACGAGGATATGCAAAACACAGTCATAATGTTTCAAAAATTAGCGCATAAGGGAAACATAATTAAGTTAAAATGTTTTCTTAATATCCATTTCTCAGTTTTAACCATCGTGAATTGTCTACATCTGCTTATGTTTGCTTTGTTAAGACGCGTATATTAGGGAATGTTACGTATTGTATGAAGGAATGGCATTGAAATCCCAGTGTGCACTTTGAAAAGTGTGGTGCAAAGTGTGGTGCAAATGAAAGTTATTGACAAAGTTGATACCTCTATTAATTAAATATACTATTCTCTTTTTTTTATATATACATTAACAAATCTAAACAGTCGTTTGTAACGCACTTTGCAACAATATCGATGTTAACTTTTAATTACCCCCCCCCCATATTCCTTTCCACAATGGAATGTGCAGTTTAGACAAACGTAATGCAAGCGGACGCGTAGAAGCTCTGAAACCTGATGCGTGGTTTCGGATATTTAAAACACTCTCATGGCTAACTGCATGATTTATGGTGACACAAACAATACTAATGTCTCCTAAGTGTGCGGCAAACTCCTGTACTGTATTGTTTGCGAACCTCAATCGTATATAAATGTTAACAACCCGCACACACACGCACGCGCGTTGCAACGTTTTACAAAATAATTGTAAAGAATCCTTTGCGCTACGATACAAGAACGATGTCGGGCATATCATGATGTTCTGGTTCATGCGGACACATTGCAGGATTTTAAGACAATTCATCTGTGGTATGCAATTGCGTGTGATAAAATTTTGTTTCATATTATTTTATTTATTTAACACCACCTTAATTTGTCTGCATCTCAGAAAGCTGTAGAGTATTTCGCACCGTACGTAACCAAGTGTGCTAATTGGAGGTGTGGCGGAATGGGCAACAAACTGAACATAAAAAGTGGAGAAAGAAGGCGTATTTAACACATTCCTGCGGATGGAGCTGGTAGGAACGTTGGGTTGCTTAGTCAATGGCCAGGGTCAACGGCGGCGTGGTGTATTCCGCAAATATGGCCGACTGTGAGGGGGGCACAAGCCGGCGTGAGTATGATAAACGTTGAGTTTTATAAGGACACCACGGGGCGACCAGCCCCTCCCCACCCAGCCCCTCCCCACCCAGCCCCTCCCCACCCTCCCCACCCAGCCCCTCCCCACCCTCCTCTTCCCACCCAGCCCGACCTTCCCCACCCAGCCCCTCCCCACCCTTCCCTCCCCACCCAACCCCTCCCTCCTCACCCAGCCCCTCCCTGCACGACGGACACAATAATCCCCTGTGGGCTGGTGTAACCAGGAGGTTCCTACCAGTATTACCTTGATATCATGAATGAGTCATCCTTAACAGGTTTTTCGGGTTAAACCCGCCACCACACGACACAGGCAATTGGTAAGGTTTGTCACGTGAACAAAGCATGTCAATTCGTGAATGAGTCAATGAATGAGTCGGTCATGGGCAGAGAAAAAAGGGGACGGTTTTGAGCCTGGATTTAAACAGGGGGAAGCAGTCCAATAACATGGGGAGTAGGGGGGAGGGAGTCAGAGACTATGGGTGCAGTGAAGGAGAAAGGAGAGACTTCCCGATCAAACATTTTTCCTAAGCCGATTCTTTTAACAGAGATGCGAAGCGAAGGTTAAAAGGGCATGGGGAACAAAGACGATGGGCATGAGGGAATTCCAGAGTGGAGCAGCGGCGAAAGAAAGAAGCAGAAAAAGGGGAAGTGTTTGTGTGACCTGGCAATGCGGTGGATGAATGACGGTGTGGATGAGACGACCCAGTCAGTCGGGGTAGAACGAGGCCCTCGTGGGCAGAGCAATCGAGTAGCGAAGTTGGTGGGAACAGTTAACCATGGTCCTGCCGTAGCTATGAAGGTGTGATTAGGAGGCGCCAATGTTGAGTTAAGAACTGGAAGATAACAGGAGGGAATATTTGGAGTACTGTTTGGAATATTAGAGTATTTGGTAAGCACTTGCATGTGAGTAGTTTCACTCACACGAACATAATCCCTGGAATTCCTTATGCGACTGTGGACAATTGTGAGTAATAAAATATATTCACCTTCATTTGTCTCTGCATGTAAAATATCTATATTTTAGCCCATCAGCCTGTGTAGGCCTTCTAGGCGAATGGCATCTGGGTCTCTTGAGAGTCCAGAATTTAAGTGCTGTGCATTAGAAGATAATTAACAGAATGTTGAATGAGAAGCAAGTAAACGTTGACCTATTAGTCCCATGCTTAATTGCTGATAAAAGTATCCAAAAGTGCCTTCCCAAATGTTTACTGAAGCTCCAACGTGAGTGTGTGTGCGCACGTACACACATGATTGTGAATGTAGAGGCGTTTCAAGTCTAACGCAGCTGAACGGTGGTTAAAGCGCCACATTCTCTTTTTTTAATCGTGACATGAGTTCGGTGATGGTAAGTCTTGTCATAAGCTGGCCAGCGCAAACCAGAGCAAGCCCAGCCGAGAAACCAGCATAACTACCAGCATAACTACCAGCATAACTACCAGCATAACTA
>CM025656.2:5955885-5982967 GCA_014621495.2 Entosphenus tridentatus
CAGCATAACTACCAGCATAACTACCAGCATAACTACCAGCATAACTAGCAGAATAACTACCAGTTTGCGAGACGAGCTGGAAAATAAGAAGCAACCCCCAACGTTTGGAGGAAAATACGTCAACAACAACAACAACAACAAGAAAAACATTCACATGGGCACATGCAACACGAGTAAAGTGTCCAGTGACATTACACCTTCTGTGAGAATTATATTACCCAGTAGAAGCATATCCAGTAGAAGCAAAACCCCACACTGTTGTCCCCACAAGTATATATATATAGACCGGGCGGCACCATTAATTGAGTGGCATGTAAATCGAGTGGCACCATAAACCGAGTGGCTGAATTTAGGTTGGACACTGAGCGCAAGTATCAGGCCATGCACCGGTTTGTAAGACACATCCCCCAACTTTAAAATAATTATTTTTCAAAAGGTCGTATTATTCAGAGAATACGGTACTGCCTAAAAAAGCAAATCAATGTAACTTTGGTTTTTGAACTCATAGTGCAATGACAACACGCATTGAGGTTAGCCGCTGATGTGTATCAAAAACACATTGTACCTGAACATAGCAGTGTGAGTCAGGTAAACATACGCGTGCACGGTTTGTACACTGCACAGGTATGCGCGCATTATACATGCCTGCGCGATGCGCCCATACTGGCACATTCTTGCGCAATGTGGAGTGGCCGATGATCACGTTTACTGTGATAATAATAATAATGATGCCCTATATTTACAAAAAATGTTGCATTTAGACGTTTGGCAATTCCCATTCGTGAGTGTTTGTCTTGAGGGAGGAAGCTGGGGCACTAGGAGAAAGACCCACGCGCGCGAGCGGATATCACTCAGAGCTCTGCACAGATAGATCCACTCCATGGAAATTAAGTGCATTTGGATGACAGTGGTAACACTGACACTGCACAGCAAGAAGGCCCTGGGTTCGATTCCCGACTCGGGCACCTTACTGTTTGGAGTTTCTGTGTTCTTTCCGCTGCTCCGCTTGGGTTCCCTCTGGGTTCTCCGATTTCCGCCCATAGTATACATTGTAAATGATATTGGCCAAACATCCTAATTCTGAAAATGCACCTGCAAATTACTCAATTAGGATTAAACATAGCAGCAGCAACATCGCCCCTGACGATGAAAATGTGGCAGGACCCTCCTGAAAAAGAGTCCTTGAGACTCATTGAGGCTTTCCCGGGTGAAAGAAAATCCACAAGTGAAGCAAATAGTGATTTCCACGAATACAAAGTGCACAGTTTCTAAGTTCACTCAGACACCATTTCCAGTGTGTAGCCCTTGCACCTGTTTCTGGGTTGCACCACGTGTTGTTCGACACGATTTCCGACGTTTCGCTACACATTTCGTTTTGCCTGTTAATGTGAAAACAAAAACAAAACACTTATTAAGCCCGGTACGGTCATTGTCATTGGCAACCACCTTAATCGTTATCGTTGGTTTAAAAGCCTCGCTGCGGTTTAAATATTGTTATCCAATCACTCGCGCGACCTGAGTCTCCATCGAAAACGAGCTTCTGAGGTCAGGGGGCCTTACCCAAATAGACAGACTGACTGGCTGGCAGTGGCGCAGTGGCGCAGTGGCCCTACACTGCGTTATGAACTCGGCCACGTGGGTTTGATTCCCGGTCCAAGCTAACACCAGTGGCGAGTGTTCTCTCAAAATGTGTTTTGGGTCGAAGTTCCCACCCTGCCCCCACTTTCACCAATCCACACTGACCAAGCATGGCGCCACGGTGGCTAGGAGATGTTAACTACCTCGCCGAGTATACAGGAGGTCGTGGATTCGATCCCTATCCTGACGGCTGTCGTATATTTGCAGTTTGCATGTTCTCTCCCCGTAGTCGTGTCTAGAAACACGCGTTTTAGAGGATTTGGCCGCTATACATTTCCACACCACAAGCCACTTCGTTGGGCTATCATTTGTGATAGCCAGGTCGCATATGGAAAATAGAAATAGGCTATGGTCAAACAAACCCCATGACCAACACAGAATTGGGAAACCTTCATCAAGTAGTGGATTGACCAAAGGGCTGTGATTGGTCTCATCTATTGTATGCAATGCAGAGGAAGCCATTACCGCTACCGAGGCCAGTTGTATTCCCCCTGTTGTTGTGGGCTAGTTAGGTTACGGCTGCTTCTACATCCTCACAGCGGCGAACATTCGTAACCATATAAAAAAAACTGTCTAAAAACATTTGCGTGAGTTCAGTAAATCAGCATTTATGTGTGGGCTCGCGTAGCTCGTATTTGGCCTTCGTTTAACATTAACTGTCTCATGTCCACCCGCTAACCCACCTTCCCCCCACTGAAGTTTATAGATACCACCTCTTTAAACAAAGATCATACTTACAGGGGTTGGGCACCACTGGCTGAATGATGGATAAACTAGTGTACAGAAACTTCATGCAACATCAATCGTAATGGCTCATTGAGGATAGCTTTCAAATGATATGCTGCCAAATGAAACATGGATGGGGGTTTTATTCTTCCACAAGAGTCTACTCAGCTTTAAATGCAAGCTGCATTTGCCAAAGATTAATACCGTCATGGCAACAGCCTCGCCGTTGCAGTCACGTGGTCGGATTTCAGGTTGGATAATTAAAAGCAGCTTTGCAAGCTAATCAACAAATGAGTTTATTCGATTCAAAACAAACATTCCTCTCAAAGGGGTTGCTATTTACTTGTTTTGCAGCATGCTAATTCCAGTGAGTGTTGTGCATCGCGCTGCATATTTACTGGTAGAATGCAGCAGAGAAACAATGGTTTGGCTGCAAATGCAGACGGTTTGCATCCTAATGTTCTTTAGCTTGCAACGTATGCTGAATAACAGCTCCTTGACAGGAGGAAGAAAGGCAGCAAACATAATTCCACTATTGATGCTGCTCTTTAATACTTAATCACTGGCTGATGAGTCAAGTTACTCCGGTTCTTGTAAACCTCATTGTGTATAACCCCCCAATGACACACGACACACACAATGAGCGATCATTTAGCTATTGTGCATCGAGAATGGGCACAGGTGACACATTTTATGCTCTGGTTTTCAAAATGCCTCCAGTTCCTCTTTTTCAAAGGCAACAGGACGAAGTGAGTCAGATGAATAATTACGCCGCCCCCCCCTCCCATGAAAAAAAAGAATAATTAACCAACCACAATAACCTTTGTATAAAATGGACTTGCATACCGATGTGGCCCAATGGATAGCACATTGGACTTGCAATCCAGACGAACACCGATTCGACCTCTGCCCACCCAGTGGAAGTGTGCACGCTGCTGCTGTTCGTCGGCTGCCAGGTCTCACTTGGTGAGGAAAAGTCTGGCTGCTCCCACCGCTGGCAAGATGTCTGGCCCGTTTGGAAGAAAGACAAAGGGGCCGTCCATAAATGACGTCACGCACCTAGGGGGGAGGGGGGGGAGTCAGACATTTGTGACGATGTGTGACGAAGGGTGTGGGGGGTTTGAGAAATGTGACGTCACATCAAAATGCGCAACTTTAAATATAGACAACACGTTCTATTTAATTAAATAGACTTTTTAATCAATGTTTTCTCATACAACATCAGAGTGCAGCGCCACATTAAATACGCGCGACAATGAAAATAGTTTAAAGCGATTTGAAGCATGTTTTAGATATTTTTTTGGGGGGGGGGGCAAGCCTTTAAAACGCCAATTTTAGGGGGGGGGGGGGGCTGACTTGTTACTACGCCTGCTGACGAGGGGGGGGGGTCAAAATCGTCCAAAATAGCGTGACGTCATTTATGGACGGCCCCAAAGCCAAAATATCACCGATAGGGGCTATCTTGAGCTCCCTCAAGATAGCGGAAGGCCCTTCCACTAACAGCGACGTGGGCAAGCGATAGCGGGCTTGCACATTCACCAGCTTTACCTCGAATGAGCGTATCGCAGATTAAACACGCGCCATTATTAGTCAGCTGGCTTGCGTTGAAGCAGAGAGCAATTGGTCATCTGTGCTGGACGGGTGAACGGCTAAGCTGAGGATAATTAGCCTCAAGGGCAGAGATTGTCCCTGCCACTGAAATAGCTTCTGTGAGCGAGAAAAAACAAAATGAAGCCATCTATGATGACACCAAGCCGTGGCATCGCATCGCTGTGGGAGATGGTGATGCCTTGGAGAGGCTTTCATCCGTCAGTGGATTGCCCAGAGCCAATGGTGGTGAGGATGGCGACTGCACCGAGTGGACGATTCAACTGCACAGGAGATCCACGGCAACGGCTTAAAGGGTTCCCAAGCGATCGTCCCCTATAAACCACGGGACGGAATGTCACACCACTCGTGGCCTCATTTAACCAGCATCCAGAGCAGGGCTGAACGATTTGAGGAAAATCATCTAATTGCGAGTTTTCTGACAGATATTGCGATTTGATTTGCGATTACATTTTTTAAAAGTTAAGCTTCAGTTCAATATTCACTGTGTAATAGATTTAAAACATGTGATGGAGCATTACCACATGATACCGTCAAAATATGAACTTGTCTATATATTCTAATGCAAGGAAGAGAACTTAAAATATATTAATTGCTTCCAACATGTATTTATTAAAAAAAAGTTAATTGAAATAGAACATTTTACATTTAAAGCTTTTGTGACTGCAGGGATTCACCTTGGTTCTTTCGGTAAAGTCACGTAGAAGGGAAATAATAAATAATAAAAATAAAACATAATAAAATAATTCTCATGACGTTTCGGCCACAACGCAAGCAGCCGTCCTCAGGTGAAGAACAGGTCTGTCGGGAAGACAGCAGAGAATTATTTGATGTAAATTTTTTATTATTTTATTATTTCCCTTCAACGTGACTTTACCGAAAGAACCAAGAAGATGAAATAGAACAATAAAAAATAGAACAAATAAATCAGGTTATAACAATAAAAAATAAACAATTCCAATTAGAAAGTAATGGGACTTTCAAATCGCAAAAAATCGCAGTCTTTGCGATTTGCTAATCGCATTGTTTCAAATTGCGATTTCGATTTGAAATCGATTAATCGTTCAGCCCTAATCCAGAGCAGAATGTCTCGTGTGTCCAGTATTGGGGTTCAGGTGTCTGTGTGTGTACGTGTGTGGTAGTGCAACAGTGAGCACCCTGCGCTACGAACACGGCGACCCGAGTTTGATTCCCGCTCGCGGCCAACACCAGTGACGATTATCTGATCCGGTCCTGGGTCTGCCCTAGGTCCACTCAGCCTCAAATGAGTACCTGGTGGGATGTGTCAACATTGCCACTAGGGGGACAAAGGCGCCCAAGCGTGTTATTGCCGGCCTCTGTAGGCTACAAATGCAATATTTTAATGTGTGTGTTAATGTGCATCTCTGTAATGTGTTGATAACAAAAACATTTCCAAGGGCAGCTGAAATGCTACAACAAAGCCAAGAGCTGGCATTTTTTACGTATCCATACTAAACAAATTACTTAGTGATACTTTGTTGCCGTTGGTTGTACAAGCACACATAATCAAAAACCCAACGCAGCCGTCAATAACTCCGTGGCCTTAAAATGCTAAATGGCCTTTGCCCATGTTATATACTTTCCTTTTAAGGCCGCAGTGTTGTTGACGAATGTGTGCACGGTATTATGAGTCCATACATTTACGTGCCTGTTTGTTGATGTCGCCATCATAATGTTGAAACGGAAAAGAGAGATAGTCCTTAAGTGGCCACTTGAGTTATATAAAAAAAAATGGGGGGGGGGGGGGCAATTGTTGAATAATAACAAAGGATTTTTCAATTTGATGCACGGAGTTTTTGTTTCGTTCGCCAAGTTAATGGTTACTCATTAACCGTGAGGGGAAATAAATAAGTCACGCCGTTATAATTCAAGGGCATCAACGGATTGCCCAAACAGTGTTGTTGTACATTTGAAATAATAGCCGGAACTCAGAGCCAAGGATGTGCAAGGTGCATTCAGATGGAGGCTCGAATGTAAATGGTGAAGGCAGCAGCCCTGGCGATTGCTCGCTCACACCGCTGCTGGCGGAAGGGCCTCCCCTAGGGGGAGCGCCAGAGAGAGAGCCACCGGAGTGAGGACTTGGCCTGCTTTTTCATTCTGACCAGACATCTCGGAAGAGGTGGTGGTGGTAGCCTCCACGTCTTACCCCACCACACGTGGCCTGCCGATCAACTGTGGGGTGACCAGTTATTTATGTATTGTTGTTGTTGGGGTGGGGGCAGAGGTGGGGTAGGGGTGGATTTGTAACTTTCTGACCCACCCTTACTGGACATCTGCGAAAAAGAGCTTCATAGCTCATCGGATTCCACCAGAATAAATATTCAGATTTTGAAACTTTACCATTTCAATGTCCGTGCCGGTAGATTAAACCCGGCGACCTTCTGGATTGCAAGTCCAGCGTGCAAACCATTACATCACAACAGTATCCCAGAGGTGATAAATAGGAGCTGCGGGTATCATTACAAAACACAAAATCAGCCCGGCAGCTTCGGGGTGGATTTCCACACAACTCTCTCATTGACATGCTAATTTCTCTGCTCCAGCAGACCCACCTCTCTCTCTCTCTGCCCCCCCCTCTCTCTCTATTTAAGGCCTCGACACAGAGGCATTGGGTCTCTGTGTGTCTATGTTGTGTGTCTCTCCCTGCTTGTGTGTCTGGCTGTGTGTCTATGTTGTGTGTCTCTCTCTGTGTGTCTCTGTGTTGTCTCTCCCTGCTTGTGTGTCTGTCTGTGTGTCTATGTTGTGTGTCTCTCTCTCTGTGTGTCTCTGTGTTGTATCTCCCTGCTTGTGTGTCTGTCTGTGTGTCTCTGGGTTGTCTCTCTCTGCTTGTGTGTCTGTCTGTGTGTCCATGCTGTGTATCTCTCTCTGTGTGTCTCTGTGTTGTCTCTATCTGCTTGTGTGTCTCTCTCTGCTTGTGTGTCTGTCTGTCTGTGTGTCCCCTTGTCTGTGTTTTGTCTCTCTCTCAAATTTTAGTTCTACCTGATGACGACTGCTTGTGTTGCAATCGAAACGTCGTTTTCTATTATTTAATTTATTTTCTTTCTTCGTGACTTCACCGAAAGAACCAAAGAGCAGCTTTACAATCCTTCTGTAAAGTTCCAATCTGCCCGGTGTTGTATTGCCATTATACTTCCTTCAGTGTGTGTTTCAATAACAGGGTGGGGTGGTTCACGAGTCTAGAGACCTCTGGGTATTTCAAAGCCATGGCTGACATCAGCAGCTATTGAGTCCCCTTCAACTCACATGGAGCAGCTTGGTGAAGTATGGTCAAACAGCCCCCCCCATCACCAAGCCATGGAGAGGCCTTTATTCAGGACGTACTTGATTAACAAAGTGACTGAAATATATATAATACGTATTACACAATGTTTACTATCAGGTATTTTTAATACAGTCTATGGAACAGTGTGTGTATATATCACGGTTAGCTACGTACGGTGCGAAAGAAGTTCAACATGGTTATCTTGTGGATAGACTGCCACCCATCATAGGAATGTGGAATTTACACTACTTTCTTTGGGTCCTTAATTGAGATGAGGCCCACACGGCACTCATTTAAGCAGCGATACACTTTGACCTGGTTCACTGTATATTGCACTTAAAAAATATAGAAATAGCCATGTCATATACTCTTTTATATCTGTCCTGCTGTACTGTAATGTAATATGGCAAATGTACAGAGTGGTCCAGATGTCTTGCGACCCGCAATTATTGAACCCTATCATGTTTTTCCTTCGCATATTCATTTCTGTTTTAAATAAACCTTACTTAAAACAAAAAAATATTTTTTAAAGATTTAAATAGGGGTCACAAGACACACATGGACATGCCGTTGTCAGTCTACTTCGGGACGAATGTCTCCCCTAACCATATGGGTCACGAAGGTTATTTGATCACCACTTTGTACTTTACCGGTCAGTGCAGGTCGGTAAAGAAGGGGAGCAGAGATGAGGCAGCATCGGCATACAATACGACACTGGATTTTACTGCATTGCCCTATTTTGTTTTACACCCCGCAGCACCGCGGCCTATAACAAACAACATGTTTGTGCATCGTGGTCACCGATCCAAGCACTATCCAGGCTCAAGCCTGCTTTGCTTCTCATATCCAATGATCGTATTATTACCTGCGTAGACTCCCTGAATAAGCTGGTTCGTCCGGCTTAGATTTTAGATCGAAGAGGATCATTGCGGACACAGTTTTGTTGTCCATTTAAAAATATATATGAACTTGAGATCCAGAGGTCACCGGGTTGTATGTCTGTATGTTGAACTTCTTTCGCACCGTACGTAGCCAACCGTGCTCATCGGAGGTGCGCGTTTGATATCCCGTTGCGGTGATTGAAACAACGGAGCAAGTTTCTTGAATTCACCAAGCCACTGCCCACCTAGCCGCGGAAAAATGGGTTTCTCCAAAGTTCGTCGATGGTCAGGTCACGTGTGGTGTGGTGAAGTGCAGGGACTCCCACCTTTTCCGAGATGTCTGGCCCGCATGGAAGAGTAGGCCAATACAACATCTAGGGCCCTGACGAGAGTTACGTTATTGGAGGCCCTTCTGCCAGCAGTGGCGCGAGCGGGCAGTTGCAGGGCTGCACCTTTACCTTTTACAGCTAATGAGTGACGGCTCACTTATGCCTTTGAAGTATCGCAGACTAATCACGAGCGCCCATAAGAATTGTTGAGCAACATTGAGCAACGCCTCCGGCTGAGGTAATGAGTTTACTGTCCTCTTACGGCAATGTTTGAGCTGCTGCTGACGCTGTGGGTTCGGTGTATCCCTGCCTCAGCGTGTTTCTAAAGCTGTTCTGCCTTTTAAAATGAGCAGGCTTCTATTGTAGAGCTCTCCACATTGGTGTCTGCTGATGATGCCGAAGGTGTAACAATTATACTGGTAGTAACCTCCTGGTTACACCAGCAAACACAGGGGATTATTTTGTCCGTCGTGCAGGGAGGAGCTGGGTGGGGAGGGGCTGGGTGGGGAGGGTGTGGCTGGGTGGAGAGGGTGGGGAGGGGCTGGGTGGAGGGTGGGAGGGGTGGGGCTGGTTGGGGAGGGGCTGCTCACCTCGTGGTGCCCTTATAAAACTAAACGTTTAACCTACTCACGCCGGCTTGTGCCCGCCATCACATTCGGGCATATTTGCGGAATACACCACGCCGCCGTTGACCCTGGCCAATGACCGAGCAACCCAACGTTACTACCAGCTTCCTCCGCAGGAATGTGTTTCAACGAATACAGGATTACGCCTGTGAATGATATTAATTCGTAAGGCTATGCTGCATGCATCAGATTGCACGGGTAAAAATAATGTTTTAAAACAATGCTAATTATATGCATGCATCAGATTGCACGTGTAAGAATCATGTTTTGAAACAATGCTAATTATATGCAAATTATCTAGTGCTATTTTAAGAGTAATGGAGCGAATTCAATGTACACAAATTCTTGCACCAACGGTCTGTCAATATTGGGGGATCTTTGCTGTCGATAAAAGAGGGCTCGACTTGCCATTTGGAAGTTGTGAATTGAAATCCTGATTGGAGTGCAAATCAACCGTTGATTCCTCCAGGTTTGATCACGTGAGTCCTGAATTGTGTTGGCAGTGGTTGGTTCCGAGGTCACCCCTGGCGTAGAAATGTGGAATTTACACCACCGGCTCATTGTTTTGACCTGAAAATGAACACCATTCCTTGCTTGTTTGGATAACATGAAATGATAACATATACATGGATAAGTATATACAAGCATGACCTGTGGTGCCTACAGTGTGAACTACAAATCAGGTTTTGACTTTTTACATAAACTAGAATGTCGGCGGACTGCGGAGGGCATCTCGGTATTTTGCACCTTGCCATGTCGCCCCCACTGATGTCCTCTTCTTCCACACCACCCCAATTACTTGCAGATACCACTGAGTCTATTGTATGTAGGGTGTGTAAGTTATATGTCTACAAAATACTTTTTTTTTTGGGAGGGGGACGGGGGTCCACTTTCTATAACTTTTTGATTGAGGCCTTCTCAGAGGCTCTTAGGATTTAGTTGATGGACAAATGGACAAACCGAACACCGGGATTTTATAATAGAAGATATAAAGGTATGACTGAGAAGACAAGATTAAGTTAGCCTCTGATATATTATCCTATACTGTTGTATTATTAAGCTGTATGATTGTATTTTGCTTTGAATAGCTATTGCATGGACTTGCCGTATAAAACTGTACATCCTCAGAAAACATGCAAGACATTTAAAATCATCTTCATGTAAAGTCACTGGAATGACCAACATACTTCATTGGCGTAAATCAGCTGTTTTGCCCGCATTTGGAAATACAGTCCTCTGGTTAATTTCCCCAGTGTACTATATTGGCAGTTAATTACACAAAATGTTAACATGCTTACAATAATGCGATTTCTGTTTGCATTTTTTTTTCTTTTGAAAAGCATTAAGTTAGCTGTGGGGTGAAATGTGGGCACTCGCACTTATTTAAAGAAAGTATGGCCAGTGTGTGGAGGAGTAGGCCAACTGCCCTCAAGTGAGCAAGAGATTACTGAAGGCTGCACCGTTACCCTTTCCCCCCATTATGAGCAGACTCAGCTATCAACCCAGCCACAGCTCAGATCAGTGGCCAGTGACGGCTGATCCGGTAGTGTATCCTGCTTGACCGAACTTCATTGACCAGTGCGGTGAAGTATGACCTGAGAACAACCATAGTGGGAGACCTTCGTCCACCAGCGGATTGACAAAGGGGGCTGTAGATTGTCTCTTGTCACATTGTTAAGCTGAGAATATGGTGGTGTGCAGAAAAGTTGTGTGTCTAAGCTGATTAATGTTGCAATACTATGTTTACTGGAAATTATGTATTAATGATGGAATATAATATGTAGAGAATCGTGTACCCACGCATAACACATGCATATACAGCATGGATGCAACACCGCACGTCCATAAAATCTAAAACAACAGGAAATGTACACACTTGCGAACCCTTGACATTCCAAAGTAATGATATACAAAAACCACGCTTGTGCCTCCTTAATGTATGTGCTGGCCTGTGTAAACACATCCATTGTGGGCCTGATAGTGCAGTGCTTGCACGGAGGTGTTCAAAGACACACACACACGAAGCGCTATCACATCGGTCAGCACACTGCCATACGAACTATGTTGGACTTTCACTGACAGCTAATAACAGTGACGACTATACTATCAGCAGCAGTGAACTTAACCTTAGATGAGTAGCTGGTGTGTGTGTGTAAACATAGGAATTGGGGAGACAAAGGCGGGCGGGCGTGGCGCTAGCCACAGCACCCACTGGTACATCGTGCTGAATTATAATGTCCTCGCTGAGATCATTCGCCGCAACCGCCCGTGTGTCGCTTACACGGGGAGATCTTTGTCTTTGACACGCGCGTGGGAGTAGTACGCGGCTTCAATGAGTGAATGACTCGGATCCGCGTTTGTGTTCTGATGCCACTCAAGACGAACGCAGTGGCCACTAGCTGCTGCCTCATTATTGTTGTTGTGCGCTAGACCGTTCCACCGGAGGAATGAGGAATGGGTGGTTGACGTTGAGGCTTCACGTTTCACCATTGGAACCTCATTTGCCAGCAGAAAAATATGCTAATTGGTTGTTTTACCCTTTTATCTGGCAACAAAACTGACACCTTTTTTACAAGGAGTCATGTTTGCATAGACCACAATACCCGCAGTCGGAATGCAAACAAAAAACATAACTTTGATAATATATGCACTGTCCTTGAAGTTGATTGGTCCACACCCGAGCAGCTTTCCTTAGAGCCTAGTCTCACGTGGTGTCGGACCAATGACGCCAAAAGTCTCACATGGTGTTGGACCAGATGACGCCACTGGTCCAACACCAAAGACTAGGCTATAAGGAAAGCTTCACGTTTCACCAACAACAACAAAAACCCAGACGCAATGGACACGCATCAACTCTGAACATCACCATTGTAGTTGTTGTTGGCATGGAGTTGTCGGTCCCATTGGAAGAAGACTGAGAGTGTGTACGAATGAACGGACAGTTGTTGTTGGATGTGGAGGATAACAAACAGGAATACGTCTACACAAGCACGACCCGTGGCGCCTCCACTGTTACTACGCAGCGTCGCGCAATGCCCATCGCTGCTTAGGCCGTGGAATGTGAAACGTGGTATCTGCAACCAGCACCGCCTGACACCTAACTTTGGAATGTGGGCTGTGCAAAGATTAGCATACCTACAAACATTAGCATACTTATACACATGCGCGGCACGAAACTCCCGAGTGTTTTCTACACCCCCCCACCTCCCCCCAAAAAAGTAAGGAGCAAAGCAATGAACGCGTATGGCTTTGTAGCTTTCTCTCCAGACAACTCTAGACCACTCGAAAGCCATCCCATGTCGCCGTTCCGTCAACGCGTCCTGGGCGGCTTGAGAAAGGGGGCACACACACACCACACACAAACCACACGCACACACCAATTACACACACAACACACACCACACACACCACACACACAACGCACACCACACGCAACACACACACAACACACACACCACACACACAACACACACCGCACGCAACACACACACACAACACACACACACACGGATTCCAGGCACTAACCTGGCCACCCATAATCCGGGGACCCCACCCCGCACGCGACACAGGTTGAAGGACACCTGCACGCCCCTTTACCTGTGGGGGCGGGGCTACCTTCGATGTAGTCATGTGCTATTGGTGGGGGGGGGGTAGCCAACACCTTGTTGCCGGGGTTACCAGGTGACGTCACAGAGGCAGGAAGAGGGCCCTGTGGGGTGTGTGTGGGGGTGATTCGACTCTAGTCTGCTGTTGACTACAACGAGGTGTGGGGTGATTCGACTTTCGTCAGCTGTTGCCTTCAACGAGGGTGTTTCTCGCGCATGCGGCACGCCTGAGACCTCATAGACGCGGAGAAAGCGAGGTCGTCAGCTCGTCACCTGGCGTGTGACCACCGGGAACACAAAAAAATTGTGTGAAAGCTGCGTGCGATCTCTCTCGTGGAGCAAAGATGTCGTGAAGAAGGGGGTGTTGGTGGGGGAGTAACAACAGCAATTGTCAATTTTTTTTGTGGGGGGCCGCTCCAACCGCTGCTGCGTTCCTCTCTGCGTGACGAGCTGCTGCTGTTGCTGCTGCTGCTTGGACGCAGTTGGCCCCACGAGGGTCGGGCACTTGTGAGGATTTGACCACAAAGGCAGTCGAGGCGGCCATCCACATCATCAACAAGGCGTTTCAACAAAAAAACCTCCACTCGTCATCGTCGTTGTTTGAATCACAAGATGGCCGTGTGTGCTTTGGCTTGGCTGTAGGTCAACTTATTTCGTTTAACATACAGCTCAGGTTGAATACACGAAAAAAAGTGGAAGTAATCTTGGTCAAAGTAACTTCTGATTTGAACGTTTACCTTGCAAAGCAGTCCTCCGGACGAGGGCCAAAGGGGGGTGTGTCTGCTTCTCTGGATAAGAGTGAAGAAACAAGAAGATTTGCGGCTTGTTCTCTGTCGTAATTTTTATTTATATTCGGTACATTAGCCTCTTCATACTCCGAAAGGAGACCATTCAATCGCTAGACTTGCAGCATCAGCAGACTGGCATGGCCAGGTTGCCAATCTCTCCTTGGGCCATATGGCTCTCCGTGTTCCTGCTTGCTCTGATATCCATGGAGGCATTTGCTCAGGACTGCGATTCTTTAAACAGCAATGGTGAGTTGTGTGGTTTCTTTTGAAGTAAATGTGTGTGTTTATAAAATATATAGTTTTAAGTTGGATGGATTGCTACTTTTATAACGGGTGGTTAAAGATATGGGAATATAACATTTCTGCCACAGTATATATAAATATGAGACGCACCGTTATAGAAGTAGATTGTGTGTTAAGGACTTTTGGGAAAATGTGTTAATAAGTCGCATTTAAGAATCTCCTACTGTGTGCTTGGGTGCCACAGAGTTAAGTGATGTATGCACGTGGGCAGTTCTACGATTTTAAAATTTACATCTCAAGTACTTTATACAGAGGCCGGTTATAACTTTCGCAAAGGACTTTCTGGTCTTTGTTGAGCCATCGTCCTGGTTAGACATGATTAACACCTCGTACTGAATAACCATAAAGTGGCCTCTTTTTTTACCTAGACATCGTGTGTCATCCAGTTAGGATTGTAATGCCATGTAAACAACGATACGCTCTTGTGATGTGAAGTATACGCGCTTGTAAAGTACCGCAGCGTTTGGACAAACTAGGGACGAATTGGCTTTTACATCCACACCGAGAAGGCGATGTAGTGCGTTCAGTTTGGTGTGTTTGTGTCGGAAACCATTGGCACGGGCCACATTTTCATTGGGATGACTTGGTGAGGTCACCCAATTTTTGGAACTGCCCGTGTGTGTTTGTGTGTGTGCCCGTTCTTATCGGTTAGCGATATCCTTTTGAAAGTCGTACGCAGCATAACAACAGTGGAATTTTAATGAATGCTAATATGTAGATGTTGCTGATCTTTAGGTTAAAAAGCAATAGTAAATGTGTGCCACGGTGTTTTAGTGCATTGTGCTTCAGAATGTATCAGGAGTGCGACTGTAGAATTGGAGACGGTATTTACCTGCTTTGTTGTGTTTAGTTTGTTCGCCTTCCCCCCTAACCTCCGATCAGCACGGTTAGCTACGTACGGCGCGATAGAAGTTCAGCATACATACACTTGTGGCAAAATAGGACCTGCGTATGAAACACCGCCGCCTAAGAGTTACTTGTAACACAAATGCGTGTGCTGCTGAATAAGCGTCTCTAACATTGAGGCATTGCATATTATTTGCGGTGTGCTTTCAGCTGAAGGATATACAGTGTTATCAGTAGAACAGTTACAAATTGTTTCTGCCTACGCATTTTACAGCCTTCTTGGTGCGAGAGGGTATACTTTTTTACCACTTGTGCAGCGATGGTTACGATGATCGCGAAGGCGCAAGTAACTGTGTGATTAGCGTGTGTAGCTCTGCGCGATAACAAGTCGGGGCTAATACATTTTGATCCGCACAGGCACCTGTCCAGACCATCAATCTGTCGTCAATAACGCCAGCGGAGTTCCATGCTGTGTAAGTGGAATGACATTGGAGCGCACGTATTTTTTTGTTGCATATCGGACAACTACAATCGAAATACTGTAAATGCATACGGATATGATTCAGTGTTGCCATTCCTCAATGGGCAATTTTGTTGATTTTTTTTAATGATGCTTGTTTACCCAGAAAGCCTCAACGAGTCTCAATACTCTCTTCTTTTTCAGGAGAGACCTAACCAAGGTTGTTGTGTAGTGGTCTATGTTGCTCTGCGTATGATCCCAATTGAGTAATCTGCAGTGTAATTCTCTCCGAATTGGGATGTTTTGGCCAATGCCGTTTTTTTTTACTTTGTATGAGAGTTTTTGTGTGTTTAGCTATGGGTAGAAACTGGAGAAGCCGGTGGAAACCCATGCGCAACAGGGGGAGAATGTACAGACGACGCACAAAAAGCGCCCGAGTCGGGAATCATACGCAATAGTTTCTCGCTGCGAAACGTTCCACCCCACCGCCGACCTCAAATCAGAAATGCAGATTTATTATATGCGGATATTATAGTGTGTGTGTGTTTTGTGTAACTGTCTGTGGAGGTCTCTGTGCATGTTTTATGTCGCATGCGAGTGAACTGAATCCTGCTGCTGATAAGAATTCTTAAAAGTGCTCTGGAAGTTGAAACGTTATGGCTGCAAAAAAAAGACCCACAATGGTCACCAAATACTTAGTGGCTGTGACGTGTCAAGGGCACTTGACAGGAAAACAAAATAGTGAAGGAATTTGCCAAACACCACACGCAGGACCTTGCTTTGAAACAATCTTGAGACTCCACGACACGCAACACAATGCATGTTGATTTATAATCTCAGCGTAAATATCAACTGAAGGTAAATTATCCTCCAGCAGTTTCTTACGGATTTATTTCCTCTCTTATAAACGCCTGCCCGCACTGTGTCAGTCATGCGAGTTGTTTCACCATACTTCACCATGCTGGTCAGTGTGGATTGATGTATACTCTTAGTTCTTTCGGTAAAGTCACGTAGGTAAAAACTGAAATTAAAATTAATAAAAAAATAAAATCACGACGTTTCGGAAGCAACACAAGTCTCCGTCATCAGGTGGGACCGTCACAGCCAGATTTGCTGCAAGAGCTTGCATCTTGAATCCCTGCCTCACTTGATGCAGCAAATCTGGCTGTGACGGTCCCACCTGATGACGGAGACTTGTGTTGCCTCCGAAACGTCGTGATTTTATTTTTTTATTAATTTGAATTTCATTTTTTACCTACGTGACTTTACCGAAAGAACTAAGAGCATGAATCCTTGCAGTCACGAAAGCTTCAAATCTAGAATGGATTGATGTAGTTATGATGTAGTATTCTTCCCTTTTTTATATACTTTACATGCCATAAATGTGACTCGAGTCTTATCGACGTTGCTTTTTTCCTAGCTGCAGAAGACGCAGAACAGCACTTCAATCGTGGCAATCGTAGTGCCCGTTGTGGTGGGCGGCCTGGCGCTGCTGGTGGCGCTGCCCATTGCCATCTACTGCTTCATTAAAGTGCGGAACAAGCGGAGGGACGAGGGCACCTACAACCCCAACATGCAGGAGAAGTCCAGCGTGACGCAGACAGGCCCGCCGGGAGGCCTGCAGAGGCCACCTGAAGAGCGTCTCATATGACGGCCTTCATTTCGGCTCGGGACAATCTTTTTTTTTCCCCAAAGGCGGAGACTGTTGAGCCCAAGGAAAATCAATTGCGATAAAGAGAGAAAAATGTCACGGATGAAGATGACCACCGGGACTCAGAATGTACTGTAATGCCTCTTTTCCACTGACACATCCGAGCCGAGCCGGTGCGGGGCCCTTGCGTTACGAATGGTTTCCCACCGGCTATTTGGCGAGCCGCACCAGAACAAAACCGTGATGCACTGGCACCACAAGAAGACATTTGAATCTGGCTCGAGGGGGGGCAACATAAGCCAGGGCTAGGGTTCATCTTTATTGTCATAACATCATGTTCGTCGGGCGTCGCGTTAGTTGACATGGTTGAACCCTTGCGCAATGAATGTGTAATGTCGGCGGCACGGCCCAGGTTCGGCAGGGGGAAAAAAAAACCTGGCACCTCCTGATCTGTGCCGGGCTTGGCTCGAAATGGCGTGCTTGTACAGTGGAAAAGAGGTATTTTCAGGCGTGGTGAGCACTGAAATAGAACATGTGTCGGCTTTGGACATGAGCACACACCCACTGTTCTACAGCTGAGTCATTTGATTCCTTGGTTTATGCAATAATCTTTTGTCAGCTGACCTGCCAAACTTGACTCACATTACAGTCTGCATGTTGCTTCAACTTGCCTATTATTGATTATCCTTGATTTGCTTCGGGTGATTTTATAAATGGTTAGGAAGAGGCTGCTGCTGGGCACATTCTGGGAACAAAGTGACTGAAATTCTGCTGTGGGTGCAAAGAAGCTGCTGATCTGGTTATGTGGGTTTGAAATTTTATTTGGCATATTCATTGTATAATTAGCATATTACTACCATACCAACACCAAGCAATTGTAAACAAAAATCCCCCACTTATTTTCATTGCAGTAATTTCATTCCATCTCCAGTCATGGCCAGTGGCCATATTATACGACTTAGATTAAACCCCTTTTTACGCAAATTTGAGCAAACAGGTTTTGATTCCTAAGTGGGTGACGAATGTCCGCGTGCATCACACGGCATTCTCATCCGCTGCTTACAACACACGTTGCTCGGGCTCGTAACACAATAATCGATGTATTGAATTACACGGCTGCTCTGGCGAGCGGCACCATGAAGCTATGCTGGCTTGCGCGCGACGTTTCGGAGGCCCGTGCAGAAGGGCTCTCATTTTTTTCGATTTAAAGCTTTCGTGACTGCAGGGATTCATCTTCTTGGTTCTTTCGGTAAAGTCACGTAGAAGGGAAGTAATGCAATAATAAAAATATAAAACATAATTTTAATTATGTTTTATAATTTTATTATGTTTTATTTTTATTATTTTATTACTTCCCTTCTACGTGACTTTACCGAAAGAACCAAGAAGAGGGCTCTCATTGTCACGGCGGGCAATGCGCGACCCGTGTCCTCTTGAGCCGCGACGCGACGGCCGCTAACTCGACGTTTACCAACTTCGCCTTCGCGCGTCTGATGCCCACCAGAGAGAAAAGGTGGCGGTGGTGGGGGGCAAAGTCCAGTGGTGCGTTCCTTGTTGCGAGTCTTTCTGCTGTACCAGTGGGTATAATCGTTGCTGCTAGCTAACGCATGTTGAGAGGGCTGGGGGGAGGGTTATTCCAGCACTCGGGCGTATGGACGTCACTTGCCCGTGAGCTACGGTGCGTGCTGTTGGGTGCCGCGTACCAGGCCGTGTCTGTGCGGGAGCCGCCGTGTCACGGTGTGCAGATCATACACCCACGCTTCCAGCAGCGTTAAGTCAACAGCAGTAAAGAGGGTTTTTTTTATTATTGAAGCCGAGCAAACTGTGTGTGTGTGTGTGTGCTGTAGTGCGTACGATTCCCGGTCGGGTCCACTCCCTAACTATTTCAAAAAAACTGTAAATGTTGGAAAAATGTGAATGTTGCAAATTAAGTTACGGTTGCGAAGGTGTGGAGTGCTTGTTTTTAAAAGTTGCATGCGTTTGCATCAGAGCTGGCCTTTTGAAAGTGGAAGGCTGAACAGCGTGCAGTTGCGCGATTTGGGGCCCCCCCCCCCCTTGTGCAAATTGACTGCCTAATTGTATTTTACTTTTTTTAAGTTCGGTGCAATTTTAGCTTTTAGGTTTCGCGAGCGAACACAGCGGGCTTGTGACGCAGTGGCGTCGATAACAGAAGCTACGGAGAACGAGGGGAAACCTTAATGTCCTTCAGTAATGACGAAGCATTTTAGTTTTCATAAAGTTTTCCGACGTAGAACGAAAGTTAATAACCAATGTCCTTCAAGTCTACTTGGTATGTTATTGCTTTGATCACTTTAATTGTGATGTTATGTCCATGACATGTCTGGTGGAGTTCCACATTTTTACCAGACCTTTTATTATAGTAAATATATTTTTGTTATAAATCTAGATATTTGAATGATAACATGCATAGAATTGCTTGCTACCTATAGTCTGTAATAATTTTAATTGTTATCCGTGTGAGGTTGGAACCACGTCAAGCGTTTGAAAATTTTATGGTTGATCCTTTATAAATAAATGGTAAAACACTGGAAACTGTGCTCATGCTTAGGTTTCTTTAAGGTTGTGCTGACCAGCTCTCATATGTTTTAGGGCCGGACCGCGTGTTTTGTTTGGCATGATGTCCGACGTTTTGCTCCACGTGCCAAAAGCTTCTGAAGGAACGATTCGGTTATGTTCAGCTCCTACAGGAGCTCCCAACACATGGGAGCAAAACGTGAGACATCATGCCAAACAAACATGCGTTCCAACGCGGTAAGACATCGAAGAGCGTACATTGACCAATGTTAATTGTTGAGTAAACTTAAATGTGTATTTTCAATTTCTTTGAATTCCTGACATTTTTGTATCACACATTTTTCACTTGAGCTAGTTCAAGCACTGCCCATTTGTTTGGGGTAATGGCTGTGGCACTGCAATACACTTTTCCACATTGTTTACATCTTTTTAAAGCAGATTTACAGCTTTGCTCATGCAAATGTTGCACGCACATGTGTGTTCAATCCCGTCAAGATGCACGGTCAGACTGTGACCTGTTTGGTGGTGCGTGTTAAATCCCTTCAACCTGTGACCTGTTTGGATCTGAGAATCTTTCCCAGACTGAAAAATCATTAAGGGCTCACGAATTTCAGCGCTTTAACTTCGCCTTTATAACATTAACTCAACACATTCAATCAATAACATTTTGCGACAGCTGAAAATAAATATACATATGAAAGGTGAAATTTTGGGCAATGGATTTTTTTTTATTTTTGTCCAAGTGAAAAGGGGTAATTGCCTGAAATGTCACTAGCTTAAATATATAATAGGTTAAATTTTGGGTAATGGTCCATCATAGCAATGAATGTCATAGCAATACCTTTCATAACGATGACGTGCATTGCCTCTTATGCCTTTTGCCTCTTCGTGCCAGTGTTATTGCTGAATGAGTTGAGGCTTTTGTTATGTTGTGCTTGTGCACTCCTGCTACAGAAATTTCCCAACGTCTGCATTTTAATGTCGCCTCTGCCTGAATGAAAATGTACGTATGCATGTTGAACTTCTTTTGCGACTTACGTAACCAACCGTGCTAATTGGAGGTGTGGGGAAAGGACAACAAACTAAACACAAAACATAAAACTATCTGCGTCAATCACTGCCCACTCACCATCACTGGCCATCGTTTCATTCTTTCCTCATTCGGTCGCTCAAGCATTCTAACCGCGCGTTTTTGAAATGCCACGTTCTGGGTCATTCGCGTGTTTCCCGAACGACGTGTCCGCCCCCCCCCTCCTCCTCTAGGCCTCCTGGTGGACATCGTGGTCACGCTCGCCGCAGCTGGGCCTGGTCCTGGGCGCGTCGTCGGGCGGCCTTGCGTTGCTCCTCGCCATCGCTGCGGCGACCTGCGTCGTCATGGCCCGCAGCAAGAGGGCGACTCAGGGCGTTTACGAGCCGAGCCGGCAGGAGAAGGAGGGCACCCGCCTCGAGATGTGGAACGTGGTCAAGCCGCCGCCCACCGAAAGGCTGATTTGACCGATGATCGAGCGATGATCGGCCGGGCCCGATGGTGGAATTGTTCCGCACGCTGCTCCTCGGAGCTGCTTCGCTTTAACCCCGTTGCTGTGCCAGTGTTGCCAGATCTGGAAATTAAAGGCTCTGGGATAGTGGACATCTAGATTTGCGTTATGCATAATGATCATCTCCCAGTCAGACAGCCCAGCAACGAGGCTTTGGTTCAATATTAACTTCCAGCTGGTTCAAAACTAAAATGAAAACTGAAGGTGGCTTGTTGAAAACCCCCGATGTAACCTTTGTAAAAAAAAAATGGTCATCTTATGTGAAGCCCCAATATCGGCTCCTGTTACTGCCTGTGCCCACAGGCATATGCATAGAACAGCACATTGTCCGTGGATGGAATGTCGATATTAATATTTGTTACACAAGCAACTCAAATGGCAGAAATATATCCTCATTTGCATTTATCAATAGTGGCATTCGAAACAATGTTCAAGTATCTTAAATACCCACCACCTCTGTCCACAAAGTGGATAATGAAATACACCATTAGCGCCCCGACATCACCACAGAGAAGGAGTATGCCACGATACTAAACTTCTCTAAATGCAACCAGAGGCGAGAGCCTGAAATCTGTAAACACTGCCGATGCTCTGAGAGCTTTAGTGGATTTGTTTCAAGTCTTGCAGTCGGGGTTCATCAAGGGAGGGACCAGGCAGGAGGTTTGAGAATCACACTATCAAGGCCGAGCCTGGCAATGGCTGTGAAAAATATTTATATTCAGTTTTACGCATTTCCGCTTGTAACATATGAAGCAAGAACATACCACTCGTCTTACGCGTACAGGTATTTACTATATACACACATTGTGCTGGCGTGTGTGTTGCTTGCTGCGTCACATTGGTTCACGGCTACAAACCTGTAATAATATTAACTGCCCAAGTTGCATCCGAGTGAGACACTATTGTGGGTTTACAAATTGAACCGCACGGAGCATTGGCACGAGTGGTTCGTGCACTGCGCTTTGAAGACGGCAAAACCCAAGTTCGATTCCCGGCCATGGCTAACGTCAGTGGCGAGTAACATTTTAACCGCTCAGGGGATTCCCCCTTGCTTCACCGTTCCCCATTGACCAACGTGGTGAAAACGAAGTGACCACCGGCATAGCGTGAGGAGGCCTTCATCCAGCAGCGGATTAAGCAAAAGGCAGCACATTTATTTATTTCATTATACAATATCAACTCGATGCGATCTTCACCACCGTGGTCTCAAGGTTTGGTTTTGTTGTGTATTTTGTCACGAGTTTATTGTTACCACACATCACTAGCATTCCACTGTGACATTTTTGCAAGAAAGGGGAAGGCATGTCCCCATATTAAACATGAAGCAGAGTTTTATGTCTTATTTTCATGCCATTTATTTCATATACTGCACTCAAAAATTTTATTTCAAAAAAGAAGGCTAAAATTGCCTGTTGTGTAAGTCCATATACAACTCATCCCAAAAAATAAACAATTCGTATAGTTACCCATCACTATCGATGTAGATTTTATCATTGTATGTTCGTATTTGACCATGCTCTGTGTACTTTATTGTATTTTTAGCATGCCTTTGGCTCCATGAGCCTTAAGTATTTCTTTAAAATCTAATTACTTTAATTCGTTAAAACAGTTGACACTGGAATTGGTCGCATTGACGAGTCTGTTGGTGCGACATGTGGGTTTGTGTGTTTCCATACCATCCAAAAAAATCACACGCTGGTGCATCGAATCTTTTGAGTGTTCCAGTGTTAATGCATCACAATATGATTGTATTTTCCCCCTATTGTTGCCCTTAAAGTATTCACCTAGTGTTCGCTTGAGTGTTGCTCTTTACGTATTGGGGGCTGTCCATAAATGACGTCACGCACCTGGGGGGTGGGGTCAGACGTGTGACGATTGGGACGAAGGGGGGGGGGGGTTAAGAAATGTGACGTCACATCAAAATGCGCAACTTTAAATAAATATAGACAACACGTTCTACTTAATTAAATAGACTTTACGATATGTTTTCTACAACATCGGAGTGCAGCGTCACATCAAATACGCACTACAATGACAATAGTTTACAGCGATTTGAAGCATGTTAACAAAACATTGGGGGGGGGGGGGCAGAGATTTGTGTCGTCATATATAAGGGGGGGGTCTGACTTTTTGTGACGCCGTGTGACGAGGGGGAGGGTCAAAAATCGTCCAAAATCGCGTGACGTCATTTATGGACGGCCCCTTAGATGTCGGGATGTTTTTTTTGTAATTTTTAAGCTTGTATGAAATGTCATAACTTATTGGCGTCTGGCCCAAAAACAAGACAGCTCAGAAGGAGTATATTTTAGCCACAAGTTTCAGTAATTAATTTTTTAACCTGTCTTATTTTAAACCTGGGAGTTTACATGTTTGTAAAGAAAAAATAGTAGTGCTCTACGATTTTTTTAGTTACGTACACTGTTTGGTGCAATGGTGAGCACAATTCACCATGAACCCGGCTACCCGAGTTCGATTTCCTGACCACGGCTAACAGCGGCTTGTGACATGTGGACAGGAACTTGGCCTCTGTTCTTCACCAACCTGCACTGACCACACTGTTGAAGTTTAGTTCTCAAGGCTCCCGATAACTGATCCATCATGGTACGACCTTAATCCAAAGGTGGATTACAAAGGGCTAGACAATTGGTGTTCGTCGCGTGGTTAGACTTGCGACTAATGTGTGCAGGAATTATTGTGTCTTGCGTGATGACCGAGGGTTAAATGTGTACAACGCACATCTTAATCTGCTGAAGAAAAAAAACATGAAAGAATGTACGCACTGTATGTTTTCTTTTTTTTATATTTGATTTTGGGGAAACTTACTGTCGGGAGTCTAGTAACAACTACTCTGGACAGCAATGGATTTTGTACCACAACTACTGCATTTACCGACTCCGATTACATGCGTTTATTACCACTATACGACTACGATAAATGCAAGTTGTTTAGCCAATGAAGCTTTGCTCAGCCAAAAGACACTTTGTCAGAAGGGCCCTTCATTGGCACGTTTGACCAATTCACTAAGGACGAAACCGGAGCAATCCGGAGGAAAATAAATCCGACGCATATAAAGGGTTGATGTGCAAAGCTCTGCACGGATGGATTCAAGGATCCGTTGCTGCACTGCAATCTTCTGGCCGCTGTGCAGCGCAAAACTACTGAAGTATATCTGTTGCCTGTTACACAGCACAGTGCTTTGTTGACATTTTATATGCTGTATGTACATAAACTAGGGCGCACGTCTTTTTGTTTTTGTAAAAAGGGGTTAAAGAAACGTAGTTGATGACAGACAGTTTTTGAATTGGGACAATCCGGCACGTGGTCTGTTTTCATGTGTGATTTGAAATGTGTCTTACAATTGCAATGCTGAAATTGTAATGTTATTATTAGTAAGTTGGCAATAAAAGTTGTCATTGCTATTGTCGATGCTGTCCAAGTATCCACAGTAAAGTATGACGTGGTCAGCACAAGACCTTGCACCATAACCCATGCCTACCAACGGTTCTTCATCCGTTCCGTCCAATCATTCGTCATTATTTGCTCCCATAAATTTTATGTCTACCTAATTCACGCACCGCAGATTCGCCTGCTACGTCATCTCATCAATGTTAGTCGCCTCATCTTCACCATCACATTCACACGTACCGTTGTTAATTCTCCGTGAAGCGTCGTCGTCAAGGAACGATGTAAAACACATTCCTGCGGAGGGAGCTGGTAGAAACGTTGGATTGCTTGGTCAATGGCCAGGGTCAACGGCGGCGTGGTGTATTCCGCAAATATGCCCGACTGTGAGGGCGGGCACAAGCCGGCGTGAGTCGGTTAAACGTTGAGTTTTATACGGGCACCACGAGGTGACCAGCCCCTCCCTCCCCACCCAGCCCCGCCCCTCCCCCCCGCCACCCAGCCCCTCTCCACCCTCGCCACCCAGCCGCTCTCCACCCTCCCCACCCAGCCTCTCCCCACCCTCCCCACCCAGCCCCTCTCCACCCTCCCCTCCCCACCCAGCCCCACCCTCCCCACCAACCCCTCCCCACCCTCCCCTCCCCACCCAACCCCTCCCTCCCCACCCAGTCCCTCCCTGCACGACGGACACAATAATCCCCTGTGGGTTGGTGTAACCAGGAGGTCCCTACCAGTATTACGTAAAGATAAGACGATAATCCATTGCACCGTACAATGCTCCCTGCCTTCAACCCCCTCTGACCAGCATGAGGTATGGGTAAATAAACCCCCGTAGCGTCAGCACAGCAGCGCAGGGAAGCCCCACCCAGCAGTTAGTTTACAAAATAAGCTTGTTAAAAAAACATCAGCTATGATTGATCAACTGATGGCTTAAGACAGGGGTCGGGAACCTTTTTGACTGGGAGAGCCATAAAAGCCAAATATTTCGAAATATATTTAATTGAGAGCCATATAGTATTTCTAACGTATAATAAATTAAATATGTCTTACTTTTAATGCGACTTCTGGTGCTGCATGGTTTTGCTGATGGCCTTGTAGTCTGGTTCATTCGTGGTGAGGTTGAGCTTCATGCAGGCGTTGAGGCTTCCATCAGTTAAACGTGAGCGTAGGTTGGTCTTAATGTTCCTCATATTCGAGAATGACTGCTCACATGCATATGTAGAGCCAAACATGGTCAATACGGCAATACTCACACGCTGCATTGTGTGGTATGTCACAGGAAGCTCGTTCCAAGTTTTAAGAATCAGCTGGTCTTCAGGTTGAAGATTTTTCATTTCTGTCCACTTGTGTTCCAACGCCAGCTCAGCTCGCTGTCGCGCAAGACTTTCCAACTCTCGATTACGTGACTTGAACTTACTCATCCACATGTCTGATGCCTTCAGGTCAGCAACTTCTAGCTCAAAGTCTCTGATGGAGACCCCGGGGATGCATGTCAGGTCGATTTTGTTCACTGCACACTCATGTGGATGAGTGATGAACTTGAAAAGACCAGTGCACGCACGAAATTCTCCAAAACGTGCTTTGAATGACTGCAGGAGATTGGACGTAAAGCCAGATAGCTGCTGGAGATCCAGATGTTGAGTGGAGTCACTTGCTAAGCATGCATCTCTAAATTGTGGCAGTTTTTCAAAGTGCAGAAGACGACCTGTTTCAATGTCCCTGAGAAAGACTTCCAGCTTGCTTTCAAATGCAAACACTGCTTGTTGAAGGGATGAGATTGTATTTCCAATACCTTGCATTTTCACATTGAACTGGTTCAGATGGCCAGTTATGTCCACGAGATAGTGAAACTGCAGGAGCCAGTCAGTGTTGTCTAGTTCAGGTTGCTTGACGCCTTTCATTTCAAGAAAAGTCCGGATTTCACTCAGGCAATATGCAAAACGGCTGAGCACCTTCCCCCTTGACAACCAACGCACGTTGCTGTATAAAAGCAGACCGGGATAATGATTCCCAACTTCTTCCATCAGAGCTTTAAACTGGCGATCATTTAAAGCTCGGGCAACAATAAAGTTGACCACTCGAATGACCAGCGACATCACCTCACCAAGCTCCTGGCCACACGTCTGAGCGCAAAGCGCCTCCTGGTGCAGGATGCAATGAAAACTTAGGATGGCTCTCTTTTCATGTTCACGGAGAAGCGCTACAAATCCTTTGTTCTTCCCCAACATACAGGGTGCACCATCAGTACAGACAGAAATAAGTTTATCTATCGGTAGTTTTTTTTCTTTAGCAAACTCCATGAAAGACGTGAATAAATCCTCTCCTCTTGTTGTCCCTTTCATTGGCAAAACAGCCAAGCTTTCCTCACGCAGTGTGTCACCTGCAGCATACCTGGCAATTATACTGAACTGAGATAGATGGCTAACGTCTGTTGACTCATCTAACGCGAGAGAAAAGTATGTCCCGTGACCCGTGAAATTTATCTTCAAAACTAATTTCTGTTTGCTTTAAAATGACACAGTATTATTAAGCAATATCACAAGTATTTTAAAATCAGTTCCAAACTGATTTTTTATTTTTTTTTATTATTATTTTTTTCAACTCAAAATTGTCTGGGAGCCATATGCCGTCACCGGAAGAGCCATATATGGCTCGCGAGCCATAGGTTCCCGACCGCTGGCTTAAGACCTCCACATATCGTTGCCATGTCTCACAGTCCACTGATGCCTGAATAGATCTTGTTTCTGCGCATAAGCTGATGTCATCCCTTTCACCTCCACGATGTTCGTTCTGCTTAGAGGCCGTCCATAAATGACGTCACGCACCTAGGGGGGGGGGTCAGACATTTGTGACGATGTGTGAC
>CM025656.2:5993075-6008620 GCA_014621495.2 Entosphenus tridentatus
GTGGTGAGCTGAGTGGTGAGCTGAGTGTGTTGAGCTGAGTGGTGAGTTGTGGAGTGTGGTGAGTTGAGTGGTGAGTTGAGTGGTGAGCTGAGTGGTTATCCGAGTGGTGAGCTGAGTGGTGAATGGTGGGCTGAGTGGTGAGGCTGCTAGAGGCCCCCTGTAAGGAGCGGGGAGGGTGCCCCGCGTCTCGTCGCCACGGCAACCGGCGCTGTCGCGCTCCGCCAAACAACGCGCCCGCAGCCTCCACTCACTCTCAGCCGCAGACTCAGAAAGTTCACATCTTGGTGATTTTAATTGACCATTATTATTAGTTTCGTCGTCGTCGTCATCAATCAATCGAAGTAAATCCGAGGCAGCGTTATCGCGATCGAAAGAGTTTTCACAGCAGCAGCAGCAGCAGGATGGTGATCGAGCGGGTCGAATCCTCTGGTGAGTAAAACGTTTCCCAGATGCACAACTGTGATGGTGGTGGGTGACGATGACGACGAAGACGATGAAGACGCCGTCACCGTCGTCGTCGTCCTCACGCTGTCGACGACTCTTTGTGACTTTCGGTGGCGTCGCGATGCGGTGCGCTGGCTGTGTGGGGAGCGGTGGTGCAGCGGTTAGCGCGCTGCGCTACGAACCCAGAGTTCCATTCCCGCTCACGATTATCTGAACCGGTCCCTGGGCCTCGCCTAGGTCGACTCAGCCTCAAATGAGTACCTGGTGGGGTGTGTAGTAAACATCGCCACTGGGGAGACAAAGGCGGCTGGGTGTGGAGCTAACAGCACTTGCCCCAACAGTCTGTTAAGGCTACACGGGGGATATTTGTCTTGTGTGTGTGTGTGTCAGCAGCGTGGACAATTCGCACGGATTTACGTTCATCAACGACTTGACGTTGACGATTTAACAGACCGCGCGGTGTCGGTGAGCGCGGTGTGGCACACGCAAGGAGGCCCCAGAGCGGCCAGCAACAAACATCACCACTCTTCGTGTTTGTCGAATGGGTACGAGCTTGCGTGACACCGGCACGTGCAGTGCGTGTCCTGAGTTGAGAAATGTTACACCGTGTTTAGGAACTTGGAGGAAAAGAGAGGATGGTGGTGATCATGGTTATCTGGTTTTGGAGAAAATAAACCTGGAATGTGTCTGATCTCGGAAGCTCAGCAGGTTTGAGCCTGGATACTACTGGCATCATAGACTCATCACCATGCATGACCGCACGGTTAAATAGGCGAGCGGGGACTACGATATAGGTTGACAGCACGGGACAGTGCTACGTATGAATGTTGAACTTTTTTCGCATCTAATGCCATCCTAAGCATGGCCATCATCACCATTGGGTTTTGTTATTTCTGTGTTCTTACCACGTGCCTGAGGGGAGTGGCAATGCAGCAGCTAGTGGGACCACTGCCTTGTGGACTAACCTGAGTTCGAGTGGCCGGTCCGGACGTGGCTGATAACAAACACCAATGGGGAGCGAGATCTGAATCGTTCCTTGCGCCTCTGCCAACACCAAGTCCGCACTTACTAACGTGGTGAAGTATGGTCAAATACCCCCCCGCCCCCCCACCACGACCCGCACGGCGTGGAGAGGAGACCATCCATCCAGCCAGTGGATTAGCAAAACGTAACCGTACATGTGCATTGTGTTTTATATGGACATTTCCAGGGCTTAATCTTTCATGACATTATCCTGGGACCCACCCACACCCCCACAAATCCCCAGACACCTGCCCCCTACCTCTGACAGGGGTTGAATATTTTTTTTTCCGGAGCTTTAGCCTGGACAGCTCCATCTGAGTGAGTGTCTGTGTGTGTGTGGCAGATTTTACTTGGCAACTGGGCGTGTGCCCCACGGCGCCTCACGTGCCCTGTCTTGCTAAGACAACACGTGCGGCAACGTTTGGCATGTTCGACGTGACGCTTATCGTTCAGACCCCCTGTACTTCCACTCCTGGATGGAGGCGTCGTCTCCACGCCATGTAGACCGTGGAGGTTGTTTGACGATAATTTATCTTGCTGGTCGGTGAAGGTGAGTGAGGATCTGGGTTGCCCAGTTATCGATCACCACTGGTTAGCCAAGACTGGGAATCGAACCCTCATAAAAAAAACAGTATTGAGCTCAGTCGAGGTTTCGCAGAATAAATAAATGGCACACATTAAGTATTACTGCTCAATTACAATTACGACTGTCCTTATCCCACATATGCAATATGTTTGTTTGGTTTTAGGGTACAAATTGTTTGGCAATTGTTATAATACACGTACATTGTTATAGATGGAAGTTGTATTCATGAAATGTTAGTCTTAAAAATACAAAAATGCACTTCATATTTACTTCAGAAAATGCATTTAAAGAAATACCACTGTGAGCCACGGTGCTGCGTAAAGACATTTGCGAGTTATGTCATACTGCACAGTGTCGTGTCGCCGGACACACTCAAATGGGATTATTTTGTATCAAGTTAAAGACTGGAATTTCTCGTCTGTGACAAGCCCTGCTTTTATTATAATGCATTGAATGCATGCACGGTCATATGCCCTATGCTCTTAGTTTACAGATGTGAATGGGTCCTGGTGGTTTCAGATTTACCCTGACACTGGCAGTAACCGGAGATGTGCTCCGGTCACCTGAACTGCGCTGTTTAGATTTTTGGTTGTATTATTTCTTCAGTGCTGCCAGACCTATACAAACAAGACAATATTGTTTTCCACATTTTCAAACTGATATATATATATATTTTTTGGCATAATCGCGTGGTGTACAATTGTGCCTATAATGTGCAGGTAAATATATTGCAATACAGTAGTAGTGTCTATAATATACAGGTACATTTTCCGTATGACATTATATGTGGCATTGGCCACAACATTAAATTTAGCTCCTCTAATGCATTACTGTATAGCCTTTGATCAAATGGCCCAGAATGCACAGATCCCATCAATGCTAAGTGGGGTTGAGCCTGGATAGTGCTTGGATGGGTGGCCATGTGCATGGCAGTTTCTTGTAAGTGGCTATGGGCGCTGTGCTTACGTGTGGGGTAAGCAGAGGGCAGTGCAGCGAAAATCATGACAGTATCGCTCTTTACTTCTCGGCTCTACCAACCCACGTTGACCGGTGCGGTGAAGTATGGGCAACTAATCCCAGCAGCTCATATGGCACGGCGAGGCCCTCATCCCGCACTGGATAATAAAAATGATCAAACATATACAAGGTGTTATATTTCGCTTCGCTGTGATCATCAACGTCACCGTGTTATTTATCGTCAGGTCAATTCGCTGAGCCCACGTGTGCGTGGCAACTGATAACCAAGCTCTTTGTTAAAATCCACACATCCATTCGCGTTTGCACAATGTTTCTGTCATTGTAGTGTACATTACTGCATGGTGTACGTACTGTATACGTGCCACCGAGCACACTCAGTGGCGTGTACAGTCATGCCATGGTGCCACATAGAGACCAATGCTTGTGTATAACTCATGTAATGCAGCAAATTACATAATCACTGACCCTGAAATGCCAAGGGATAAGCATTTGTATATAAATATATTGTTGCATGACAAGAGCATGAAAGAGGCTGACAACTTTGGGAGGCCTTCATCTAGCACTGCAATGGTTATGGCTGATATTATATATTATTATTATGGTTATGCATATCCAAAAACACAATTATATTGTGTTTATAACCTTTCTCAGCCAGCAATGTGAGTTGTAAAACTATTCCTTGGCATTCACTGGACACTCAATTAGTCATCTGGCCGAACCTAAGACTAAATCACCCTGAATGTGCCTGATCACTAAGATCTCAAAAGATAAGCAAAGTGAAGGCTGGTTAGTACTTGGAAGGGAGACTTACTCTGAATACCAGGTGTTTGTAGGTTTGGGCTTTGATGTGGCCAGAATCCATTGCATTACAGCAATGAATCGTTGAAGTCTTGATTTGAAGCTTTCGTGACTGCAGGAATCCATACTCTTGGGTTCTTTCGATAAAGTCACGTAGGTAGAAATAAAATAAAACAAATCACGACGTTTCGATCGCAACACAAGCGGTCGACATCAGGTGGAACAACCATAGCAAGAAAATGCTGAAGTCAACGGAATCCTTGAAGGTTTCTGAGCAGAGCGTTGAGTGGTATCTCCTCATGCGCATGACTTTTTTCTGGTACTCCGGTTTTTCCCTTATATTTTAAACTAGCCTTTTTCCCGTCCAAGGACGGGTGTATTGCAGTAAATCTGAAACTTGCAAGCGAAAAGCAGATCGCAACGTGATATTCATTGCATCAATTCGTGTGCAATTTGTAAGGCGGCGGTGACACAGACTTATTTCATTTAAAGGTTATAATCCATTGTTCATCATGACGTCCTTTTTACTTCTATGTCTCAACAGCGTTACGGAGATCGCGTGGCGTGAGGGTTCTGCCTTTGTAGTGAGGGTTGTAAGTTGACGCCGAGGAGGGGGGGAGGAGGCGCCTCGCCCACTCATGTAGAGTGACGTCACCCGCTAATGAATATTAATGGTGGGGGGTGTCCATTTGAAGGACGTCACCTGTTCATGAGCCTTATTGAGGGGGGCTGGCCGACGTGGAGTGACGTCATGCGCGGGACACACAGACATTCTTGGCTCATAGTAGTAAATATCCTTTGAGCGAGGATCCTCGTGAAGAAAATCTTTTGAGGTTTGGTGAGAGGCATTCTTGGCTAAATAAAGGGCATTCTTACATACCTGTGGCTGGTAGAATAAAACACTTTATATTATTATTATTTGCAATTGCCCTGCCTTTCAATTGGATGCTGCCTGTAATTGTTAGCGCAGAGGGGGCTGTCTTGAGCTCACTCCTAGTGAAGGCCATTCTGCCAGCAGTGGCATGAGCAAGCAACTTGAGGGGCTGCACCTTTAACTTGTTTACTTTTTTATTTAAAGCTTTCGTGACTGCAGGGATTCATATTCTTGGTTCTTTCGGTTAAGTCACGTAGAAGGGAAATAATGAAAATATCAAACAATAAAATTCTCACGACGTTTCGACTGCAACACAAGCAATCGTCGTCAGGTGTTTCTTGCTGTGGATTTCACACCTGATGATGATTGCTTGTGTTGCAGACGGAACGTCGTGAGAATTTTATTGTTTTATATTTATTTTATTTTATTATTTCCCTTCTATTTGTTTACTTTTTTAAATGGTATTTTGAGTAAAATATTCTTCAGATGTTTATGCCACTACTCTGTCCCATTATGCTTGTGTCTTTACTGTATTGAATGTATATCAGAACTTCCTGTTTTTTTATATTTTGGCCAAATCAAAATTATTTCTATCAAGTACATACTGTATATCACACAAGTAAAGACATTGTTACGGTCATTAAGAGCCTTACCCACACACATACTAAAGTACAAAACATCATGTGGAGAATGGAATGTGCTGCTTTTGTATAGTGTACTGTTATGTATAATCATTGGCGTTTGTGTTCAATACAATAAGTCATTCCAATTTCCTTTCAGTGGATGTTGTTATGGAGATTGTATACAGTATTTGTTATGCATGCAGGATTTCCCTGGAACTTTTAACAACTGGCAAATAGCCAGATATCCAACGTATTACATATTACATTGTGTTCAAGTATCGTCTTCGTATAACTATTGAGGGAGTTTTAACACATCTGTAATGAGATCTTTAAAGCATTTGTCAACTACAGATAGATTGTTAGGAATAATGAAATACACAAGTACACTAAGTTATTCATCACCACACGTCGTGAATAACATGTTACACACATTCACAAGACTCAATATTCATGGGCTATTCTTTGAAGAGGGATATAGTTTCAGTTGATCAAGGGAGTTAGCTGCTGCTGGTCATAGACCATAGTACAGTGTCATACAATAGAGTATAATTCATAATAAACGTTTTTGGGTTAGATCGCGTTATTTATAAATGTGTCGTAACCCTCCACCACCCGACACGGCCAATCAGCAAAAAAGTGTCACGTTGACAAAAGACAAATAGTTTACTATTTTAGCCCACCGGTGTGTTGAAGAGTGAATCTACAGATGTGCAGTAGATGTCTGCTGCAATGCAACCTGGCAGTGTGACCTTGTTTAAAGTGGGAGGGTGGAGGCATAAGAACAGTCAACTTCAAACAATCTTGAAGCTAATTTTTATAGCTGAGCCGATAGGTGTATGGTCATTCACTGAATTGAAAACAGATGCAACGTGGAAACATCTTTTTGATTTCAGATGTATTTGAATTGGCAAACGTTGAAGAAAAGCCACCACTGGGTGATACATATTCTACTGGCATTTTTAAAACTTTAATATTATAATTAAAATGTGATCTGAGTTCCCCCCCCTCCGTGACGCTACATGACTGACTCAGTACTGTGGCGTTATGGGTAACTGCGAAAAATCGTCCAGCACACTTCCTGTGCCTTGACCATAATGCCACTTCTCTTCCTCAATTTTGGTGGAGGAAAGAGCTATGTGTTCCGCATCCGTTGTGAAATTTACAAACGCCACTTACAGTGGTAGTGTCTCGTAAAAAAAATAAGTGCGTACACTCTATCGTTCAATAAATGAAGCATTTTCTTTGGGTGGATTAAAGTGATGGTAAGGCTCGTCATGTTAAGCAATATCTGACAGATAACGGTTGTACAAGAAAACGGAACGTTCCAGGCAAAAAGTAAGCCACTCATGTAAGTTACTGCTTCTATGATACCATCAGTACTGCTATATACTACTGCATAAATATGTATAACAGTCAATAGATTTCAGGAATATGATATAATGTGTAATGCAAGTGCAATTACTATACAGTAATGTACAATTGTTAAGTACTCAACTGGAACATACGTATGAAACAAATCCCAACGTGCGTTTGTCCGTCAGTATTTAATGGGCGATGATCGTGGCACTATTAGGGTCAGGCTCGCAGGAAGCAGCACGTCCGTAAGCCATGATATGAGACAAAAGGGTCTTGGATAGCGGTACTCCAGGATAGCCTGTGGAGAACACTGAGATCAATTTCGCCGGTGTTCTTCAGGGTGGAAACCCAACTTTATACTTAAGTTTTGCTCACATTGGATCACCTTCACGAGAGTTAATGTGTTGCACCCCTTTTTACAGACAGACGGCCAGATGGAGCTAATGCGCTTAAGCATTAGGGCTGAGAAGTATTAAAAAAGGCATGCAATGGTTCACACCCACTCGGGATTAATCAAGTATCATTATATGAGAAATGGGTCATGATTAAATTAATCGATTTTTTTTTCTTTGGCCAACGTAGTAAATGTAGATTTTTTTTTATAACGTAGTTGACTTGCTTAAAAAGTATTGTGTCATTTTCATAAACGTAATGCATATCGTGTGTGTAAAAATACAATAAATAATACAGTCTCAAATGCACAAACTTCGATGCATGTAATTTTAACGTTAAATGTTTTTTAATTGATATACTGTACTGCAGTGTGTTAAAATCACACTATTTACATGATCAAATGAGAATTCAGCAGTGCTAATCTCATTTGGTGATCCTCAGCCAGTTGTGGAAATTCCGAATTACTGTGCTGGGGGTTTGTATCTGTTAACTTCCCACATATACCCCTATTTGTCTGGCACATCTAAGTTGAGCCTCGCAGTAAGGGTGGCTTTCCAACGGCTATTGTCTGGCTGAGTCAGAACCAAACCATGCTACGCGGGCTTCACAAGACATCCAAATCTGACTCGGAGCCAAGCAGGGCCAAGGATGGGTCTCATAACGCGTTCATTGCGTCAGCACGACTGAAACAGCTTCACCGCATTATATATGTGTGTTACGACTCATTCGCTGATGGCACGGCTCGGGTTCTGCAGTGGAACAAACACCTGGCACCTCCTCAGTAATGCTGGGCTGGCTCGGTTTTGACCCAGTATGGCTTATTTCAACAGTGGAAAAGGGCAAATAGCGATCCTCATAAGTAGATGATGGACTGAGTTGACCCCCAACTCGGATTTGAACCCGAAACCTTTTGATTCAAATATTTTGATTGTTACTGAAGCGTTCTTGCCTCTGTTCCATCCAACCAGATAAGTAATGTATGTATAAGCCTTCAAAACATTTCAGGCGACGAGTGTTTGTATACAATACGGTACTGACTCACTGAGCCACATCCTGCAGACCAGTTATTCAATGTTGTGTATTAAGTGAGCTTTCTAGCACCTTCTGCCCCATATTGCATATGGTGCAAAAAGTGTTTTGCATGTTCTGCATGCATGCCTGGTCCATACTTTACAAACACAGTGCCTTTCATGCTGTTGCCAGTGTTTAGTTTGTAAGGGCCACTTCCATTCCAATGCAAAGACTGTGCAAACACACGGACAAGTCCAGGCAAGTGTAACTATGATTTAAAAATGGGCCAGAGTTACACAGTAGCCCACTATTTTCCAACTGGTGAGACGTACTCGACTCGTACCGTGTGCTGTATTATTACAGCAATCATTCTGCATGCACAAGGGCCGCTTTAAAATTCCGTGTACTCTGCAGCACTGTATACCATTCACTGGAATTAATTATACAATTGTTGGTAACCTTTACATTCATAAAGTAATACCGCACTGTATGAAAAAGACACATTTTTGGCAATTTCGTATCGTTGTGGGTTTTTGTTGTTGTAAAATTGGACAAGTCAACCAGGACATGCCACTAGCTTTAAATTGATCGCGTAATTTATGCTAAACACTTTTACTAGTATTCTATAGCAGCTTTAGCATGGTTAAAGGAGGCAAGCACATTCCTTTGTGGGCGTGAATGCTGGCATGGTTACCCACATTGTATCCACCATGCTAGATCTTCGCACACTGCACGGGCAGTGAAGAGCCTTGTTTGCTCTTTAAATGAATGTGATCCCCTGTGCAGATGTACTATTCAGAGGCCTCGTTATCCGTGCTGCTTTTAGGCATGTTGCTAGTCACATAAGGCATTCAGGCATGTGGCTCCAATTAACGATGTCTGTGGTCGAAGACTTTGATGTAACGATTGGATTGCAGCGTAAGAAAATTGGATCACCGCTGCATTGTGCCCATAATTCGTCCACGAATTGCATCTCGGGGACTGTCAAACTCTCGGGCTGCTGCGAGGTCTTCAGGATGTTCACGATCTGGACGTGCAAATTGTTGTCCGCTGTACAATAATAACACCACGCACCCCACATTCACGTATCCATCCTGACCAGTCAGCCGTCCACGACCAGTGGCTATGCTCACAGTGTAACTGTCGTTTTGGACAGAAGTTCACCAATTTGACCTTTTCACATTTGCTCACTTCTAAAGCCACGGTAAAGCATTTTCCTATGTTTAAAGCAGTTTGTACTTATTTTATGTCCAGTAACCTATTTGTGCTTGGTGTAACATATTTTTTGTATGTTTACATGTCTGCTTACTATATACCCCAGTCCCCAGTAAGTTGGATATGCGGCTTTTTACTTTATTTCCCCCCGACCCCACTCCCGCATGTGTGGATTTTGTATGGGTACTTAAGTTTTCGATTAAACAAAACTTTATTTTTATTTCAACCAGGTAAGGCCCACTAAGCTATATATTGTAGCTCGTTTTCAGAAGCGACCTGACCACAAATAATAGCTCAACGAAGGGGGTTACCGTGTGGAAATGTATATCACCCAAATACAGGTAGTCCCCGACTTACGATGGTCCGATTTACGATATTTCGATCTTATGATGGCGATAGCGATATGACAAAATTTAGCGTGGCAGGAAAACGCAGCAGCGTATGAGGTACGATACTGTACGTTGGGACGCATATAGTTTATACAGTACGGTACTGTAAATTGCTCTGTGTTGCTAAATTATCACCATTCTCTAAGACTTCTGGGTGGGCTAGGCCATCTTCGACTTACGATATTTTCGACTTACGATGGGGTCGTCGTAACGCATCTCCATCGTAAGTCGGGGACTACCTGTACTCGTATCGGATGTTTCTAAATATGGAGTGAAAAACTGTAGAACCCGGAGAAAAATCCACGCGACCACGGGGGGAATGTGAAAACTCCAAATTTACGGGCGTCAGGGTCGGGTTTGCACCCACGACCTCCTGTATATCGGGCGAGGTAGTTAACACCTCGCCACCATGGCGCTCCTGCCATGTGCATGCACACAATGGTGAACTGGCCAAACACCCTCCTGATGTAGTGCTTTGCTGAAAGGGTATTGAGACTCGTGGAGAAATTCCTGAATATACTCTTAGGTTTTTTTCGGTAAAGTGACGTAGGTAAAAATAAATAATAATAATAAAAATATTTATAAAAATAAAATTATAAATCACAAATTATAAATCACAATTTCTAATTTTATTTCTATTACTATTATTTATTATTTTTATTCTTTATTTTTACCTTCGTGACTTTACCGAAAAAACCTAAGAGTATGAATCCTTGCAGTCACGAAAGCTTCAAATCTAGAATTCCTGAATATGAGAAAGGAACAATATCATTGATGCTGTAAAACAGTGGCACCGTGATTCAGGCACTGTGCTATGAACCCAGCGAACTTTAGTTCGAATCCCGGCCATGGCTAGAATCAGCGGTGAGTGATACCAATAATTCACTGCTGGCTCGCACACAAGTGACAGTTCCAAAAGTGGCACTTAACACTTAATTCGACAAAGCCTCTCTCAGCCCATACAGTGCGAAGCAGCAGCTAGGACGGAGATGGGGGGTTGGTTAAAAATAGCTCATTGATTCTGGTATTAAGATGAGCCCTGTTGCTGGCTTTAACTAATCTAGACTTAGTCAAGATTTCAGTCGCTTACTGTGACAGGGAACTCAGAAAGTAAAGGAAGATTCCACCCATCGCGTTGTGTGCCTGCTCGTTGCTTGGAGAGGAGGCTTTTGTAGGGCAATGTTGAAAAGAAACAACAACACATCCCTTTCGTTTTAGTACTGTAGTTGTTGATCTGCATCTACATCAACCAAACGGAAGAAGACTGCTCGATTGTCAGGTCGCGCGTGGTGGGGTGATATGCGGGTGCTCTTAACTCTTCTAAGAGGGTTGTCTGCACAGCGTGGAAGAGTACGCAAACCATACCCTCGAGGCGTTCTTGAGCAAGTAATGCCAGGGCTGCACCTTTACCTTTGTATCGTTAAGTGTATTAACTGGGGCATGGTTCTGGCTACTACCAGCCACATGTGGACCGTGCCTGCCCTTTATAGGTGCTCACAAACAGCACTTGCCCCAACATTCTATATGGATGGCAATACGGGGGATATTTGTATACCCTGTATTTTACGATTTTTTTCACTCTTACTATAATACAGTGCTTCCCAGCAGATGTGGAGTTGGGAGCAAGGTCACATGAGACAGGTAAATATCCCAGGTGCATTGCCGACTGCACGACACTGCTGCGTTGCTAGGGCTCAGCATAGCCGCTGTATAATTCGTAGTGAACAACGTGTGATGTTGTAATTGGGAAGACTGTGTCTCCGATACTGGATTAAATAATAGCCAATGATTTAAACTGCCTTACAGATTAGGGACGGCATGTTTCGAGTATTTGGCTCCTATACATTTCCACATAAGCCACTCCGTTGGGCTTTCACTTGTGAACAGGTCGCTTCTGAAAAACAGCTATGTCGCTCAGTGGGCCTTACTTGGTAATATATAAAAAAACGTTTGTTAAATGTTGGTTATGTCCACTGATTTACATTTTGTCCATGGCCGTGCTCCTGGTTTCTTCAAGTTGCATATTCGATTAAACATTTAGATGCCCTCTTTTATGTACGCAGTAAAGGAATACTTGTAAATATTGAGCAGCGGGACCTGGAATAGGAATTTGTATAGGTCAAGAGCTGTTTATGTAAAGTAACATTTGCATGAGCCTGATCCCAGTGATGGCCAATACCAGTGGCGAGCAATATCTGAATTTGTTTCCTTAACCAATTCACACTGACCAGCGTGGTGAAGTATAGGGGAGCCACCGTGGCGAGATGTTGACTGCCTCGCCTGTTATGCAGGAGGTCGTGGGTTCGATCCCGACCCTGACGCTTGCTGTATATTTGGAGTTTGCATGTTTTCCCCTTGGTCGCGTGGATTTTCCTCCATGTTCTCCATATTTTCCCTCCACATTTAGAAACATGCGTTTATAGAATATTCGGCTGCTGTCAATTTCCACGTGATAAGCCACTTCGTGAGCTATCATTTGTGGCCAGGTCACTTCTAAAAAAGGGCTACTGTATATAAACGCAGTGGGCCTTACCTGGTAAAATAAAAAAAAATTGCGTACGTAAGTTCATAGTCAACAATCTCCATAACCGAGATAGCATGGGTGTGGGCCTTCATCTAGAAGTGGATTATCAAAGAGCTGTGCATTATTATTTTACATATATCCTTCACACAAACCTGTAAAGTACTGTATCCATTTAATACACAATGCAGAGCAAAAAAAGTCGAAGTGAATATGCATCATTCACTTTTAGCCGATTAAAACTTAAACATATTTCGAATTCTGTTAATATTTAGATTTAAAGCTTTCGTGACTGCAGGGATTCATATTCTTGGTTCTTTCGGTAAAGTCACGTAGAAGGGAAATAATAAAATAATACAAAATTTTAAACAAAAAAAATTCTCACGACGTTTCGACTGCAACACAGCAATCATCATACAACACAAGCAATCATCATCACCTGATGACGGTTGCTTGTGTTGCAGTCGAAACGTCGTGAGAATTTGTATTGTTTTATATTTTTATTATTTCCCTTCTACGTGACTTTACAGAAAGAACCAAGAATATAATTCTGTTAATGTTTTTATTTAGCTTGCCAAACGTGTAATTTATTTGTGCGTAAGTATTATGCCACTTATTTTCTATTTTATACACGCGAGTTGAAGTGCTAAACCTTGAGGGGATCATCTACCATCCATAAACCCGTAACTATATCCACTGTTATTGTGTTGAGCAATGCAATGCTGTTATACTAATTGCGATTGACAAATCATTAAATGCAAATCTGTTTAATCGGCAGCAATAGGATGGGTCTGGTTTGTTTAAAGTGAGTTTAATTCTACGGGGAGACGGGGTATCTGCGTGTGTACACATTATTGCATCTGTTGTTAACATCTTCATGGCAAAACAAGCCTCTTGTGCATTCGCTGTTAATTACCGTTTGTTGAAAGAAATTGCATCTGATGCATCGTCAGGCGGGGTAGTGGGAAGTACAATGCAGAAGTTTGTGTGTGAAATTAAAAGTGCAAAACATTGCTGACAGATGGTCTGACAACATTCTTTCAATCAACATGGCAGCATTGAAAGAATGCTAACGAGTGGAGAATTATTCATAATGACGGTAGTTTATTGTACTATAATGTCACATTGCATTTGATTATGGTTATGACTGCTACCTCTTTAGACCACATAATGACAAGCCATAGTGGGTGTTTTAAAAAGTTTTCATATCGCCATACCTATTAGTAACTTTTATCAATCTTGATTTAAAGCTTTCGTGACTACAGGAATTACTCTTTGTTTCTTTCGGTAAATTAACGTAGAAAGAAAATAAATTGAATAATATAATACAACGTTTCAATTGCCACGACCCAGAGGCATTGGGTCTCTGTGTGTCTATGTTTTGTCTCTCTCTGTGTCTCTGTGTTGTCTCTCTCTGCTTGTGTATCTGTCTGTGTGTCTCCCTGTCTGTGTTTTGTCTCTCTCTCAAATTTAGTTCTACCTGATGACGACTGCTTGTGTTGCAATCGAAACGTCGTATTCTATTATTTAATTTCTTTTCTCTCTACGTGACTTTACCGAAAGAACCAAAGAGTAACTTTAATCAATTAAGGTACTTACATACACTCAACATACATGCATAGCATATGTGTAGGTACCGTAAATGCATAGAATCGATTATGTAAAATATATATCAATGATATGAAAATAACATGTGATATGCCCCCGTTACATTGCGGCTCACGGAGTGAACACATCCGTGCAAACAAGGCACACAAAGCAGCGCAAAAAAAACGACGAAGCAAAATATAATTTGCTTCATCAAAATATAATTAGCATCATGACAATTAATCAGAGGAACACTGTCGGTATCTCCCGACTAAATACGCGTACCAAATTGCATAGTCCTCATGACTCATGCCAATTTTAGAATGGGGATGCACACAGAATACGTTACTATAACGCGCTGTAAAAGAAAGACATTCGGGGATGGGGGATGTGAAGCTATTGTGGCGGTCATCCTGGGGGGGCTGGCTCATTGCATTGGCCGCATTGGGGTTATACTGCAGCCTGAGTTTACACAGAGATGTGGGGCTTTCCTTTTACGGCACAGTGGCGTTTTTGACGTAGTAGGTTCTCCGTGAGTCCGTGTATGCCCCATGCATTTTCGACAAGACACTTCCCTGGTTATTCGCGACAGATATGTTCCGGAGATGCTCGTGAACACAGCAAATTTGGCGGATAATGATATTGGCCTATGCAAACTGATCTTGAATGAATTACGTTAAATTAATACATAAGCTGTTCAATACATGCAATTTACCATAATAACACAAATACATCGACATTGGTTACAATAAGCGTAACGTAAATTTAAGTAAAAATTGAAGAATCACACTTTATAAATTAACTTACCTTAAATTATGACGGTGCTGCACATAATGATTTTATTTAATCGCTTTCATTTCACCACTTTCTCACATCACATTCTCTCTCATCACTTTCTGTCATCACGGTCTTTCTCTCTCCCCCAATGCAGTTGTGTAAAGTACCAGATGCGAAACTGTATTTTATATAAACCAAAAACTATAGCCATCCTCCATCCACCAAATCATTAAGGCCTCCCCAAACCAAACAATTCGTTATTCTTGTGCCTGGTACGTATTTTAAGCTGAGTTGACCAAAGGGAAGAACAAGCCAGATTTAGATGCCACCTGCCCTTGAGGTTGTACCTGGTTTTGAATTGAATCCAGGTTGCTGGGAGCAACAGACGCGTATATTATTAATAATAATTTTACAGGCGCTTTGTCAAGCCCACTATGATGTGAAGGTTTATGCGGACATCATCGCTTGCCACTGATGTGAGGAGCTGCGCCTTGGATTCGAACTGGGGTGGCCGGCGTGTCAGCGCAGTGCGCAAACCACCGCACCGTTAGCTCTGCAATACGACACCACGCGTCTCAATCTGTGCCTCCTTTTCTTACAGACGAAGTTGTTGTGCGCTCCGCTTGAGCCACGTGCTTGGCCACTGGAACAGCGCGGGGGCACGTTGGGCATGGGGCGAACGTTGCCATAACGAAGGGCGGCGGTTGATTCGGAGCGCCCCTCGTGCACGCGACGGCGATGTCTGCCCGCTCGTCTGACGCTGAGGTGGAACGAAGCGTCCTGGAGGAGATGGATGAGAACGGCATCATCCGAATGGCGCAGTTCCCCGACGAATTTGAGTATCAAAACGTGTGTTGTTTTTTCGATTTAAAGCTTTCGTGACTGCAGGGATTCATCTTCTTGGTTCTTTCGGCAAAGTCACGTAGAAGGGAAGTAATAAAATAATACAAATAAAACATAATAAAATAAT
>CM025656.2:6024382-6057974 GCA_014621495.2 Entosphenus tridentatus
GCCTTCCAGAACACCCCCCACCCCCACCTACCGCCACATTCCCAGCTAATTCACAGCCCTAAGCAGAAATTATTACAAAAAACATTGGCGGAGAGATGTAGATGTAGTGAGATGGTACAAATCTAAACAATAGTAGTGAGATGCAAAAAGATAGATACAGATGAGACAGAGATGTAGAGGCATCGAGATATGTAGACATGAGAGAATGGTGGATATAGATGATAAAAGATGCAGACAAGACAGGGATGGGTGCAATGAATTAAACTTTTCATGTTAATTAATTTGTCATGTTAACAAGGATTTGAATTCGAGATGATTTTTGGTTCACCGATATTCTTTTTATGTAGAGAGGGCCATTTGAACTGCTTGGGGCCTTGAGCTTTTGCTTAGTTTTCTTATGCCTAGTGCCACGGCTTTACATGTGTGTGCCAAATATATGCTACCTGCATTGACACTGCATCCAAAACTGCAGATTTCTCCTGTCCCCACAGCCTAATTACACGGCACAGACTGCAGGAGTAGTGATCCTCGCTCACCTGGTCTCACAAGCCAGTGTTGATTAATGAGCAGTTTAAGAGCCTTGAGCCGAATGCTGCATGGACTATTTGCCAACACAAATCTTCCTTTGCTAGAGATGGCTCCTGTCTTAAGCGTGAGCATAATCCTTGATGATTTGGGCACTGGATTTTTTGAGATTTTTGCCAGTCACTCTCGATGCTGGAAAATGTCCAAAAATGTCCAAAATATCACCTGGAAAAACTCGTGGCCTTTTACGCCTGCGCTGAAATCTGGGTTTACAAAGGATTTAAACAAGGACCAAGCCAAATATAAAATTCTATGAGATCAGAGTGAAGCCTGCTTTGAAATTATTTTCACTCTCGTGAAAGTTATTCGTTGGCTTATGGACAAGACCGGGTATGACTGAATAATTGCAAGAAGCATTATTGGTTGGTATATATATGGAAAATAATTTCCATAGTTATGGAAATGCAGTAAATAATCGGGTTTAATAGAGCTGAAGTGACTGTTTATGTGTTGGTGGAAATTGTATTTTCCCATGATTTGGCAATTTTGTTTTAAGCAAATTGGAAAAAATAAAAAATGGGCAAATGTCCATATATATGTTGGTGGAAGCAGCCTCACGTCCCATTTATAATTATACATTGCCAATAAAAAATGCCCCACTGCTCAAATGAGTGTGGAGGCATTGATCATCTCAGACGTGAAAATTCCACATTCACATTTCAGAGGCCAATCGCTCTATGATAAGACCACTGTTGACAAAGTGGTGCTCCATTAATCCACCATTGACAGATCTGAGCTGAGTGAATCCACCAAAACTTTGATTTGAAGTTGCAATCTTCTTATTAAGGATCGCACGCTCCAATCACAGCACGGTCCAGACAGTGGCTGTTAAGCCAGTCCATGAAGGGAGCCTCGTTCTGTTGAGGGATTCATCTGCATCAAGAAATGTGTGCACTGAAAGAAGGGGCATTGCCTGAAACGTTTCCTTTAATATAACAGTTTCCTTTCAGGGCCACAGTGTTATTGAGTAATGTATAGAATTTTTGATTATTATTTGTGCCTGTGCACCACTGTCAAGATAGTATCACACGTTATGTTTACATATATATGTATATTTATTTCCTGAGCAAAGTAATGCAAAGCCCAATCGGCTCTCTTTAAACAAGACCACGTGCGTCTTATCGTTACTGTTCGCCGTGGCAGGTACAATAACTTTAAGACGCTCCCAGACGCGTTCGGTTCGCGAGCGGTGGACGCGGGCAGCGGGGACGGGGCGAGCGAGCGGAGCGACTCTGCCAGCCCCGACGGTGGGCGCACGCCTCGCCCGTACGTATTGTGTGCGTGTGTGTACGTATGTTGAACTTCTGTTGCACCGTACGTATCATGTGTGTGCGTGTGTACGTATGTTGAACTTCTTTAGCACCATACATATCGTGTGTGTGTGTGTGCGTGTGTACGTATGTTGAACTTCTTTAGCACCATACGTATCGTGTGTGTGTGTGTGCGTGTGTACGTATGTTGAACTTCTTTAGCACCGTACGTATCGTGTGTGTGTGTGTGTATGTTGAACTTCTGTTGCACCGTAAATATTATGTGTGTGCGTGTGTACGTATGTTGAACTTCTGTTGCACCGTACGTATCATGTGTGTGCGTGTGTACGTATGTTGAACTTCTTTAGCACCATACGTATCGTGTGTGTGTATACGTATGTTGAAATTCTTTAATACTGTACGTATCCAACCGTGCTAATCGGAGATGCGGGGGAGAGAAGGGCAACAACACTAAACACAAACGTCTCGTATATTTGCGGAAGCACGGTGTCACCGAGTCTGTACACTAATTGCCGGCGATGTGCGTCCAGCCAAGGGTTAAGGTTGGGGATAGAATTCCGTCTCGGACGCCTGAGCGCAGGTGTTTGAGACGGATGGCTTTACATTTTTCACGTGGTGTTGCAGGACAATTCTGTTCAGCAGATTGTAACCTAGGGATTAAAAAAAATACAAACACATTCAGGAAGATTGCAATGATATCAAGGTGAAAATTACTTTACCCCTCCAGAAGATGAAGAATGCATGATGACCGGTGATTGATATTAACTGCATCAAAACATCAACAGGCCAATGCAGGCATCTCCTTCACGAATGGACAATTAAAGACAAGCCACGGTGCCATTCTGGCTATGCAACACAAACTATGGACTGGGTAATAACCCACTGTAGTCTGTACTCCTTCAATGGAGGGATATCAAAACGACACAAACTTTCTCCTGAAGCCCTCTCGTGGAGAGCAAACGTTGACATTGGCATTTGGCTTGAACATATTGCCGAATAGAGTAGAATTAAAATGCTTAACTAAAAGTTCTCAATATACCTACACCATTCAAGTACAGGTGTCTAAGACATATGCTTGAAATTCCGTGGCAAGATAGGTTAAGCATTGTGGATGTCTGGAAGAAAACATGGCAGGTGAGTGTTGTATATTTGATTGAGCAAAAGACGGTTGCGCTGGGTGGTACATTTGTGAAGGATGGGGCAGGGCTGGTTACTGAGGCCAACATTGCAGTGTATGTATGTATGTTGAGCCTCTTTCGCACCGTACTTAGCGAACCGTGCTTAAACTAATCTATTCAAACTAAAACTATTTTTTATTTTACCAGGTAACGCCCACTGAGCTATATAGCTCTTTTTTAGAAGCAACCTAAGTGGCTTTTCACGTGGAAATGTATAGCAGCCAAATACTTTGAATGCTAATCGGAGGTGCGGCGGAAGGACAACAAACAATGAGTTTTAATTTCGATTTAAAGCTTTCGTGATTCATATTCTTGGTTCTTTCGGTAAAGTCATGTAGAAGGTAAATAATAAAATAATAATAAAAATAAAACAATATAATACTAACGACGTTTCGATTGCAACACAGGCAATCATCAGGTGCGTGTGTTGCAACCGAAACGTCGTGAGAATTTAGTTGTATTATTTTTATTATTGTATTATTTCCCTTTTACGTGACTTTACCGAAAGAACCAAGAAAATGAGTTTTCAATTAGAAAACAAGTTTGCAATTGGAGTAATCTCCACAAGTCCATCGACCAAGGGGGGAGGTCTAAGATGAAGTGGTGGAATACTGCCAGAGCAGATCCTGGCGGTGGCGTGTCTAAATCCCAGAAGCTGCTGGATCTGGCAGAGGGTCGAAAGCGTTGTCTAGGTGTGGTGGCATCAACGCTTTTGGCCATGAGTACATCTCGCTCGAGCGACGACACGATGCACCTGCCGGTGCCTGCGCTCGCCCCCGTAGGCGGACGCCCATGTGGCCGGCGCGTGCCTCTCCTTCAGCCACGGAGCACGACGGGAAGGCGGGAGGGGACGCCGCTTTGCGCAGCGGTCGCCGAACGGCTCAGCACAGCGGCGCGGCGGCGGCGGCAGCGGAGCACCACGCCACGGCGAAAGCAGAGGTGGCGTCGGGCGTCGCCGAGACCGCTTGACATTTGTGGTTCAGCGACGGTCCTGGTTAACACTCCGGTTGTATTGTGCAAAAAATGCACGCCGTCTGCTTCGTGGTGGACGGAAAAAATCTCGGGATGGTATTTGTAAAAGAGTAGGCGGTCTATTGCTGGTGCCCCAGTCCAAATTTATCAGATTTAATATCTTATCTGCAAAGAATGTAATCCTGTAACACCATGTATATTCGCCCCCTGCTGGCTGACAAGAGCTATGAAACACCATAGGTATCGCCTTCACGATAGCCGTTGTGTGCTATGGTAATTGTGTGAATACCAATCACATTACATTATACTGGAAGGAACCACCTGGTTCCACCAGCCCACAGGGGATTATTTTGTCCGTCTGTTGTGCATCCAAACATGGGAGAGGTGGGGCTGGGTGGAGAGCGGAGGGTGGGGAGGGGCTGGGTGGGGAGGGGCTGGTCACGGGCTTGTGCCCGCCCTCACAGTCGGCCATATTTGTGGAATACACCACGCCGCCGTTGACCCTGGCCATTGACCGAGCAACCCAAAGTTCCTACCAGCTCCCTCCGCAGGAATGTGTTTATAAAATAAGAATAAGTTTAGGTCATGAATTTGATTTCTGTGCATTGTCAGGTGGCTTTGTGGTGAGACACTCAGAAGGATTTGAGTTCAAATTCCAGAATTAAGGAGTCGACTGCCCATCATCCGTGCATGGAAATAAGTACCGCTTCTGGGAAGTCCACAGTGATTGTTCTATGGACAAGATGACACCTGCCATAGTAATGTGGAATTTACAGTTTCCTTGGGGCCACCAACAGAGGTGAACACTGCCCCACACTCATTTGAGCAGGTAGCTTATTTCATTTATCATCCGTCAACTGCTCAAAATTGTCTCTTTATTGTGCACTATAGGGACATGAATACATAGTTGTAATATAAATAGACGTAAAATACATTTACAGTATCATGGTTGAATTAAAAAGACTGGATAAAAAGCTTACATTTGGCACAAACTAGAAAATATAAATACCAAAGATTTTGACTTGGGCCCCAAAAAATGTAAGCTGAGAGCTTATAAACATAATACAGTTAAGTCTCTTGCATTTATACATACGATCCGTCTTCAGTGAACCAAGCAGTTTTCCTCCCATGGATTGTGTGACGTTGAAGCCAATAGCAGGGAAAGTCTACTACCGGTTATCGGTAGAGCATATTTATATTGTACGTTGTATAATCCTGCAATTATATTTAACTTTATAGTCTTTGAGTATGTCTTGAGCGACTATATTACTACGTACAGGCAGCACGTAAATCATTACAAGCTGCATTAATTGAATCAGCTAATTATATTACAGCATGTATCACCATCATCAACACCATCTTTACAAATGTTGAATTCTTATTTACCTCTAAGACGTCTCAACGTGCCAATACTTTTTTTCATGATCCATATTAAAGTTGAAAAAAACATCATAAAAATCTTAACCAAAATAAAACATACAAATAAATAGAGTGTGTCCCATCTAAGTGCCAGGCAGTAGAGGCTATGCACGTGGCTTGTAATCCATCACTTGAGGCAACGAGGGTTGGTGGATTACACACATATTTTGTAAAACTCCCGGTAGGTCTCCAGGAGAAAACGTTACAGCAAAATGTGGACTCCACCTGGTTCCATCTGTATGGGATAGAGTGTTTCCACCTTGCACACGTGGGTTTTTGTATAAACACATGCATTGGCAGAAAACATCTTAATAGATGAAGGACCACAGAGCTTGGGCAATTGTTTGTAGTGCCAGCTCCCCACGTAGCTGCTGCTTTTCCTGCTTGTGTTCGAGAGTGCAGCGATTTACAAGTTGAAATTGACAGCATTAAAGTGAGTTATTTTGACACAGTCAATCCAACCAAGTTATAACTCGTGATTATTAGTGGGGTGGAGCTATGGTGTAGTGATTTGTGCATGGCACTATGAACCCGGCGACCTAAGTTTAATTCCTGAACGAAGCTAACCTCGGTGGCGAGTGATATCTGAACCGGTATTGGGGCACCTCCTCCTTTGCAAACTCACACTGACCAGCGTGGTGAGGTATGATTACATAACACCCGTGATCAGCATGGCGCGGGGAAACATTCATCCAGCAGTCCACTGCCAAAAGGATGCGTGCATGTACATTTACTATTTGAGCACAGTGAAATCACACTAGACTTTCTGTACTTGATGTCCCCATTTTTAAGTCCAACCAAAGCATTCGCATTGATACAACTGCTGGTCAAAGTTCCACTAATTTACATTTTTCTGCATCTAACATTCAGTTTGCCCGGTCCACTTAATGTTATATTGGGTTTTCACTGTTCTACTTTTGTGGGAAGTCAACAGCTGTTAGTCTATTGGAAAACAAACTGGCCCCAATTATAGGAATGAGAAATTTCCACTTTTGGTCCCGGACCACCAATGGAGATGAGCACTTGGCTACACGAAAGCAATTCATCGTTAGTGTGGTTCCCCCGGCGAGGATTTGTCTGATCATCGCGTCCGTGTCCCTTGTCTCGCCTGCGACGGCGCCGCGTTTTCTAGCCGCGTGCGCCGGTGACGCCGAGGGCCCGGGGAACACAGCCCCGCTCAGCCACGAGCCGCAGCAGCCTGAGCAGCGGCACGGGCGACGCTGCCAACCGTGAGCCCCGGCCCCGTCCAGCGCGGCGGCCGGCCGCCGGCACCAAGCAGGAGGTGAGAGCCGGCACCCCTCCGTGAGGCGTGGGAGAGGGCGGATGTGTACACCTCGCTTCGGCTCTTTGCCGTTGTGCTGTAAAGCGCTCCGATGTCTTTTCAAACAATAGCAAACTCGCAGTCTAACCACACACAAAAAAACAAAACACATCAGGACGTTGGGCACGGATGTCAAATATGTTTCCTCCCATCCTTCAGGTGGTTAAGGCCGGCGGTCAGAAGCTAGCGGAGGTCAGAGGCAGCTCGCCTGTGAGATGTGCGAGCGCACAGCGGTTGCGGCACCTCATTAGGGGCCAGTGGGAACAGGCCCCACTGATGAAGAGAGAACCTCAACGACACTTACCTGTTCATTATAGAGATGATAAACTGCATACACCCCCTGCCTCCCCTCTTTTTCTCCCACTACCCCTTGTTCAACCACGGGTCTCAGGGTCTCTAAATATAGAATGAGAACCACTGTGACACATAGTTATTTATTTATTTATTTCAGTACTGAGACACCTTGTTGCAGTCACCCAAGGAATCTGTGATGGCTCTGGGAGTAGATCATGGTGTTGAATTTTAGTCAGATTAATCAATGTTTATTTTAACAGCTTAATAAAAAAAGTGTAAATTTCACACTCGATGCCCACTCAATGTTACACATTGTCAAGCCATCACCAGCCTGGTGCTTGTTGTTGTGCCTCAGTGTTGCTGGAGATATTTGTGTTTATTTGTGTCCCCGTCGTGCGTAGGATCGAATCGTGTCACCGGAGACTGATAGTGGCTTCGTCGGTTCAGAGAGCGGTCGGCTCGGAGCAACGCTCACGACCCCAGAAACAACGATGCACGTGACCAGGTCATCTGCCAAAGACCCTGTATCTCACACAGACAGACATATATAGATGACCCTGATGGAGCGGGTGACTGATGTCAATTTCAATCATGTTCGAGAAGGCCTGTCAAGGTGGAACTTGACCCAATTATAGTCGAGGGCTACATTGTGGGCAGTCCAGGGCAGTGCAGCAAAATCCATCATTGTGCTATGCTATGCTCTAATGGCTATGCTGCCCAACTTCACAAACCCATACTGACCAGCGTCGTGGAGTATGGTCAATAACCGCCACGACATTCCACGGTCGGAGGTCCTCAACCAGCAGCGATTTGACAAAATGCCAATATACATTAATTCAAGCGGTAAAGGCACGCACTAAATAAGCACGACGTAGTTATCTTTAGTGCATGCTGGTTACTGATAAATCTGGATTAATAATATCTCCTTTTGCAATACAATGGGAGATTTGCATGCAACGTGCGCCTTCCTCAAAGCCTACAACTCTCTCTGATCGCTCCACAGTGGAGGGGGGGGGGAGCTTCTCCTGATAATTGTCTGAGGGCCCTGGTGTGATGGAACGCCAGGCAGGCCAGGGTTTGTCCAAGAGAGAGTGAGACAATTCACGGCCATGCAAAGTCGCACAAGGGGCCACAACATCTGTTCTCAGTTGCAGCCCTGGCTCCTGCCCAGGCGTGACTGATTTCAAACCCCAGCATGTTCATTGCAGGCTTCTCGCTTTCGCAAACAGGCATCCGAGTGGCGTCGAAGCGGCTCTGAAACAACGCAGGGCGGGGGCAGCGCCGCGGGCAGCGCCGCGGGTCCTGCAGGATGAGGAGGCGAGGGCGACTGGCGCGGGATCCAAGCGGTGGGCCGCGGGCGAGCAGACGAGCAGCGCTCGTGGCGACGTCACGCCCATCCGCGCCACCGCACCCCGCCTCTACGTCAGAGGCGCGGGGAGGGATGGAGAGAAGGGGGAGATCTCCACCCCACGAGGTGAGCCCATGCCTTATTCGGCACGCTGTCGAGCGAGGCGTCGTGATGTACATAAGGGTTGTGCTTGTATGCGTGTATGCATGTTGAGCTTCTTTTGCGCCGTACGTCGCCAGCTGTGCTAATCGAAGGATGGAAATGGTCAAAATTCCCAATGCAGGACCCTCCTGAAAAATAGTCTTATTAACAGAAGATCAGTGTCTCCCCACAATCAAACAACTTTTACTTGTTAAATTTTTTAAAAGTTAAACAATTTGGTTACTCAAAAGAGTGTTGTGCAGTGCCTCATCTCTATATTGTATTTAAAGAAAATGAGAATTAAAAAATACCGAAATAGTGTTTTTAAGCAATGCCAGCACAACTGTTAAATTAACATAGAACAGGGATATTTTCCATTCATGGCCCTTAGCCAGTGGCGGAAATTCCACAATCCTCTGACAGGGAGCATCCATTCCCAAGGATGACCACTGTTAAATTGCCATAGTGGTGCTAATAGTCACTCTGGATGGACAAATAACTTTTTTTTCAACCCACACAGGATTTGACTTCCTAACTTTCTGATCACTTTCTGCCACAGCACCAGCCAATTCCTTATATGTCAAATGGGCGCATGCACCAGCTGCTGCAGCTGCCAGCATACGTCTGCGTCAGATATGACTGTGACTGACGCTACTGACACAACCAGTCTTAACAAGTGTCTCACAGCCTGCTGGATGCTGAGTTTTACGCACTGTCACCTGAGTTGAGACTGTGAACTTCCTATGCAGGTGCGAACAAAAAAAACTGAGATTGCAATGTAAAATGACACATGTTCCCTGCTCCGTAGATCCTATTATAAGTGTCAGCCAGGGATGTAGCCCAGGTAGACTTCCAGGGCATGTGCTGCTTGCGACCACCAATTATAAAAAGCCAGCATGGCACACAAGGGGGTGGCGTAGCCAACACCACACAAGTGCCTATAATCACGAAGTATGGATTGTGGATTGGCTGGCCCCCTTCAAGACTGTAGATGAATTGTCACGGCTCGTTGGTCCAATTATATTCAAGAACCGATTCTCTTTTCTTGCCCAATTGTGGTTATTGTAGCGCTGCTATGAGCTGCAGGATTCTCACGAACCGATTACGGATTGCAAATATTTGATCCTTCCGTGCACAATTGGAGTGTTGTATCGGGAGAGTTTGAATTGATTGTAATCGGTTATCTGATGCATCGTTAAATGCCTAATAATCGCCCATTTTTCCAGTTCTTAATTTAAGGCTGAATCGAATGGAAATGTCAAAGTTTAACTCTCACTCTCCAGTGATGATGTGCATAGCCTGGAATTAAACCACACGCACGCACACACAAAGACGCCTTAACTTTCTGTATGCGTCCATTTAGGAGCCAATATCCCTGCATGCGTAACGATAAGAGTGGTGGTGGTGGTGTAGTGATTAGCGCCCAGCACTCCGAGCCGAGCAACCCAAGTTTGATTCCCAACCATGGCGAATATTAGTGGTGCGATGAAATCAGCTCGTCTGCATGTGCTACATCACAATGCAGGATCGTGTGAGAAGACAATGGCTTGGGGGAAGCCTTCATCCAGCAGTGGATTGGCCATGGCCAGTATTGATGATAACAGCGAATGGTTGCTCTGCTCGCTGCCCTGCAGCGTTGGCGGTGGAGGCGGTGAGGACGGCTGCGCGTGCCACTAGGAGGAGCGCGGACGAGGGGTCTGGCTCGCCAGGCTCCACGCGCCTCGACTCTGGCCAGCCCTCCCGCGGCAGGCGCCTCTCCCAGCTCAGCGACGGGCAATCGTCCCGCTCGTCAAAGCAGTACGCCATCTTCCGTTGCCCACAGTTCAATTTCACTATGCAACGTCACATTCTATGCACAACTTTTCATTTTATACACACAGTTCAATTTGTGTACGCAACGTTACATTCTATACACAACGTACTCTTAGGTTTTTTCGGTAAGGTCACGTAATTTTTTTTTTTATAGAAATATTTTTTAGTTTTTATTTTTTACCTACGTGACCTTACCGAAAAAACCTAAGAGTATTAATCCTTGCAGTCACGAAAGCTTCAAATCTAGAACTATACACAACGTTTCATTCTATACAAAAGTCAAAATCTACATATAAACTTAAATTCTATACACACAGTCCAATTCTGTACACCCACTTAAAGCCTATAACACAGTTAACTTCTTGACTTAAAGCTTTCGTGACTGCAGGAATTAATATTCTTTGGGTCTTTCGGTAAAATCACGTAGATAGGTTCAAAGAAAATAACATTATTTTCTCAAAGAAAAATAATGTTATTTTCTTTAAACCTATCTACGTGACTTTATCGAAAGACCCAAAGAATATAGTTAACTTCTATACATCGAGTTCAAGTAAAAAAAATGTATACTTTCCGAAATAATGTAGAAAGCATTTAAGCATTAGCTTTGTCTGTCCATCCATCTGTACGTAATGGAGGAGGCACCATAAGACTCATAAAGATTATACAGAATATATCTTTCCTACAAGTTTTGTTTGTTCGGCAGGCTTACCCCATAGAAAACTAACCAAATTGATCAAGCGGTCACTCAGAGCTGAGACGCACAAAGCAGAGCTCAAATTACCGTTTGCAACCGTATTACGAATACACTAATTCTGCAGACAGACGCATGTGGGAGCATGTTTCACAATATGCAAGATTTGTTCTCATTTGCAGTGCATCACCCTGTCAGAGAGTAGTCCCATAGGAGGATATCTCGTGATTACTGATGAGGTCGCTCCAACATATTTTTATATTCACACCTTTTACATGCCCTGTAAAGTTTATTTGTGTGTCAATTAGACTGATGTTTTTTAATTGTTAGAGCTGGATAAAAAAGCTGCATTGGGAAAAAAAAAATTACTAATGTGTCTTTCTTGGCAATTATCGGTTACCAGACCGAGACCATGCTTAATGTTTATTATCCAGTAGCCTAAATGTAACATCGGCATAATACATTCATGTAATTGGAATACATTGTAATACATTCATCCTTACGCAAATTATTAAATGCATGTATTATGCGCATACGAATGCGTCTCATGTTAATCTCTGAAAATGAGAACATGGCTTTAGTCATTTATTAGCTGCCTGGATTCAAACCCAAGTTCCCACTGGTCACCAACTCTGTAAAGTGCCTCGTTTTTTTTACATTGCAGTAATCAGTAGGGCCTTTTTTCGTTGCAAAGGTGACGTGAACCCATTATATACAACAGAATAGAGTAACATGTCCTTTGCCAATCTACTGGTGGATGAAGGCCTGCCCACACCTTTCATTCATGGGAGTTGTTTGACCTTACGTCACACGACGCTCAGCGTGGGTTAAAGTAATCATGACTTATTTACCCGGTAAAGCCAAAGACTCTCTTTCAGGAGGGGCCTACTACATTGGGTGGTTTGGCCAACACCAATGACATTCTATGAGAGGACACCAGAGTGCCCAGAGAGAACCCATGCAGAACAGGTGGAGAACATGCAAACTCCACACGGAAAGGCACCCAAGACGGGAATCAAGATTTACTGTGCAGTGTATTGCCCACTGCACCACTGCTCCGCTTACAGAATTATTGAAAAAAACAAGAATTGTTACACACATCATTTGATGCATTTATTCCAAGAGAAGAATCGTTGTTCAAAGATCAATCAATGCATCATTGCACTCCTACGATATAAAATGTAAGTATTGCAGAAGTGATGGTTTGCACAAAATTTGTGCTCTGAATAATTAGTATAACCCAGTGGTTGGTTTATTACAATTGTTTTATGTCATATGCTTTATGTGCATACCAACAAGCCATATACATCTTTGAAAACTCGACTTCTGGCCATTATCCAAAACGTCGCCAATTATTTATTGTCCTTTTTAAGGCCACAGAGTTATTCACGAATGTGTTGAGACTTTTGTTGGTTTGTGCTTGTGCACTACTGCCAACACAGTATCAGCAAATAAATTTTAGAGCTTGAAAGAAACCCCCGTCACATTAAATTTGGTTCTGCACTTAATTTGTCCAAAATATCAGCTCTAAAAATGAAAAAAAATCATGATCACATTCCAAACGTTACTCTTGGAAGAAGAGTGGTTAGGAAAGTGCTGCCCATTACTGTGTGGAACAAAGGTCACTTCAAGGAATCTCAGAGGTACTTCTATGACACTCGTTTCCACGAGCCACTCTTGAACGCGAAGGGTTGCACTGCCGTGTGAGAGGTACTAATTTATGCTTCATATCATGACATTAAGCCGATCGCACAATTGGGACAGACTTTGGGGAAAGACTTTAAAAGATCAGCATCCACGATCTCTGCTGAGCACTTCACCCAAGATGCGCTCTCGTTCGTACCTCCTAGGGAAGCCATGCTGGCACTGCAGGCAGAAATCGCCAAACTGGGTCGGCGCCTGGAGCAGAGCAAGAGGCCTGGCCACGTCGCCCGGGACCCCGAGAGGTCTCGCGAAACCTCGGCATCGTCGTCCGGCCGATCCCGGGGACGAACCAGGCGCCGCAGCGTCGTGCCGCCGCCGGCTCCTCTGGCGAGCACGCCCAAGCGAGAGTGCGTCTTGGCACTCACAGATTCACACTACAGACACTCGTTCTGTCATGGTTGCTGTTCCCATGAACTTTCACTTCATGATTTCTTCTGCAACGAGAATTCAGTCTACCCGTCGGACTGTTTCATCTCATCCGTGTTGTCTTCAGCCACCATACTACACAGGACATGACACTTATCTTTCTTCTTCTTTACCGGTACTGCTCGATGTTGGTTCTCTCTCACATTGTCATCTCTCCCCTTTTCGCAAATTCATACAATATCTTTGCTCCATTCAAGAGACTATACACTCTTATCTATTAGAGCTTCGATCGCACTGTGTGTTGTTGCCCGGGGCCTTTGGGCCTGTGTTCAGCAACCATGAACTCTTCGCTTCTCAAAACACACATTTGTAAATTTTAGATCATAAAAAAAAATGTCTTCGCCTTTGAAAATACATTTCCTTTTCATGCACGCAATCGTAGTGACAATGAGATACAGTCACCGAGCGATGGTGGTCAGTGGCATTCAAGTGAGGGGACACGTCAAACAGGAATCCCACCGTGGAGCTGGAGCAATGGAATCATCTCTTCTGCATATGCGAGGTGGATCATTACATTGCAGGGCAGCGAGATATAGCTACAGCGGGTGGGAGGCCTTCATCCAGTGATCATGCCTGACGATGATGATGACGACGGTGAGTTGGCATCGGCACGCGAAAAATAATTAACCATAACCGTCATAATCCTCGTGCTGGATGATGGCCTCCCCATCACAGGCGATGATGATTGTTGTCCTCTTTCAGGAAAGCGTCGGCAATGGGACGTTTCGGACACGTGGCTTTGGCATTTGGACGGGCGCCGAGTTCAATCTAACACCGCTCTCTATCCCTGCGCCGTTTAAGCAAAAGCGTGGAGGACCTTCACCGTGAAGTCGTCAAGCTGCGGGAGGAAGTGAGATCGAGATTCAGCCAGTCGCAGCCTCCTCCCCTGCGCTCTCAACACGCTCACGGTAAGTTCTATGAGGGGGGGGGGGTGGTCATGGAAACATATGCCAGACTCTTGTAATGTGGGATTGCTTCGAGCAAAGTTAGGCTCGTAAGCTAATTGTGTTGCGGATTGCAACCGATGCGCGTGAGTTTTTGAACCGTGCACAGATTGCTTGAGGCATTTATCACGGCTGCCGAGGTTGGATGCTGGACGGCAGAAATGCCAACCGCATTGTTATCTCGTGCGAAAGTATCTAAAAAGGCGTATTTTGGTGATTCGTTTCTTTTGTTACGCGAACGTGTGACTCTGATGAGGTGTAGGCCGCATTTGCTAAAACTGTTAAAACGGCGTGCACAGCTTTCAGTAAAAGCCAACCTTCAGAGGCAGTGTGTATGGAAACATATCCATTTGAAGCCACTTTCATGTTCCACCTATGTGCGGGTTCACAACATTTTCATCAGATCGTATGCAGGCAAGAGTTTCTCATTTGCATATTATCACAGCACCGGGTTTTGGGGCGTGCATAACCGTTCCTATGCACTGAGGCTTTATTTGCACCAGGGACTGAGCGTCACCTCCCTTTGAACTGTGAAATTTGTAAGTGTAAATGCACCTTTGTGGGAGTTGTTATTGGTTGTCAATGTGTATTGAAAGCGTAAGAGCTTTTTTTTTCTTCTTCTTTTTTTAGACGACAGTGCTTATATATTTATTATTATTAGAGTTTGTCATATGTAAAAGAAAAAACTTTTGAAAAAATTTCCGTGGTCGTTTTTATTATTTTCACGATTGTGCTGTCGACCTCTCTCCGTTGTGGTTTTCGGGCCGTACCACCCACTTTTTCGGGCACGACGTCTTGACGTTTCGTTCCGCACGCCGGCAGCTTCTTCAAGAGCTACTTCAACAGCTATTCAGAAGCTTCTCATTCAGCTCCCGAAGAAGGTGCCAGCATGTGGGAATGAAACGTCAGACAACCGTGCTGAGAAAAAAACACGCAGTACAACCCGACAAAAACATCGGGGAGCTACTCGTCTGCATTCGAAGCATAAAATAACTCATAGAATGTATTTTCACGATGTTGTGGTGAACATGAAATCGTAGTGTTATTATGATACCCATGTCAAATTCTACCAGCTGATTTGGTGAAGCAGGATTTGCTCAACTGTCACTGCCTTCTATACGTAAAATGTAATTTCTTCTCGTGGCATTGCTTTAGAATGGCACACGTGTGTGTAAACATTTTAATGCATGACGCTTGCTTTAACTGCGAAACATAACACCACCATATTGTCCAGACTGATTATCGAGATCCACCTATCCGTAACTGTACCTGATAGCATATTCACAGAGAGAGAGAGAGTCTATGTTGCGTTGGCATGACACAACATGCTCCTTTTAGCATCGATAACGCGCATTGGACACGGAGCGGTGGTGCAGTGGTTAATTACGCTGAGCTAGGAACCCTGCAAGAACCTGAATTTAATTCCTGGCCACGGCTCACATCAGTGGCGAGCGACATCGGAACGGGTTCTTGGTGCGCAACCTCCGCCTAACCCACACCTGACGATAGTGGTGAAATACATTCAAGCAATGATCATCGTGGGATGGCATGGGATTCAATTCAAATGCAAATTCTCATCGTCATCATCATCATCATCATCGACTTGACGTTGTTTATGTTTGTATGTTTGCACTGCTGCCACCTCGGTCACACTGCCCGAGCTCTTGCAACGTCGTGCTGAAGGCTGCAGCCTCCCCGTGCCCCCTGCACGTTAATGAAGGGGTCGCTGTGAGGAGAAAACGACAATGATAAACTTGGATATCGCGTTCATGTTATTTTATTTTTGGTTCGGTTTGGTTGCATTCTACCCCCACCTCCCCATTCTTCCATCTTCTTCCCTCCCCCCCCATAAATACGCTGCTCCCGATCGTTACCCCTACCGCGGTCGGCCCCTAATTTCGAGGGTGCATCGCGTCGGTTCTAGATTTGAAGTTTTCGTGACTGCAAGGATTCATACTCTTTGGGGGGTTTTTTCGGTAAAGTCACGTAGGTAAAAAATTAAAATAAATTTAATCTCGACGTTTCGAGCACAACACAAGCATCCTTCTTCAGGTGGGACAACTTAGCGAAGGCACAACCGCTTAAGTGTGTCGGACACTGCTTGAGAAAAACTTAAGCGGTTGTCCTTTCGCTAAGTTGACCCCACTTGAAGAAGGACGCTTGTGTTGCGCCCGAAGCATCGCGTCGGGTTTGTTCCACGTTATTTGCCATTTATCCTCCCCCCCCCCACCTCTTCAGAATATACTTTGTGTTCTGGGTTCTTGAATAACAATGAACAAAAAAATGAAACGGTCGCTGCTGGATGTGTCGCTCAGTGGTGCCCTGGCGCTTGCGTTTCTACCACAGGCTCGGACACGGAGGGCTCGCACACGGTCAGCGCTTCCCATGCTGCCATTCCCAACCGAACCCCGCGCATGCACAGGAGCCAGTCTGAGGGCAGGCTGTCCCTGCGAGGCCCATACACAGGTGTGACGGATATGATGATGATGATGAGTATTATTACTACTACACTTGTTCAGCTGCGAAAGCCTCACTCAAGACTTTTGTTTCAGGAGGGTCCTGCCAGATTCTTCGCAGGAAGGGGCAACTTTGTAAAGTGTAATCCCAATTGGGTACTTTGCAGGCGTGTGTTTTTATTTTTGCACTGGGGTGTTTGGCCAATATCGGTTACATTGTACGTGTTTGTGTCAGCATTGTCATCAATGGCTACATTATAAAACATTACATTTAGTTTGCTATTTGTCGTATCTCAAATTGGACTATTGGCATATTTTAGTGTGATTTTCATATCGCAAGTGAGGTCATTCCTGCAAATGAAACTACCCTTGTCTCTCGAGTTCTCACCTGTTTAAACAATAAACTTGACTTTTTAGAGTTCACAATGGTTGGTTACCAAGTTATGAATGAAAACGACCAATTGAAGTGACTTAAATCAGTGTTTCAGTGAAGCTACCTTCCGGGGCTATTCTAATGAGAGGATGCAATGCAGTACTCACTGTGAGACTTCCTCACTTTCGCGACTCTCCAACACACCAGTGTGCTGTACTAGTAACGAATTGGCACGTTCTGTTTACGTGACAACCCTTACTAATTCGCTGTGTCGAGTGGTGGCGGCTTGAACGACACATTTATACTGGTAGGAACCTCCTGGTTCCACCAGCCCACAGGGGATTATTGTGTCCGTCCGTCCGTCCGTCGTGCATCCAAAAATGGGAGTGGTGGGGCTGGGTGGAGAGTGGAGGGTGGGGAGGGGCTGGGTGGGGACGGAAGGACTGGGTGGGGAGGGGAGGGTGGGGAGGTGCTGGGTGGGGAGGGTGGGGAGGGGAGGGTGGAGAGGGGCTGGGTGGGGAGGGGTTGGGTGGGGAGGGTGGGGAGGGGCTGGATGGGGAGGGGTTGGGTGGGGAGGGGCTGGTTACCCCGTGGTGCCCTTATAAAACTCAACGTTTAACCTACTCACGCCGGCTTGTGCCCGCCCTCACAGTCGGGCATATTTGCGGAATACACCACGCCACCGTTGACCCTGGCCATTGACCGAGCAACCCAACGTTCTTACCAGCTCCCTCCGCAGGAATGTGTTATTTATGCGATCTAACCCAAAAAAATCTCTATTATGGAAATGTCTTTGTCTCATGGCTGGACACGCTGAGAGCACAACTCCTCTGACAGTGAATAAAATGGATATTTTAATATGCACATTCAATGTAATTTTCCCTCAATTTTAACCTGCCTGTGTTATCAGTGTCATGTCACGATATGATGAACACATTCGGGTCCCTCGCAGTGCAATGCAATCGTTGGTGTTAGAGAATGGCTCATGGATAGGGCCAGAGCTACCTCTGCATATGAGATTCATGTTCATTGCATGACAGCCAATATTTGTAATGCTCAAGAGCTGGAACTTTACGAACTTACATCTGAATCCAAATGTTACATGATGTTTGTGCAGTACATACGAGGTGCTCACGCTGAGACCCATCAACTCACTCCCTTTGAGAATCCAATTTAATCACGCAGGCAGCTGCCAGAATGTGAACCCTTGACCTCAGCGGTGTCAGCTCAGAGCTCTGACCTCTGCGACACACGGCCACCTGAAGAAAAATGCATTCAATGTGCACAATTGACGGAATTATGTCAATGACGACAACCGTCTTATCTATGTCGGCCGTCCTTGGTGCGATCATCACTAACATCATGGCAACAAAAGTTACTGCCTTGAGGGTCGTGTCTGTGCTGGTTTTTTTTACGAGTTATTTATTTTAGTTTTTTCATTATCACTAACATCCACCAATCAATGGGACACAGGTGAGGAGGTGACATGCTATTCCCTATTGGGGCTCGCAGCCACAGCAGTAGGCACAGATCAAGGCATTCATAGGACCTTTTCCGAAGCTCAATCAATGAAAATGTTTGTTCCTCATACATCTCTCAGGTGTATAACTTCAGCTAGATCATCGAATAATTCCACCGCTGTCTACGTGCCGCTGTTTACTTTCTAGGACATCACATTGTAACAAAATATGCTTTGCCGTATTATCTCTGGGTTCCCCCCCCCCCATTGTTTTCTCAATCGTCGGTAATTGAGCTGAAACCGTCAAATGCACTGCACTTGGGGAGCATTGTTGTACCCCCTGGAAAAGAAAGCCACATTTTTTCGTTTTCTATCCCCTCGGGGTGCTTAACTGCAGGTTCTGAAACCTATTGGTTCACCAGTCCGACACGGTGCATGAGAACCCTGCACTAGCCGGCCCGTGAGCTTGAGGTCTAAGGGTCTCACAGGTGCCGGCTCAGTTCCCCGATGCTCTGCATTAGGCTCCCCTGAGCCACTGGGTCACATCGCACCCTCCCCCCCCCCCCCCCCCCCCACGGATTTCCCATTGGCACTCTCTTTCACGCGTTGTATTGGCACCAAATGTTATTCCGCAGGAGAGGAGTGGTGCTGTCATGCACCGGAGTGGTTGTGCAGGATCAACCGCGGAGCTGCGCGATTGCTGGGCGTAGGGGCTGATGTAAAAATAATAATGTCAAAGCTATTTCTGCTTGAACATTGGGGTGGCACTTACCTCCCAGTTACAGCTCCTAGCGAGTGTCAGAAATTTCACGTTCCTGTGGTGGGGGTGAATCTCTCGATGGAATAACCTTCGTTGCCCTTCGTTATCCTATCCTTTTCTCCTGAGTTCTCGCTTTGTTAAACTCAAAACTTTGTTGACTTACCCACAGAGTGGTACTCATTGTATTGACCCTGCAGGGATAATGGACTGGGTCATGCCTGTCTCCATTATTTGAACTCGCGACCTTCGTACTCTGAGCCGCGACCTCCTTACTCTCCCGCTGAGTAACCTTGGTTGGCAATTAAAAGCAAATTTTATTTTAGTAGCACTGCAATCCCTGGTGATGGGTGTATGTTAGCGAGACAGGCAGGGTGTACTCAGCAGAAAGCAGGCCATTCGAACACCTCCTTCACAGCTCAGCGCGTGACCTTTTGAGGCGGTGCTCATACAAAGGATTATTGAGCTGGCCAATTAAAGTGCACATTAATGAATATTGGACGTGCCAGTGAGTCAATGCAGGTTCCCAGTCCACCAGCACTTCTCCCTTACCGCCGCTCCCAACGTTAACCTCTTCCGTCCTCTTCATGAGCCAGGCGGCGGTGGCTGTGTACGTGTCCTGTAATCCAGCACTGTGGAGGCCGTGAGGGTTGGTGGATCACACAAGTGTTGTGAAATTCCCTTCTTGTCGGCATCGAGGTGCCGTAACCCTGGCTCGCTAGTTAACTATTCGCCATCTTTTTCCATCGGTACGGGGACAGAATGTTACCCCCTCGCCCGCCTGAGTTTTTTCCCGGTGCTCCGGCTTCCTCCCACATGTATTATAAACAACTCATCATTAATTGGCTGAAGACATTCTAAAATAAGCACCCGATGCAGGACCCTCCTGAAAAAGAGCCCTACGCCTCAGTGTTGCTCTCCTGCAGAAATAAGTCGGTGATATTACGTGCAAAAATTTGCTGGAAATGTTGCAAGGGTGACTCTTCACCGGGGACCTGAAAATAAATCTCTGGACTTCTGCTTGAAAATGATTCCATGCGCTAGACAAACCATATGTGAAGGAACTATTTTTGGGGACAGGTTAAGATCATTCATCACTATGGCAATGGTTTTGCTGCCCGACAGGTACACTACGCTTCATTCCCTCTCCGATCTGTTGTTTTTTTTTCTGGCTGTAACGCATGTCGTTCTGCATGTTGTTCAGCACGATGTCCGGCGTTTCGCTCCACACGCCGGGAGCTTCCTCAGGAACTGAATAAAGCAGCTCACGTTCTCCCTTGATTTTATATCATTGCCTGCTGTTGCTTGTGTGAACAAGATGCAGTACAGCCCGAAAACTCATTGTAGGGTCATACAGCACAACCGCAGACAAACCTATGCAGCAATACGCGGTGCCTTCTCAGTAGGCTATCTTCCATTGGTGCATGCATTGAATTGAAATTCTAAATCTGATTAGAATTTTTTTTTTTGTTACATCTAAGCCATGGATCGCCTGTTGCACTGGGAAGGACAATGCATTTAAATTTAGCGCTGCCGTTTGGCAGGCATGGGCCCAGATAATTACATTTAGAGAAGGTAGCTGTGGGGAAAGACATAATTTATTAGCAGAATTTAAAAAAAGTCAAATCGGTTTGTTTACCTGCTCAAAGAGGCACGCATATCTTTTGCTGGCCGTGAGCTCGTTCGACAAATTCCATATTCCCTCTGCTGGGACCTTTCTCTCGACAGCATGACCACCGCTTATGAACACTACACCTAGAGGTGGCCGGCTGGTTCAGAGGTCAGCACACTTGGCCTGGCCTCGCTGAGCACCTGGGTTCAAATCCGCAGGCAGCCACCCGTGATCAAACCAGGTTCTCAAGTGCAGTGAGTTGATGGTTTCAACCTGGTCGTGAATGGCGGCAACACAAAACAAACCGTCGCATTCAACTTCGGGTTTGCACTGAATTTGGAAAAATTCCAGCTGTGAGAATTACAATGAACCATCTGGGCTTGTCATCCAGTAAAATAAATAACACGTAGCTTAGTGTATGGGGAAGTATGACTGGTACCGTATAAAAAGGATAAAAAGGCAATTCACCGGATTGAAGTCCCGTGAGGTTTCTCAAAGGACCTCAGGCACCAAGATCTCCTGAATGGGTTCATCGTCTCCATGACAAACCCCTATAGCGTGACCTTGCGGTCTCAAGGGAGGCAGACAAAAACTCTGGGGTGGGCACAACATATTCAGTGTTAAACAAATTCTAAACAATCTTGGGTAAGAATACGATTTGATGTTATATCTATCCTGCATTCATCTCTAGCTCTTACTCCCTATGTATGTGATGCACACTGGAATATATATATATGTTTTTATGGTTATGGGTGTTTGCCAAGATGGTAAACTTTTAAAGAAAATAACTATTGGCGTTGAATATTTAACTTCTAATTTAATTATTTATCCAGGAAAGCCACACGGAGTCGCCAAACTCTTTGTCAGGAGGGTCCTGCAGTGGGTGTTTATTTTAAGATGTTTTCAGCCAATTAATGAGCAATGACTATATGATAATCTACAAGGAATCCCCTGATGCAATGGAGCTGTCTCATTACATATTTTCGATTGCAAAGTTGGTTTTATTTGTGAGAAAAAAAACTCCACATTTAAAATCTCCGGCTCCCATACCAGCAGTGATACTGTTCATGGAACCCGAGGCCATGTTTTAAAGTGTAAAATGAAAAGCACAAGGGATGTTTAGGAGCCAATGATTTCTCGCTCCACAATGGATTATGGGTTTATGGAACAGCCTGCCAGACGCTCATCCACGGGCCCTTTTTAAAGAGCAGCTGTGTGAATTCTTATCAGTGCTGTGACGTGCACAGCCAGGCGGCTGTAAAGGGAGCAGCGGGAAAAAAGTAAAAAGTATATGTGTGTGTATTTCAGGCTAGAGAAATATCATTGTGATGGCAGCAGACATAATGGGATTTTCCAGATGGACTCAAGTGCCATGCATTATTCTAAACATTGTGGTTTTTGTCATTCGTTATTTTTCCCTGACCCCCTCTAACTGTCGGCACTTTGTGCCTGGTTATTTATTTGCCGGCAGGACGGGACTATATTTTTCCGACCGTGGACCTTGCCAGCGTGGGCGTTCCTGCGGACTCAAGGGACACGGACCAGGCTGTTCCATGCCACTTTTGCAATGGCAGCGGAGTTCAAGAAGGTCTGTTTGTCTCACGAGTGCCTTACACCACTCTCCCATTACACCAGTTCTTTCCGTTGTACTGCAACCCAATCTGCCCATGTTTTGGGGTCCACACAGGGATTCATTTCGGCTGGGTCTGTCCAGGTTGGCGACCCTAACAAATATTTCCACACCTGGCACACCACATTACAGTATACCCCTCTCAATGTGGCTGTGACTACAACTACAATTTCGATTTAAAGCTTTCGTGACTGCAGGGATTCATCTTCTTGGTTCTTTCGGTAAAGTCACATAGAAGGGAAATAATAAAATAATAAAATTCAAACTACAAGTCACGTGCTTCTTCAGTACACCATTCTGCTAAAACATTCTGTAGAACAATTATGCCCTGATATTAAATTATTGCCTACTGGGGATGAAAGTGATCACAGGGGCATAGTGTAGGGAACATCCCCCCCCCCCCCCCCCCATTAGCACTCTCTTGCTCTGTTCCCAATGCGCTATTAAATACGTACAGTATATGGAATGCTGCCACGGTGTAATGGTTAGTGCACTGGACTTGCAATCCAGAGGCCGGCGGTTCGATTTTATCTCCTAGCATGGCAAGTTAAAACAACGCTATGAGTTTCTTAAAATCCCCCCCATCTCTGCCCACCCAGAAGTATGAAGGGGTCAAACACAGCTAGTCGATCGACAGGTCGCGCGTGGTAGGGTAAAATGTGGGTACTGCCACCACTTCCGAAAACTAGTGACCAGTATGGAAGGGTAGGCCAATTACCCTCTCGAGTAGTGGTTCTTAACCTTTACTGCAGCCTTGCACCCTTTTGATTCTCAATCGTAAAAAAAATTACGTTAATAAATACATACAGGGTTTGATGAAACAAAGTAGTTGTACTTCGGTGCCCGTGCTTCATTTGAGTTTCGATGATTTACCTTCGAAAGAGATCTGGCCACGTCTCGCAGCCCCCAGGGGGTGCAGCGTGCACCACAGGTGAAGAAGAACCACTGCTCGAGAGGGACTCTCCTGAGCAGTTCTGTTTTGTCAGGCGACAGCCCTGCAACTTGACCTTCTTTTAAAGGGAAGAGACAAAAAACTCTGGAAAGGATGAAGAGCGTCAAATTTACATTCTAAATGTGAAACGCTAAAGACAATGAGCAACGCCAACATGTGCCTCGCATACTGCCCTTCCTATCACCCCCTGCTTATATATTATACCAACATTTGTTTTGCTTGACTCTAATCATTTGGAAGGGGCGGGCGGGGGGGGGGGGCTGAGCAACATTGGGGGTGAGGAGTGTGGAGACGGTGGTGGGGGGGGGGGCACATGCCTCTCCACCCGTCAGCCCCCCCGACGTTACAGAGCAGTTGTGTGGCAGAGGGGAACGGGATGCCTCTTCACCCTTGGACCCCACCGGTTGCAGTCGTCCGCGCTGGCAGTCTGGACGGGCTGAACCTCCGCGTGCCGCTGCCCTCTCCGCGGCGGCGGCGGCTGAGCGACGCCCGCGCCGCGCCGCACTGCCCGCTCTGCCACGGCCAGGGCACCGTCGTGGTGTCTCGCGGTCACCAAGAGGGTCGCGCCAAACACGGTGGGTCGTGCCCACACAAGCCAGCCGGAAGAGTGAAGGGTGGGGGGGTGTGGGCCCATGTCTAGCAGTGGATTAACAAAAAGGGTTGCACGTGTATGTGTATGTATGCTTGATTATGTGACTGTTTCATCATTATCAGCAGCAGCAGTCATGGTTAATTCTCTGCACTGCTGGATAAAGGCCTCCCCAAGCTGCTGGCCTCATTATCTTGCGGTGTAAAAAAACAAAGTCCACCGAGCACCTGCACACAAACTGAGGTCATCGTTCCATCTCCTTGGTGGAGGTCCTCTCCAGTGCGTCCCATTCCTTGGCTGCCACTCCGTCATTGTTGTTGATCATCGGCCATCGTCCCTGCTATCGACGCATCCTGGCCATGCCCACTCGCTTTTTGTGTGTGTTTAGTTTGTGGTCCGTCTCAAGCACCTACGATGAGCACAGTTGGCTCGGTACGGTATGAAAGAAGTTCAACATACATTCACAGTTCGAATGATGTCACGAACCTGAGCACGTTCTCCAATCCACACGTTTCTCTTTCTTGTATATTAATATAATATCCCAGCGTGCATCTTTCCTGGCTTTGCACACTTCCATTTTTGTTCCATATATTTTGTCAGTCTGTATGTATCCGTGTAGGTAGTATGTAAATGTAGTTGTACTCATGTGTAAACCACTTGCATGTAGGCGTCGTGGTTAGCACGTTGTGCTGTGCTCGCTAACAACCCTTTCCCCCACAGATTGTTAGAGGCTATATGGGGGATCTTTGTCTCTGTGTGCGCGTGTGTGGGTGTGTACATAGTCCTTGCTGTGCCCTCGTGTACAGTTGTCTGGTTGCACATCCCCAGTCCTGCATGTCAATGTCTCAAGTTCTCTATTCCCATGCTGCAGTTCACTCTGAAATCAACCATTGATTCAATTTAGTGCAGCATTTATAGTAAGTACCATGAGAATCAATGTTGAAAGAAGCTATTATCTTGTTGACGGTTACCAATCAGGGTCGCTACATGCAGCGCCAGCCAATGTTGCTCACGGATTTCCCAGGCCTAGTTTGCATCACCCTAAGCTAATATTTGATCTTTACCACCAGCGTAATTCGTTTGCATTGGGAGGGGATCTTCAATGTAGAGTTACAGCAAGTTTACTTTCACAGTCATAGAGCCATTTCCTTGTGCTTAGGTTGTTACACACAATCTCATACTTTTCATTGTTTTAGAACTGATTTTTGTACTTAGCTTGATGTCCTCACCCCGCACCTCCAATTAGCACGGTTGGCGATGTACGTTGTGAAACAAGTTTAACGTACATACTTGCTCTTCCATGATTTAATTCAGTTTTCCAAAACCACTGCAATCAGTTCTCATTTACGGCGTTCTTCTAAAGAATAATCTTTTAATCACTCAATTTTACCTGCGATGATCATGTGGATCATGCATTAAACAAATGCTCCAAAAGAAACACATTTGCTTTGAGATACTTGCTTGCGAATTAAACTCACGAGACGGGTAGATGGACAACATGGGGAAGATTGCATATGCAAGATTAAGAAAAAATAAGTTGGCGTGGCCAGGACACGTCAGTAGCAAGGATAACCCTCGGTGGTCAAGACGAATGACAGATTGGCTGCCAAAGGAGGGAAAATCGGCTCATGCACAGGAGGAACTCGTCAGGTGTCGGACTTAATCTGCAGAATCTGCAAATCTGCAAGTCAGCCAGGAGATGGCAGCAAAGAGCAAAGATTGCTGAACCCGATCTGCAGGCATTGCATCTCAGTCCCACAAATGAGAGAGTTGTCTCTGGAAACTCTCGTTGCCACCCAAATGGGAAATATACATTCAGTCATTGCAAAAAAAAACGCATTAATCAAAAACGCTCTGGCCTTAAAAGGAAAAATATACAATAGGCAGGGTTCTGGGCAATTATTAAGTAGCGTAACGTCCCAAAGAAGGACCCTTCCGCAAGGGGCATTGAAATGCAGTGAGCCTTTACTGGATGAATAAAAGATATTGTTACCATGACAGTCAAGTATAACTGTAAGCGTGCGTGTCTCGTGTAAAACAATTGTCCACGGTAAGCGACTTGCGTCAATGTCATTGGAGGAAAATGTTATGTAAACTACTTCTGCGATGGAAATGTGCAATTTCCACAAATACGTCACCACCCTTGGCTCATGTGACTTGTTCGCATCCTTTTTGCTGAAAGCGAAGCCTGATACATGCACAGCCCTTGATGGCCACACACTGCTGGATGAGGGCGTAACCAATGTCATGCAATGTCCGCACCTCCGTTGAGCACGGTTGGTTACACACGGTGCAAAATAAGTTCAACATACATACGTATGGAGTTATTTAACCTTACTTCACCATGCTGGTCAGTGGTGGTTGTAAACGGTGAGAAGTATATTTACGTATTAGCGTGTTAGTACAGAACAACACAGGATGTTACTGAACTGCCTCCTGCTGCCTACCATGTGGCCCAATAGCCTATATAGCAGTCAACCTCGTTTTGGTCAATGGCCCTTCTTGATAGCACACGCACGACGTTGTATCCGCATGCAATCGCCGTGTTGCTTGCGTCCGTCCGTCCGCCCCGGCAGATTCCTTCCACCGCCAGGGTCGCAGTAAAGGCAGGCGGAGAAGCCACGAGGCGGCCGCGTTGGAGGCCGCTGCACCCATCCCCATCCTGCAGCCTGGGGTCTCCTTCCCTTACTCGCTGCAATACGTGCCCCACACGCCACCCATCATGTACGTGCTTTTTTCACTCCGAGCGAGTTTCCCGAGCATTGCCTGTTTTTAAAGTTCACATCTCCTGTGTGGATTCCTGTAGCTATGCCGCTCTAAAGAAAACACTATCTCTTTAAGTTTCAGATATTAACCATAAACTTAGTTTTTTCGGTAAAGTCACGTAGGTAAAAAACTAAATAAAATAAATAAAAATGAAAACAACTAAATTATTATGATTTGTTTTAATTATAGTTGTTTTCATTTTAATTTATTTTATTTAGTTTTTTACCTACGTGACTTCACCGAAAAAACCAAGAGTATGGATCCTTGCAGTCACGAAAACTTCAAATCTAGAATTAATCATAAAGTCTAAGAGTCCAAAAGGGTCCTTATTCTGGATGTTTGTGTGCACTTTAGTACTACACGGTATGCGGAGAGCGGGCAAAGATGTTTAACAGATATAACTAACAAGACGGCGACTACCACCTCACTGCCATTTGCGAATTGCAGAGCAGTACATGTTGATCGAATGAGAGAGCACGTGCAACAATGTACGTTTGGACAAGGTGAAGAGAGAGTTGAGATTGCATCCCATTCTTCATCATCATCATCATCCATCAATCACTGCAATCGGATGACAACTGTGATTTTAAGTTTGTGCGTTGCTGCTAACCTATATATATCTAGCGCTCTGTTAAATCAAGCTTCTTAATTCCGTTGGCACTTTTGGAGCTTGCTTCATATTTTGAGGTGCACCTCCGATGAGTACGTTTGGCTACGCACAGCGCGGAAGAGTTGTAACGTACATACGTATGTACGAGATGCGATATCAAGCAATTAACGATGATAGTCACGTGGGCTGAGCCACCGCAGCAAGTGAGACAGCACCAGAGGTACCACAGGCTTTCGCTACTAATATCCGTAACAGAGGCTTTTGGGTAAGATTGCACAAATAAAAATGTGTCGTTAAACCCACCACCATCCGACAGCCAAGTAGTAAGGTTTGTCACGTGAACAAAACATGCCAGTTCGCTACGAGTTCAGCACACTGGTGTGTTGGAGTGTAAACCCACAACATCTCCAATTCGAGTACGACGTTTCTCCAGTAATGAATCGCCTCTGGCCTTCGCACCTGATTGGCTCAGAAGTGATGACATCACATCTATCCCTCGATTGAAGATCGAAACAGGAGGATTTCTCCATAGCTCTGGCTGCTGGTTGTAATTCCGGCGAAACGTCATACCCGAATTGGAGATGTTGTGGGTTTACTCTCCAACACACCAGTGTGCTGTACTAGTTACGAAATAGCACGTTATATTTACATGACAAACCTGTGTCGGGTGGTGGCGGGTTTAACGACCCATTTCTATTCACAACGATCTTACCCAAAAATCTCCATTATGGACTAGAGGTACCGTTTGCACGTCTTGTTTCTTTCCCCCCAGATACTACGCGAGCCCTGCCCCCATGTACGTGCCCGTGTCTCCCGCGCGTCTCTATGCCGCGGTTGACCGCGTGCCGGGGCAACCGCCGGAGCGGACCCGACGCAGCCACAGCGTGGGGCCCGCTCGCGACGGAGACGGCCGCTGGGTGACCGCCAGGGACATCTTGTGGAAGGTGCGTAGCATCAGAGCCGCAAGGCAATTGTTGGAAAACGAAGAAAGCGAATGGCGGTTTGGTGCCAAACGAAAAAAAACGAGCACTACAATTATGGGACAATACAATTATAGTAGACCGCATTGTACGGTTCAAAAGGTGGGGAGTGCCCACACTTTATCCCACCACACGCAACCTAACAATCGACGAACTGTGGTGGTACGCATTTATACTGCTGGGTGGACAGAGGCAGAAAGGATTTCATCAACTTGCCCCATTGTTTCAACTACCATGCCGGGAGAATGAACCAGTGGCATCTGAATAACAAATCCAATGTGCGACTGTTCTACCAATACGGCAACCACCTTTACCTCCACTGTACGATCAATCACAACATTACGGTGTATCGTTTTTCGGCGGCAGGGTGACACATTCGTACCACTTGTGCCTCACGGTAAGGAGAGCCTGTGCTCGATTCCTGACTTGGGCTTTTTTGTGTAAAGTTTGTATGTTCTCCTCGGGGTTTTCCCAATTTCCTCCTGTAGTAAAAAAAAACCCAATGTAACTGGTATTAGCCAAACATCCCAATGCTCAGATATCACCTGCAAATTGCTCAATTGAGATTACACAAAGCAGTAGCATCACCCCCCTAATGCGAAAACTTGGCAGCACCCTCCTGAAAAAGAGCCTTGAGACTCTATGAGGCTTTCAAGAAAAAGACTAATAAATAAACAAATGGCTATATTGCACAGCTGTGCCCTGTGCAAATGTGCGCGCTTGGTAGCCATGTGGCTTTGCCACCTCTTACCCCTGACAGCAACTGCCTGCCGCTCTCCCTGGATGCCCCAGTAATGAACCGCAGGCGCTCCTCCGCTATCTCGGAACTTATGTCAAACCTGCTGTCCTCGCCGCCTCCTCCTCCTCCCAGCGGACGCAAGATAGAGATGTATGTTGCTATGAATTGTATTTAAATGTCTTCGAAAGGTGAGGCACGCATATGCGGCCAAATCTGCACCCATTGTCCATTTTCCGTGTAATGAAGCCGAGTGCGGATTTTATTTCACATAAAGACAATTTCGTAAATTAAAAAGCTACACTGGGGCTCTCCACATGGGCTCAAATGAGCATTGGGAGCGTGTCTTTAATTTGCCCCTGTGCGGTGTAAGTATGGCAATGAGCCTCAGCTTAATTACTGCGATCGTGACTGCTGCTTCGGAAATCTCCACCGGAATGCCTTCATTACAGAATTGCGCTAACAGAGCACTGCCAATTGCCTTTCTTGATGGGCGGCATTTCTCTGAAAAGTGAATCCTTTACAGTTTTCTCTTTTTTTTGGTTATATAACTTGCTGCATCGAGATCAACGATGATGATTCTGCTGCTGCAAATTAGTGGTCACCTTGCCTATAAAATGCAGTTGTTAATGGCGATGCGCAGTTAGCTGTGGTCACTCACCTCCCTTTATTTCTGGTGCAGCTTCTTGTCAGTGTCCAGCATTCTGAAAAATATCTGGCTTTTACCTTTCAGCTGAAGGATTGTGCTGGCTTTGTCAGCTGTTGAATTTTGGTACATTTTTATGGCATGTTTTTTTAAATATTATAAATATAAGCTTGTACATGTGCAGCCCTTTTGTCAAACCACCAGTGGATGAGTGCCTCCCCATCCCATACAGGTAACAAGGGGTCATTTGAACACACTTCACCAGACTAGTCAGTGCAGGTTATTGAATGCGGGGAGTATAGACGTGGGAACATCGACGTGCAGTACAACAATTTATTTGGCTGCACTGCCCTCTGCTACCCACCACATAGCCTCACGGCTCTATGACAAGCAATTTGTGCGTTGTGGCCACTCACTCATCCAGGCTCAATTCTGCTTAGCTTCCGAGACCTGAAAGTTCGGGGTCATTCCGGGTGATTTGGCCATCGACTCGAATGCAAAATTCAATACAAAATTCCTCTTCTGCTCAACTAAAAACTTCTTCCACCACACGGATCCATAGAAACTGCTGAATTTAATGCTATAGCTGCACTCTTCAGGTGCCCTTGGGGTTGTTAATCATAGAACAAGTCACACGTAAGGTGGCAGGCATTTTCAACAGCTGCCCCAAACTATGGAATACGTTTCCAATACGCATTAAAGGTTCCAGAGCAATTGTGCCCTTTAGGTCATACACAAAAAATATATTAATTTTAAAAGGCGTAGGCTAGAGCAGTGGCGGTGGTGCAGTGGTTAGCTCATTGTGCTACAAATCCGGCTTTGATTTCCAACCACAGTGAACATCAGTGGCGAGCCAACGCTGATTATATAGTGCTGCCTGCTGGTACTGTTGTCAGCTCTTGGCAATGAATCCAGTTTCTGAAGAAGCTCCCAGCACGTGGAACGAAATGGTACAGCCCGAACACCACACATCATCTTGCCAAACAGCACAAGGGCAAACCCTACGCAGGAGTAATTTAATCATCAATGTGGAAATTCCACTTTCTTACGGCACGGGTGAGTCTGTCCACGTGTGGGACAGACACAGCAGACGTCACGGCGAGCAACACGCGGCACAACCAAACCACACCAGAGCTGAACGATGACGAATGCCCTGCCGGGACGAAACGGCGTGAGGGTGATCCGTTACTTTCCGCTAACGAAGGAGGCGCAGGGAAGCATCCGGGCCGTCCCCCTGCGGAGACGCGGAGCGTCACGCGGCGCCACGCTGCCCACCGCCGTCTTGCCGCGTCGGGGTGGGGTGGGGCTCATGGCCACGGGAAGCGAGCGCCCCGCCACGTGAGCCTAACCCTTGCCGCCCCGCGGCAGGGGTCAGGTTATGAGTCCGGCGGCAAGGCCATCAGTCAATTTAGCAGAAGCACGAACAGCATGGATCCGGTAAATTGATCCAAGGTCGAGCGAACACAATGTGGGACGCCCGTGATTTTTCTTTTTTTCCCGTCATTAAACGTCTTATATTCTCTTAATGCTGAAATGGCCGTGAAGGCAAAAACTGCCGAATGTATCATTGTTTCCTTTAAATATTTTGTTTACCACCTGCAAATGTATGAGAGGAACAGCTGCATCTTGTTATGTGGTGGTATGGAAGATAGAGGCAGGTGTGTTTTGCAGTGGTTTGTACGTCGGGTAGAATTATTGCACGTATTATTTGTATCCGCAGGAATGTTGCATGCTTCTTCCGGTGTCAATAGCATATCATTTATTTGCTTCAATTTGTGACGTACAGTAGTTGTTGAATTTTTTAAAATTAATGTTCACATTTGTTTCTCTTTATTCCCTTTTAAAGAGGTTTGTTAAGTAATCGCGATGTCTTGGAAGCCAAGAAAAACTGAGCTGAGTCAGTTCTTAGATGGGAGACTGCCAGGGAACAGCAGGTGTTGACTTGAGCTAGCAGATGGCCAGGAGAGAGCAGCAGTACTGCAATTGGTTTAAACAGAAATTGCGCTAAGGTATGTTACCTCCTCATGTTCGTGGGTGTTATCTGGGTACTGCAGTTTCCTCGCAAATGCCAAACACTCTTTAATGGAATAACCAGACATCCCGATGGCAGGGCCCTCCTGCAAAAAAGTCTTGAGACTCGATGAGGCTTTGGCACAATTCTAAATGAACTCTCAGCATTCATGTTCCTCACCCAGTCAAGGGTCACTAAGACAGAGCACCCAACTCAATGTTGTGGGTTCAATTGAGGTTGCGAGGTAGGGAGGGGGTGGAAGTACATCAAATGGGTTCGTTTGTGGTCAATGCCAATGGGAATGTGACATCTTCACCACTCACTCGGAGCAAATGCTTTCTTTTTTTCAGGGAGATATTTATGATACCCACGCCTTTCCATTGCTGTTACTGTTGCTGCAAAAGAGACGCGTCTCAGTCTCGGTGGGCTCTCGCCCCTGTGCTTAGATGAAGTGACTCAGTGGCTGAGCACAGCTGATTCTCTACCTACAGTCGTACGACCCTGGCCTGTTCGCGTCACTCGACCGGGCCATGGAGGCAGCTGAGTGCGTCCGTCGGAGAACCAAGAAGCTGTCGCGAGCCCTCCGCTCAGACGTGACCCATGCCGGAGAGTTCTACAACGCACTGGTGTAGCGCCACTGCTCTGGACCATCTCCCTGGGAGTCTCCTTAGCTGTGATGCTGTCGCACAATGGAAAACCGGTTCTGGTCACACGCAGCGCACTTGCTGACACCTTGTTTCCGTGACCATTGGGAAGCAGGCTTTGCTGGGACAGGGTTTGGGTTAGTAAGTGGCTAGTATCAGCAAGGACAGAGTCAAATCGCTAAAATTTAGACTCGAGTAAGCGTGAATCTGGCGTAAGCTGGGGGGGCTTTTTTGAGATCATGATTTTTTTACGTTGATTTTAAGTTTAATTTACAAATAAAATAAGTGTTTCGAGCCCGTCAGAAATCTATTCGGCCTTCCAAGCCCAGTGAAGCTCAGCCGTCATCCTATGCTTTATGGTGATGTAAATTCGCTCAGACTACACTATATGGTAGTGATTAAAAAAAATTGTAAAATGTAAACAGCAAATATTTAGTAAATTGTTATGAAGTATGAATCAAATATCTTGGAGTTTAAATATGTGTAAATGTAATGCTATTTGCATGAAAGTAAAATTCAGCATTTTTTAAAATTATTGAATGAGTTACAGTATGCAGAACATCATCCCCCAGAATGGGAAATGTTCTCCCCAAAATTGTTCTGCCTTCTCGAGGCTTTACTGTAGTCCAGGGCCATCGGTCACCATACGCAATGAACTATTAGGGTCCAAGGTCTCAGCCCATAAACCCTCTCTCTCTCCGGCTCTCTACCCACCATGAGCAGTGCGGGGAGGGGGGGGGGTTAGGTCTGACCACGCTCATTTAACATTTGTTGGTTTTGTAATTTTTCCCACCATGGTTTTTCTTGAACAAGTCACGTCCCTCGCTTCCATGTCGACTCCACGACGGCACGTGATGGCCCAGGTACAAAGCACGTGCAGCTCGGTTGCAGACGGGAGCTGAGAATCACTATTTTGGGAACTCATGGGGGATCGGTTTGGACAGGATGATATCTTGTGGGAACGTGGGCTCTCTGCTCTGGCCGTGGTTCCAGCAAAGACAGCAAGAATTTCCACTGGCTGTGGAAGCAATGCCTAGAGCTTGCAGCACCCTTCGTAGCTATGCTGCACCACCGGTGCATTCAATATTCATGATGTCGCCTTTATCATGCAGTGTCTTAAAACCTGACCATGCCTGTTCTTATATAACAAATATGCCTTGATTTGCCTTACGACTGACAGTGCAAGTGCTTCTTCTTGGTTCTTTCGGTAAAGTCACGTAGAAGGGAAGTAATAAAATAATAAAAATAATAAAACATAATAAAAT